>OX411307.1:146810728-147360169 GCA_948150685.1 Rhaphigaster nebulosa
ATCTGGTTTCAGGTCAACTAAAGAAGAACGAAGCGAGGAAACGGAAGAGGGTGACAGAGGAGCCTGAACCAGTAAGGAAGAGGTCTAATTTACGCTTATAGACTTCCTATTCTCTGACGCTCATCAAAATATGATGAATGTGAAAGGAATGACTCAATATTGTATATTGTACTTTGACCCGAATTAAATAATTTATGAATTTAAAAAAATAAATCCATCTATGACGAGATTAATCGGCATCTCTGTGCTTAGTGGTAGCGCATGTTTTTTTGTTTTATGGGATACGAAATATAATTTATTCCGAAACAGCTAAAGATTCTCGTGATCGTGGTCCATTAGAAATATAGCTTGAAGACGACTTAGAAGTTAGACTTCTCTTCCATGTTAAATACCATAGTCAAAAACACAACATTATATGAACAAAACGTTATATTAATTAAACAGCATACTCAAGTAGTAAGATGATGGTAGAACAGAGTCGTCGATATCTTATCAGATTGGTTTGGTTGTGATTAGCTTAAAACCTCGGCAGAACAGAACTGCACGTCATTGGTCCGCTTACCTCCCTCGAATCCCATTGGCAGATAGAAAAGCTATATAGCGGCATCCATTATCATTATCAATCAGATGAGTACCAACTCTGGAACCATGCAATCATTGTATTTCTTCTTTACGTCATTGTTCGCCAATACGGAATGCCATTTAAGAGAAGAAAGGAGAAGAGAAAAGAAAAAGGACCTTCTCGGAAATTTGCCCCCGGAGCTGGCTTCATTGATATTCAGGTACTTGACGAAATTTTGTGCTTGGTCATTTATATTTACTATACGAGTGCTTCGGGCAATTCATTAATCCTTTCTTTGTTTATATTTTTCAGATATCTTGAAGTAAGTGATTTGCTGACGATGATGGATGTCGACGCCAAGTGGGTGGTTCTCGTCGACTCCGATCCGATCCTCCGTAGAAGACTCGCACGTGCCAAAGCTGCCTACAGGAAGATACCGAAGGAAAATCGCGATTCTAAAGCGGAAAGGACATTAAGTAAGTACCGATACCCCAGCCAATCTTGTATTATGCATTCTTTATTTGTGGTCCTCCTAATGATATCTGGTTTCAGGTCAACTAAAGAAGAACGAAGCGAGGAAACGGAAGAGGGTGACAGAGGAGCCTGAACCAGTAAGGAAGAGGTCTAATTTACGCTTATAGACTTCCTATTCTCTGACGCTCATCAAAATATGATGAATGTGAAAGGAATGACTCAATATTGTATATTGTACTTTGACCCGAATTAAATAATTTATGAATTTAAAAAAATAAATCCATCTATGACGAGATTAATCGGCATCTCTGTGCTTAGTGGTAGCGCATGTTTTTTTGTTTTATGGGATACGAAATATAATTTATTCCGAAACAGCTAAAGATTCTCGTGATCGTGGTCCATTAGAAATATAGCTTGAAGACGACTTAGAAGTTAGACTTCTCTTCCATGTTAAATACCATAGTCAAAAACACAACATTATATGAACAAAACGTTATATTAATTAAACAGCATACTCAAGTAGTAAGATGATGGTAGAACAGAGTCGTCGATATCTTATCAGATTGGTTTGGTTGTGATTAGCTTAAAACCTCGGCGGAACAGAACTGCACGTCATTGGTCCGCTTACCTCCCTCGAATCCTATTGGCAGATAGAAAAGCTATATAGCGGCATCCATTATCATTATCAATCAGATGAGTACCAACTCTGGAACCATGTAATCATTGTATTTCTTCTTTACGTCATTGTTCGCCAATACGGAATGCCATTTAAGAGAAGAAAGGAGAAGAGAAAAGAAAAAGGACCTTCTCGGAAATTTGCCCCCGGAGCTGGCTTCATTGATATTCAGGTACTTGACGAAATTTTGTGCTTGGTCATTTATATTTACTATACGAGTGCTTCGGGCAATTCATTAATCCTTTCTTTGTTTATATTTTTCAGATATCTTGAAGTAAGTGATTTGCTGACGATGATGGATGTCGACGCCAAGTGGGTGGTTCTCGTCGACTCCGATCCGATCCTCCGTAGAAGACTCGCACGTGCCAAAGCTGCCTACAGGAAGATACCGAAGGAAAATCGCGATTCTAAAGCGGAAAGGACATTAAGTAAGTACCGATACCCCAGCCAATCTTGTATTATGCATTCTTTATTTGTGGTCCTCCTAATGATATCTGGTTTCAGGTCAACTAAAGAAGAACGAAGCGAGGAAACGGAAGAGGGTGACAGAGGAGCCTGAACCAGTAAGGAAGAGGTCTAATTTACGCTTATAGACTTCCTATTCTCTGACGCTCATCAAAATATGATGAATGTGAAAGGAATGACTCAATATTGTATATTGTACTTTGACCCGAATTAAATAATTTATGAATTTAAAAAAATAAATCCATCTATGACGAGATTAATCGGCATCTCTGTGCTTAGTGGTAGCGCATGTTTTTTTGTTTTATGGGATACGAAATATAATTTATTCCGAAACAGCTAAAGATTCTCGTGATCGTGGTCCATTAGAAATATAGCTTGAAGACGACTTAGAAGTTAGACTTCTCTTCCATGTTAAATACCATAGTCAAAAACACAACATTATATGAACAAAACGTTATATTAATTAAACAGCATACTCAAGTAGTAAGATGATGGTAGAACAGAGTCGTCGATATCTTATCAGATTGGTTTGGTTGTGATTAGCTTAAAACCTCGGCGGAACAGAACTGCACGTCATTGGTCCGCTTACCTCCCTCGAATCCCATTGGCAGATAGAAAAGCTATATAGCGGCATCCATTATCATTATCAATCAGATGAGTACCAACTCTGGAACCATGCAATCATTGTATTTCTTCTTTACGTCATTGTTCGCCAATACGGAATGCCATTTAAGAGAAGAAAGGAGAAGAGAAAAGAAAAAGGACCTTCTCGGAAATTTGCCCCCGGAGCTGGCTTCATTGATATTCAGGTACTTGACGAAATTTTGTGCTTGGTCATTTATATTTACTATACGAGTGCTTCGGGCAATTCATTAATCCTTTCTTTGTTTATATTTTTCAGATATCTTGAAGTAAGTGATTTGCTGACGATGATGGATGTCGACGCCAAGTGGGTGGTTCTCGTCGACTCCGATCCGATCCTCCGTAGAAGGCTCGCACGTGCCAAAGCTGCCTACAGGAAGATACCGAAGGAAAATCGCGATTCTAAAGCGGAAAGGACATTAAGTAAGTACCGATACCCCAGCCAATCTTGTATTATGCATTCTTTATTTGTGGTCCTCCTAATGATATCTGGTTTCAGGTCAACTAAAGAAGAACGAAGCGAGGAAACGGAAGAGGGTGACAGAGGAGCCTGAACCAGTAAGGAAGAGGTCTAATTTACGCTTATAGACTTCCTATTCTCTGACGCTCATCAAAATATGATGAATGTGAAAGGAATGACTCAATATTGTATATTGTACTATGACCCGAATTAAATAATTTATGAATTTAAAAAAATAAATCCATCTATGACGAGATTAATCGGCATCTCTGTGCTTAGTGGTAGCGCATGTTTTTTTGTTTTATGGGATACGAAATATAATTTATTCCGAAACAGCTAAAGATTCACGTGATCGTGGTCCATTAGAAATATAGCTTGAAGACGACTTAGAAGTTAGACTTCTCTTCCATGTTAAATACCATAGTCAAAAACACAACATTATATGAACAAAACGTTATATTAATTAAACAGCATACTCAAGTAGTAAGATGATGGTAGAACAGAGTCGTCGATATCTTATCAGATTGGTTTGGTTGTGATTAGCTTAAAACCTCGGCGGAACAGAACTGCACGTCATTGGTCCGCTTACCTCCCTTGAATCCCATTGGCAGATAGAAAAGCTATATAGCGGCATCCATTATCATTATCAATCAGATGAGTACCAACTCTGGAACCATGCAATCATTGTATTTCTTCTTTACGTCATTGTTCGCCAATACGGAATGCCATTTAAGAGAAGAAAGGAGAAGAGAAAAGAAAAAGGACCTTCTCGGAAATTTGCCCCCGGAGCTGGCTTCATTGATATTCAGGTACTTGACGAAATTTTGTGCTTGGTCATTTATATTTACTATACGAGTGCTTCGGGCAATTCATTAATCCTTTCTTTGTTTATATTTTTCAGATATCTTGAAGTAAGTGATTTGCTGACGATGATGGATGTCGACGCCAAGTGGGTGGTTCTCGTCGACTCCGATCCGATCCTCCGTAGAAGACTCGCACGTGCCAAAGCTGCCTACAGGAAGATACCGAAGGAAAATCGCGATTCTAAAGCGGAAAGGACATTAAGTAAGTACCGATACCCCAGCCAATCTTGTATTATGCATTCTTTATTTGTGGTCCTCCTAATGATATCTGGTTTCAGGTCAACTAAAGAAGAACGAAGCGAGGAAACGGAAGAGGGTGACAGAGGAGCCTGAACCAGTAAGGAAGAGGTCTAATTTACGCTTATAGACTTCCTATTCTCTGACGCTCATCAAAATATGATGAATGTGAAAGGAATGACTCAATATTGTATATTGTACTATGACCCGAATTAAATAATTTATGAATTTAAAAAAATAAATCCATCTATGACGAGATTAATCGGCATCTCTGTGCTTAGTGGTAGCGCATGTTTTTTTGTTTTATGGGATACGAAATATAATTTATTCCGAAACAGCTAAAGATTCACGTGATCGTGGTCCATTAGAAATATAGCTTGAAGACGACTTAGAAGTTAGACTTCTCTTCCATGTTAAATACCATAGTCAAAAACACAACATTATATGAACAAAACGTTATATTAATTAAACAGCATACTCAAGTAGTAAGATGATGGTAGAACAGAGTCGTCGATATCTTATCAGATTGGTTTTGTTGTGATTAGCTTAAAACCTCGGCGGAACAGAACTGCACGTCATTGGTCCGCTTACCTCCCTCGAATCCCATTGGCAGATAGAAAAGCTATATAGCGGCATCCATTATCATTATCAATCAGATGAGTACCAACTCTGGAACCATGCAATCATTGTATTTCTTCTTTACGTCATTGTTCGCCAATACGGAATGCCATTTAAGAGAAGAAAGGAGAAGAGAAAAGAAAAAGGACCTTCTCGGAAATTTGCCCCCGGAGCTGGCTTCATTGATATTCAGGTACTTGACGAAATTTTGTGCTTGGTCATTTATATTTACTATACGAGTGCTTCGGGCAATTCATTAATCCTTTCTTTGTTTATATTTTTCAGATATCTTGAAGTAAGTGATTTGCTGACGATGATGGATGTCGACGCCAAGTGGGTGGTTCTCGTCGACTCCGATCCGATCCTCCGTAGAAGGCTCGCACGTGCCAAAGCTGCCTACAGGAAGATACCGAAGGAAAATCGCGATTCTAAAGCGGAAAGGACATTAAGTAAGTACCGATACCCCAGCCAATCTTGTATTATGCATTCTTTATTTGTGGTCCTCCTAATGATATCTGGTTTCAGGTCAACTAAAGAAGAACGAAGCGAGGAAACGGAAGAGGGTGACAGAGGAGCCTGAACCAGTAAGGAAGAGGTCTAATTTACGCTTATAGACTTCCTATTCTCTGACGCTCATCAAAATATGATGAATGTGAAAGGAATGACTCAATATTGTATATTGTACTTTGACCCGAATTAAATAATTTATGAATTTAAAAAAATAAATCCATCTATGACGAGATTAATCGGCATCTCTGTGCTTAGTGGTAGCGCATGTTTTTTTGTTTTATGGGATACGAAATATAATTTATTCCGAAACAGCTAAAGATTCTCGTGATCGTGGTCCATTAGAAATATAGCTTGAAGACGACTTAGAAGTTAGACTTCTCTTCCATGTTAAATACCATAGTCAAAAACACAACATTATATGAACAAAACGTTATATTAATTAAACAGCATACTCAAGTAGTAAGATGATGGTAGAACAGAGTCGTCGATATCTTATCATATTGGTTTGGTTGTGATAAGCTTAAAACCTCGGCGGAACAGAACTGCACGTCATTGGTCCGCTTACCTCCCTCGAATCCCAACGTTATATTAATTAAACAGCATACTCAAGTAGTAAGATGATGGTACAACAGAGTCGTCGATATCTTATCAGATTGGTTTGGTTGTGATTAGCTTAAAACCTCGGCGGAACAGAACTGCACGTCATTGGTCCGCTTACCTCCCTCGAATCCTATTGGCAGATAGAAAAGCTATATAGCGGCATCCATTATCATTATCAATCAGATGAGTACCAACTCTGGAACCATGCAATCATTGTATTTCTTCTTTACGTCATTGTTCGCCAATACGGAATGCCATTTAAGAGAAGAAAGGAGAAGAGAAAAGAAAAACGACCTTCTCGGAAATTTGCCCCCGGAGCTGGCTTCATTGATATTCAGGTACTTGACGAAATTTTGTGCTTGGTCATTTATATTTACTATACGAGTGCTTCGGGCAATTCATTAATCCTTTCTTTGTTTATATTTTTCAGATATCTTGAAGTAAGTGATTTGCTGACGATGATGGATGTCGACGCCAAGTGGGTGGTTCTCGTCGACTCCGATCCGATCCTCCGTAGAAGACTCGCACGTGCCAAAGCTGCCTACAGGAAGATACCGAAGGAAAATCGCGATTCTAAAGCGGAAAGGACATTAAGTAAGTACCGATACCCCAGCCAATCTTGTATTATGCATTCTTTATTTGTGGTCCTCCTAATGATATCTGGTTTCAGGTCAACTAAAGAAGAACGAAGCGAGGAAACGGAAGAGGGTGACAGAGGAGCCTGAACCAGTAAGGAAGAGGTCTAATTTACGCTTATAGACTTCCTATTCTCTGACGCTCATCAAAATATGATGAATGTGAAAGGAATGACTCAATATTGTATATTGTACTTTGACCCGAATTAAATAATTTATGAATTTAAAAAAATAAATCCATCTATGACGAGATTAATCGGCATCTCTGTGCTTAGTGGTAGCGCATGTTTTTTTGTTTTATGGGATACGAAATATAATTTATTCCGAAACAGCTAAAGATTCTCGTGATCGTGGTCCATTAGAAATATAGCTTGAAGACGACTTAGAAGTTAGACTTCTCTTCCATGTTAAATACCATAGTCAAAAATACAACATTATATGAACAAAACGTTATATTAATTAAACAGCATACTCAAGTAGTAAGATGATGGTAGAACAGAGTCGTCGATATCTTATCAGATTGGTTTGGTTGTGATTAGCTTAAAACCTCGGCGGAACAGAACTGCACGTCATTGGTCCGCTTACCTCCCTCGAATCCCATTGGCAGATAGAAAAGCTATATAGCGGCATCCATTATCATTATCAATCAGATGAGTACCAACTCTGGAACCATGCAATCATTGTATTTCTTCTTTACGTCATTGTTCGCCAATACGGAATGCCATTTAAGAGAAGAAAGGAGAAGAGAAAAGAAAAAGGACCTTCTCGGAAATTTGCCCCCGGAGCTGGCTTCATTGATATTCAGGTACTTGACGAAATTTTGTGCTTGGTCATTTATATTTACTATACGAGTGCTTCGGGCAATTCATTAATCCTTTCTTTGTTTATATTTTTCAGATATCTTGAAGTAAGTGATTTGCTGACGATGATGGATGTCGACGCCAAGTGGGTGGTTCTCGTCGACTCCGATCCGATCCTCCGTAGAAGACTCGCACGTGCCAAAGCTGCCTACAGGAAGATACCGAAGGAAAATCGCGATTCTAAAGCGGAAAGGACATTAAGTAAGTACCGATACCCCAGCCAATCTTGTATTATGCATTCTTTATTTGTGGTCCTCCTAATGATATCTGGTTTCAGGTCAACTAAAGAAGAACGAAGCGAGGAAACGGAAGAGGGTGACAGAGGAGCCTGAACCAGTAAGGAAGAGGTCTAATTTACGCTTATAGACTTCCTATTCTCTGACGCTCATCAAAATATGATGAATGTGAAAGGAATGACTCAATATTGTATATTGTACTTTGACCCGAATTAAATAATTTATGAATTTAAAAAAATAAATCCATCTATGACGAGATTAATCGGCATCTCTGTGCTTAGTGGTAGCGCATGTTTTTTTGTTTTATGGGATACGAAATATAATTTATTCCGAAACAGCTAAAGATTCTCGTGATCGTGGTCCATTAGAAATATAGCTTGAAGACGACTTAGAAGTTAGACTTCTCTTCCATGTTAAATACCATAGTCAAAAACACAACATTATATGAACAAAACGTTATATTAATTAAACAGCATACTCAAGTAGTAAGATGATGGTAGAACAGAGTCGTCGATATCTTATCAGATTGGTTTGGTTGTGATTAGCTTAAAACCTCGGCGGAACAGAACTGCACGTCATTGGTCCGCTTACCTCCCTCGAATCCTATTGGCAGATAGAAAAGCTATATAGCGGCATCCATTATCATTATCAATCAGATGAGTACCAACTCTGGAACCATGCAATCATTGTATTTCTTCTTTACGTCATTGTTCGCCAATACGGAATGCCATTTAAGAGAAGAAAGGAGAAGAGAAAAGAAAAAGGACCTTCTCGGAAATTTGCCCCCGGAGCTGGCTTCATTGATATTCAGGTACTTGACGAAATTTTGTGCTTGGTCATTTATATTTACTATACGAGTGCTTCGGGCAATTCATTAATCCTTTCTTTGTTTATATTTTTCAGATATCTTGAAGTAAGTGATTTGCTGACGATGATGGATGTCGACGCCAAGTGGGTGGTTCTCGTCGACTCCGATCCGATCCTCCGTAGAAGACTCGCACGTGCCAAAGCTGCCTACAGGAAGATACCGAAGGAAAATCGCGATTCTAAAGCGGAAAGGACATTAAGTAAGTACCGATACCCCAGCCAATCTTGTATTATGCATTCTTTATTTGTGGTCCTCCTAATGATATCTGGTTTCAGGTCAACTAAAGAAGAACGAAGCGAGGAAACGGAAGAGGGTGACAGAGGAGCCTGAACCAGTAAGGAAGAGGTCTAATTTACGCTTATAGACTTCCTATTCTCTGACGCTCATCAAAATATGATGAATGTGAAAGGAATGACTCAATATTGTATATTGTACTTTGACCCGAATTAAATAATTTATGAATTTAAAAAAATAAATCCATCTATGACGAGATTAATCGGCATCTCTGTGCTTAGTGGTAGCGCATGTTTTTTTGTTTTATGGGATACGAAATATAATTTATTCCGAAACAGCTAAAGATTCTCGTGATCGTGGTCCATTAGAAATATAGCTTGAAGACGACTTAGAAGTTAGACTTCTCTTCCATGTTAAATACCATAGTCAAAAACACAACATTATATGAACAAAACGTTATATTAATTAAACAGCATACTCAAGTAGTAAGATGATGGTAGAACAGAGTCGTCGATATCTTATCAGATTGGTTTGGTTGTGATTAGCTTAAAACCTCGGCGGAACAGAACTGCACGTCATTGGTCCGCTTACCTCCCTCGAATCCCATTGGCAGATAGAAAAGCTATATAGCGGCATCCATTATCATTATCAATCAGATGAGTACCAACTCTGGAACCATGCAATCATTGTATTTCTTCTTTACGTCATTGTTCGCCAATACGGAATGCCATTTAAGAGAAGAAAGGAGAAGAGAAAAGAAAAAGGACCTTCTCGGAAATTTGCCCCCGGAGCTGGCTTCATTGATATTCAGGTACTTGACGAAATTTTGTGCTTGGTCATTTATATTTACTATACGAGTGCTTCGGGCAATTCATTAATCCTTTCTTTGTTTATATTTTTCAGATATCTTGAAGTAAGTGATTTGCTGACGATGATGGATGTCGACGCCAAGTGGGTGGTTCTCGTCGACTCCGATCCGATCCTCCGTAGAAGACTCGCACGTGCCAAAGCTGCCTACAGGAAGATACCGAAGGAAAATCGCGATTCTAAAGCGGAAAGGACATTAAGTAAGTACCGATACCCCAGCCAATCTTGTATTATGCATTCTTTATTTGTGGTCCTCCTAATGATATCTGGTTTCAGGTCAACTAAAGAAGAACGAAGCGAGGAAACGGAAGAGGGTGACAGAGGAGCCTGAACCAGTAAGGAAGAGGTCTAATTTACGCTTATAGACTTCCTATTCTCTGACGCTCATCAAAATATGATGAATGTGAAAGGAATGACTCAATATTGTATATTGTACTTTGACCCGAATTAAATAATTTATGAATTTAAAAAAATAAATCCATCTATGACGAGATTAATCGGCATCTCTGTGCTTAGTGGTAGCGCATGTTTTTTTGTTTTATGGGATACGAAATATAATTTATTCCGAAACAGCTAAAGATTCTCGTGATCGTGGTCCATTAGAAATATAGCTTGAAGACGACTTAGAAGTTAGACTTCTCTTCCATGTTAAATACCATAGTCAAAAATACAACATTATATGAACAAAACGTTATATTAATTAAACAGCATACTCAAGTAGTAAGATGATGGTAGAACAGAGTCGTCGATATCTTATCAGATTGGTTTGGTTGTGATTAGCTTAAAACCTCGGCGGAACAGAACTGCACGTCATTGGTCCGCTTACCTCCCTCGAATCCCATTGGCAGATAGAAAAGCTATATAGCGGCATCCATTATCATTATCAATCAGATGAGTACCAACTCTGGAACCATGCAATCATTGTATTTCTTCTTTACGTCATTGTTCGCCAATACGGAATGCCATTTAAGAGAAGAAAGGAGAAGAGAAAAGAAAAAGGACCTTCTCGGAAATTTGCCCCCGGAGCTGGCTTCATTGATATTCAGGTACTTGACGAAATTTTGTGCTTGGTCATTTATATTTACTATACGAGTGCTTCGGGCAATTCATTAATCCTTTCTTTGTTTATATTTTTCAGATATCTTGAAGTAAGTGATTTGCTGACGATGATGGATGTCGACGCCAAGTGGGTGGTTCTCGTCGACTCCGATCCGATCCTCCGTAGAAGACTCGCACGTGCCAAAGCTGCCTACAGGAAGATACCGAAGGAAAATCGCGATTCTAAAGCGGAAAGGACATTAAGTAAGTACCGATACCCCAGCCAATCTTGTATTATGCATTCTTTATTTGTGGTCCTCCTAATGATATCTGGTTTCAGGTCAACTAAAGAAGAACGAAGCGAGGAAACGGAAGAGGGTGACAGAGGAGCCTGAACCAGTAAGGAAGAGGTCTAATTTACGCTTATAGACTTCCTATTCTCTGACGCTCATCAAAATATGATGAATGTGAAAGGAATGACTCAATATTGTATATTGTACTTTGACCCGAATTAAATAATTTATGAATTTAAAAAAATAAATCCATCTATGACGAGATTAATCGGCATCTCTGTGCTTAGTGGTAGCGCATGTTTTTTTGTTTTATGGGATACGAAATATAATTTATTCCGAAACAGCTAAAGATTCTCGTGATCGTGGTCCATTAGAAATATAGCTTGAAGACGACTTAGAAGTTAGACTTCTCTTCCATGTTAAATACCATAGTCAAAAACACAACATTATATGAACAAAACGTTATATTAATTAAACAGCATACTCAAGTAGTAAGATGATGGTAGAACAGAGTCGTCGATATCTTATCAGATTGGTTTGGTTGTGATTAGCTTAAAACCTCGGCGGAACAGAACTGCACGTCATTGGTCCGCTTACCTCCCTCGAATCCTATTGGCAGATAGAAAAGCTATATAGCGGCATCCATTATCATTATCAATCAGATGAGTACCAACTCTGGAACCATGCAATCATTGTATTTCTTCTTTACGTCATTGTTCGCCAATACGGAATGCCATTTAAGAGAAGAAAGGAGAAGAGAAAAGAAAAAGGACCTTCTCGGAAATTTGCCCCCGGAGCTGGCTTCATTGATATTCAGGTACTTGACGAAATTTTGTGCTTGGTCATTTATATTTACTATACGAGTGCTTCGGGCAATTCATTAATCCTTTCTTTGTTTATATTTTTCAGATATCTTGAAGTAAGTGATTTGCTGACGATGATGGATGTCGACGCCAAGTGGGTGGTTCTCGTCGACTCCGATCCGATCCTCCGTAGAAGACTCGCACGTGCCAAAGCTGCCTACAGGAAGATACCGAAGGAAAATCGCGATTCTAAAGCGGAAAGGACATTAAGTAAGTACCGATACCCCAGCCAATCTTGTATTATGCATTCTTTATTTGTGGTCCTCCTAATGATATCTGGTTTCAGGTCAACTAAAGAAGAACGAAGCGAGGAAACGGAAGAGGGTGACAGAGGAGCCTGAACCAGTAAGGAAGAGGTCTAATTTACGCTTATAGACTTCCTATTCTCTGACGCTCATCAAAATATGATGAATGTGAAAGGAATGACTCAATATTGTATATTGTACTTTGACCCGAATTAAATAATTTATGAATTTAAAAAAATAAATCCATCTATGACGAGATTAATCGGCATCTCTGTGCTTAGTGGTAGCGCATGTTTTTTTGTTTTATGGGATACGAAATATAATTTATTCCGAAACAGCTAAAGATTCTCGTGATCGTGGTCCATTAGAAATATAGCTTGAAGACGACTTAGAAGTTAGACTTCTCTTCCATGTTAAATACCATAGTCAAAAACACAACATTATATGAACAAAACGTTATATTAATTAAACAGCATACTCAAGTAGTAAGATGATGGTAGAACAGAGTCGTCGATATCTTATCAGATTGGTTTGGTTGTGATTAGCTTAAAACCTCGGCGGAACAGAACTGCACGTCATTGGTCCGCTTACCTCCCTCGAATCCCATTGGCAGATAGAAAAGCTATATAGCGGCATCCATTATCATTATCAATCAGATGAGTACCAACTCTGGAACCATGCAATCATTGTATTTCTTCTTTACGTCATTGTTCGCCAATACGGAATGCCATTTAAGAGAAGAAAGGAGAAGAGAAAAGAAAAAGGACCTTCTCGGAAATTTGCCCCCGGAGCTGGCTTCATTGATATTCAGGTACTTGACGAAATTTTGTGCTTGGTCATTTATATTTACTATACGAGTGCTTCGGGCAATTCATTAATCCTTTCTTTGTTTATATTTTTCAGATATCTTGAAGTAAGTGATTTGCTGACGATGATGGATGTCGACGCCAAGTGGGTGGTTCTCGTCGACTCCGATCCGATCCTCCGTAGAAGGCTCGCACGTGCCAAAGCTGCCTACAGGAAGATACCGAAGGAAAATCGCGATTCTAAAGCGGAAAGGACATTAAGTAAGTACCGATACCCCAGCCAATCTTGTATTATGCATTCTTTATTTGTGGTCCTCCTAATGATATCTGGTTTCAGGTCAACTAAAGAAGAACGAAGCGAGGAAACGGAAGAGGGTGACAGAGGAGCCTGAACCAGTAAGGAAGAGGTCTAATTTACGCTTATAGACTTCCTATTCTCTGACGCTCATCAAAATATGATGAATGTGAAAGGAATGACTCAATATTGTATATTGTACTATGACCCGAATTAAATAATTTATGAATTTAAAAAAATAAATCCATCTATGACGAGATTAATCGGCATCTCTGTGCTTAGTGGTAGCGCATGTTTTTTTGTTTTATGGGATACGAAATATAATTTATTCCGAAACAGCTAAAGATTCACGTGATCGTGGTCCATTAGAAATATAGCTTGAAGACGACTTAGAAGTTAGACTTCTCTTCCATGTTAAATACCATAGTCAAAAACACAACATTATATGAACAAAACGTTATATTAATTAAACAGCATACTCAAGTAGTAAGATGATGGTAGAACAGAGTCGTCGATATCTTATCAGATTGGTTTGGTTGTGATTAGCTTAAAACCTCGGCGGAACAGAACTGCACGTCATTGGTCCGCTTACCTCCCTCGAATCCCATTGGCAGATAGAAAAGCTATATAGCGGCATCCATTATCATTATCAATCAGATGAGTACCAACTCTGGAACCATGCAATCATTGTATTTCTTCTTTACGTCATTGTTCGCCAATACGGAATGCCATTTAAGAGAAGAAAGGAGAAGAGAAAAGAAAAAGGACCTTCTCGGAAATTTGCCCCCGGAGCTGGCTTCATTGATATTCAGGTACTTGACGAAATTTTGTGCTTGGTCATTTATATTTACTATACGAGTGCTTCGGGCAATTCATTAATCCTTTCTGTTTATATTTTTCAGATATCTTGAAGTAAGTGATTTGCTGACGATGATGGATGTCGACGCCAAGTGGGTGGTTCTCGTCGACTCGGATCCGATCCTCCGTAGAAGACTCGCACGTGCCAAAGCTGCCTACAGGAAGATACCGAAGGAAAATCGCGATTCTAAAGCGGAAAGGACATTAAGTAAGTACCGATACCCCAGCCAATCTTGTATTATGCATTTTTTATTTGTGGTCCTCCTAATGATATCTGGTTTCAGGTCAACTAAAGAAGAACGAAGCGAGGAAACGGAAGAGGGTGACAGAGGAGCCTGAACCAGTAAGGAAGAGGTCTAATTTACGCTTATAGACTTCCTATTCTCTGACGCTCATCAAAATATGATGAATGTGAAAGGAATGACTCAATATTGTATATTGTACTTTGACCCGAATTAAATAATTTATGAATTTAAAAAAATAAATCCATCTATGACGAGATTAATCGGCATCTCTTTGCTTAGTGGTAGCGCATGTTTTTTTGTTTTATGGGATACGAAATATAATTTATTCCGAAACAGCTAAAGATTCTCGTGATCGTGGTCCATTAGAAATATAGCTTGAAGACGACTTAGAAGTTAGACTTCTCTTCCATGTTAAATACCATAGTCAAAAACACAACATTATATGAACAAAACGTTATATTAATTAAACAGCATACTCAAGTAGTAAGATGATGGTAGAACAGAGTCGTCGATATCTTATCAGATTGGTTTGGTTGTGATTAGCTTAAAACCTCGGCGGAACAGAACTGCACGTCATTGGTCCGCTTACCTCCCTCGAATCCTATTGGCAGATAGAAAAGCTATATAGCGGCATCCATTATCATTATCAATCAGATGAGTACCAACTCTGGAACCATGCAATCATTGTATTTCTTCTTTACGTCATTGTTCGCCAATACGGAATGCCATTTAAGAGAAGAAAGGAGAAGAGAAAAGAAAAAGGACCTTCTCGGAAATTTGCCCCCGGAGCTGGCTTCATTGATATTCAGGTACTTGACGAAATTTTGTGCTTGGTCATTTATATTTACTATACGAGTGCTTCGGGCAATTCATTAATCCTTTCTTTGTTTATATTTTTCAGATATCTTGAAGTAAGTGATTTGCTGACGATGATGGATGTCGACGCCAAGTGGGTGGTTCTCGTCGACTCCGATCCGATCCTCCGTAGAAGACTCGCACGTGCCAAAGCTGCCTACAGGAAGATACCGAAGGAAAATCGCGATTCTAAAGCGGAAAGGACATTAAGTAAGTACCGATACCCCAGCCAATCTTGTATTATGCATTCTTTATTTGTGGTCCTCCTAATGATATCTGGTTTCAGGTCAACTAAAGAAGAACGAAGCGAGGAAACGGAAGAGGGTGACAGAGGAGCCTGAACCAGTAAGGAAGAGGTCTAATTTACGCTTATAGACTTCCTATTCTCTGACGCTCATCAAAATATGATGAATGTGAAAGGAATGACTCAATATTGTATATTGTACTATGACCCGAATTAAATAATTTATGAATTTAAAAAAATAAATCCATCTATGACGAGATTAATCGGCATCTCTGTGCTTAGTGGTAGCGCATGTTTTTTTGTTTTATGGGATACGAAATATAATTTATTCCGAAACAGCTAAAGATTCACGTGATCGTGGTCCATTAGAAATATAGCTTGAAGACGACTTAGAAGTTAGACTTCTCTTCCATGTTAAATACCATAGTCAAAAACACAACATTATATGAACAAAACGTTATATTAATTAAACAGCATACTCAAGTAGTAAGATGATGGTAGAACAGAGTCGTCGATATCTTATCAGATTGGTTTGGTTGTGATTAGCTTAAAACCTCGGCGGAACAGAACTGCACGTCATTGGTCCGCTTACCTCCCTCGAATCCCATTGGCAGATAGAAAAGCTATATAGCGGCATCCATTATCATTATCAATCAGATGAGTACCAACTCTGGAACCATGCAATCATTGTATTTCTTCTTTACGTCATTGTTCGCCAATACGGAATGCCATTTAAGAGAAGAAAGGAGAAGAGAAAAGAAAAAGGACCTTCTCGGAAATTTGCCCCCGGAGCTGGCTTCATTGATATTCAGGTACTTGACGAAATTTTGTGCTTGGTCATTTATATTTACTATACGAGTGCTTCGGGCAATTCATTAATCCTTTCTTTGTTTATATTTTTCAGATATCTTGAAGTAAGTGATTTGCTGACGATGATGGATGTCGACGCCAAGTGGGTGGTTCTCGTCGACTCCGATCCGATCCTCCGTAGAAGGCTCGCACGTGCCAAAGCTGCCTACAGGAAGATACCGAAGGAAAATCGCGATTCTAAAGCGGAAAGGACATTAAGTAAGTACCGATACCCCAGCCAATCTTGTATTATGCATTCTTTATTTGTGGTCCTCCTAATGATATCTGGTTTCAGGTCAACTAAAGAAGAACGAAGCGAGGAAACGGAAGAGGGTGACAGAGGAGCCTGAACCAGTAAGGAAGAGGTCTAATTTACGCTTATAGACTTCCTATTCTCTGACGCTCATCAAAATATGATGAATGTGAAAGGAATGACTCAATATTGTATATTGTACTATGACCCGAATTAAATAATTTATGAATTTAAAAAAATAAATCCATCTATGACGAGATTAATCGGCATCTCTGTGCTTAGTGGTAGCGCATGTTTTTTTGTTTTATGGGATACGAAATATAATTTATTCCGAAACAGCTAAAGATTCACGTGATCGTGGTCCATTAGAAATATAGCTTGAAGACGACTTAGAAGTTAGACTTCTCTTCCATGTTAAATACCATAGTCAAAAACACAACATTATATGAACAAAACGTTATATTAATTAAACAGCATACTCAAGTAGTAAGATGATGGTAGAACAGAGTCGTCGATATCTTATCAGATTGGTTTGGTTGTGATTAGCTTAAAACCTCGGCGGAACAGAACTGCACGTCATTGGTCCGCTTACCTCCCTCGAATCCCATTGGCAGATAGAAAAGCTATATAGCGGCATCCATTATCATTATCAATCAGATGAGTACCAACTCTGGAACCATGCAATCATTGTATTTCTTCTTTACGTCATTGTTCGCCAATACGGAATGCCATTTAAGAGAAGAAAGGAGAAGAGAAAAGAAAAAGGACCTTCTCGGAAATTTGCCCCCGGAGCTGGCTTCATTGATATTCAGGTACTTGACGAAATTTTGTGCTTGGTCATTTATATTTACTATACGAGTGCTTCGGGCAATTCATTAATCCTTTCTGTTTATATTTTTCAGATATCTTGAAGTAAGTGATTTGCTGACGATGATGGATGTCGACGCCAAGTGGGTGGTTCTCGTCGACTCGGATCCGATCCTCCGTAGAAGACTCGCACGTGCCAAAGCTGCCTACAGGAAGATACCGAAGGAAAATCGCGATTCTAAAGCGGAAAGGACATTAAGTAAGTACCGATACCCCAGCCAATCTTGTATTATGCATTTTTTATTTGTGGTCCTCCTAATGATATCTGGTTTCAGGTCAACTAAAGAAGAACGAAGCGAGGAAACGGAAGAGGGTGACAGAGGAGCCTGAACCAGTAAGGAAGAGGTCTAATTTACGCTTATAGACTTCCTATTCTCTGACGCTCATCAAAATATGATGAATGTGAAAGGAATGACTCAATATTGTATATTGTACTTTGACCCGAATTAAATAATTTATGAATTTAAAAAAATAAATCCATCTATGACGAGATTAATCGGCATCTCTTTGCTTAGTGGTAGCGCATGTTTTTTTGTTTTATGGGATACGAAATATAATTTATTCCGAAACAGCTAAAGATTCTCGTGATCGTGGTCCATTAGAAATATAGCTTGAAGACGACTTAGAAGTTAGACTTCTCTTCCATGTTAAATACCATAGTCAAAAACACAACATTATATGAACAAAACGTTATATTAATTAAACAGCATACTCAAGTAGTAAGATGATGGTACAACAGAGTCGTCGATATCTTATCAGATTGGTTTGGTTGTGATTAGCTTAAAACCTCGGCGGAACAGAACTGCACGTCATTGGTCCGCTTACCTCCCTCGAATCCCATTGGCAGATAGAAAAGCTATATAGCGGCATCCATTATCATTATCAATCAGATGAGTACCAACTCTGGAACCATGCAATCATTGTATTTCTTCTTTACGTCATTGTTCGCCAATACGGAATGCCATTTAAGAGAAGAAAGGAGAAGAGAAAAGAAAAAGGACCTTCTCGGAAATTTGCCCCCGGAGCTGGCTTCATTGATATTCAGGTACTTGACGAAATTTTGTGCTTGGTCATTTATATTTACTATACGAGTGCTTCGGGCAATTCATTAATCCTTTCTTTGTTTATATTTTTCAGATATCTTGAAGTAAGTGATTTGCTGACGATGATGGATGTCGACGCCAAGTGGGTGGTTCTCGTCGACTCCGATCCGATCCTCCGTAGAAGACTCGCACGTGCCAAAGCTGCCTACAGGAAGATACCGAAGGAAAATCGCGATTCTAAAGCGGAAAGGACATTAAGTAAGTACCGATACCCCAGCCAATCTTGTATTATGCATTCTTTATTTGTGGTCCTCCTAATGATATCTGGTTTCAGGTCAACTAAAGAAGAACGAAGCGAGGAAACGGAAGAGGGTGACAGAGGAGCCTGAACCAGTAAGGAAGAGGTCTAATTTACGCTTATAGACTTCCTATTCTCTGACGCTCATCAAAATATGATGAATGTGAAAGGAATGACTCAATATTGTATATTGTACTATGACCCGAATTAAATAATTTATGAATTTAAAAAAATAAATCCATCTATGACGAGATTAATCGGCATCTCTGTGCTTAGTGGTAGCGCATGTTTTTTTGTTTTATGGGATACGAAATATAATTTATTCCGAAACAGCTAAAGATTCACGTGATCGTGGTCCATTAGAAATATAGCTTGAAGACGACTTAGAAGTTAGACTTCTCTTCCATGTTAAATACCATAGTCAAAAACACAACATTATATGAACAAAACGTTATATTAATTAAACAGCATACTCAAGTAGTAAGATGATGGTAGAACAGAGTCGTCGATATCTTATCAGATTGGTTTGGTTGTGATTAGCTTAAAACCTCGGCGGAACAGAACTGCACGTCATTGGTCCGCTTACCTCCCTCGAATCCCATTGGCAGATAGAAAAGCTATATAGCGGCATCCATTATCATTATCAATCAGATGAGTACCAACTCTGGAACCATGCAATCATTGTATTTCTTCTTTACGTCATTGTTCGCCAATACGGAATGCCATTTAAGAGAAGAAAGGAGAAGAGAAAAGAAAAAGGACCTTCTCGGAAATTTGCCCCCGGAGCTGGCTTCATTGATATTCAGGTACTTGACGAAATTTTGTGCTTGGTCATTTATATTTACTATACGAGTGCTTCGGGCAATTCATTAATCCTTTCTTTGTTTATATTTTTCAGATATCTTGAAGTAAGTGATTTGCTGACGATGATGGATGTCGACGCCAAGTGGGTGGTTCTCGTCGACTCGGATCCGATCCTCCGTAGAAGACTCGCACGTGCCAAAGCTGCCTACAGGAAGATACCGAAGGAAAATCGCGATTCTAAAGCGGAAAGGACATTAAGTGAGTACCGATACCCCAGCCAATCTTGTATTATGCATTCTTTATTTGTGGTCCTCCTAATGATATCTGGTTTCAGGTCAACTAAAGAAGAACGAAGCGAGGAAACGGAAGAGGGTGACAGAGGAGCCTGAACCAGTAAGGAAGAGGTCTAATTTACGCTTATAGACTTCCTATTCTCTGACGCTCATCAAAATATGATGAATGTGAAAGGAATGACTCAATATTGTATATTGTACTATGACCCGAATTAAATAATTTATGAATTTAAAAAAATAAATCCATCTATGACGAGATTAATCGGCATCTCTGTGCTTAGTGGTAGCGCATGTTTTTTTGTTTTATGGGATACGAAATATAATTTATTCCGAAACAGCTAAAGATTCTCGTGATCGTGGTCCATTAGAAATATAGCTTGAAGACGACTTAGAAGTTAGACTTCTCTTCCATGTTAAATACCATAGTCAAAAACACAACATTATATGAACAAAACGTTATATTAATTAAACAGCATACTCAAGTAGTAAGATGATGGTAGAACAGAGTCGTCGATATCTTATCAGATTGGTTTGGTTGTGATTAGCTTAAAACCTCGGCGGAACAGAACTGCACGTCATTGGTCCGCTTACCTCCCTCGAATCCCATTGGCAGATAGAAAAGCTATATAGCGGCATCCATTATCATTATCAATCAGATGAGTACCAACTCTGGAACCATGCAATCATTGTATTTCTTCTTTACGTCATTGTTCGCCAATACGGAATGCCATTTAAGAGAAGAAAGGAGAAGAGAAAAGAAAAAGGACCTTCTCGGAAATTTGCCCCCGGAGCTGGCTTCATTGATATTCAGGTACTTGACGAAATTTTGTGCTTGGTCATTTATATTTACTATACGAGTGCTTCGGGCAATTCATTAATCCTTTCTGTTTATATTTTTCAGATATCTTGAAGTAAGTGATTTGCTGACGATGATGGATGTCGACGCCAAGTGGGTGGTTCTCGTCGACTCCGATCCGATCCTCCGTAGAAGACTCGCACGTGCCAAAGCTGCCTACAGGAAGATACCGAAGGAAAATCGCGATTCTAAAGCGGAAAGGACATTAAGTAAGTACCGATACCCCAGCCAATCTTGTATTATGCATTTTTTATTTGTGGTCCTCCTAATGATATCTGGTTTCAGGTCAACTAAAGAAGAACGAAGCGAGGAAACGGAAGAGGGTGACAGAGGAGCCTGAACCAGTAAGGAAGAGGTCTAATTTACGCTTATAGACTTCCTATTCTCTGACGCTCATCAAAATATGATGAATGTGAAAGGAATGACTCAATATTGTATATTGTACTTTGACCCGAATTAACTAATTTATGAATTTAAAAAAATAAATCCATCTATGACGAGATTAATCGGCATCTCTGTGCTTAGTGGTAGCGCATGTTTTTTTGTTTTATGGGATACGAAATATAATTTATTCCGAAACAGCTAAAGATTCTCGTGATCGTGGTCCATTAGAAATATAGCTTGAAGACGACTTAGAAGTTAGACTTCTCTTCCATGTTAAATACCATAGTCAAAAACACAACATTATATGAACAAAACGTTATATTAATTAAACAGCATACTCAAGTAGTAAGATGATGGTAGAACAGAGTCGTCGATATCTTATCAGATTGGTTTGGTTGTGATTAGCTTAAAACCTCGGCGGAACAGAACTGCACGTCATTGGTCCGCTTACCTCCCTCGAATCCCATTGGCAGATAGAAAAGCTATATAGCGGCATCCATTATCATTATCAATCAGATGAGTACCAACTCTGGAACCATGCAATCATTGTATTTCTTCTTTACGTCATTGTTCGCCAATACGGAATGCCATTTAAGAGAAGAAAGGAGAAGAGAAAAGAAAAAGGACCTTCTCGGAAATTTGCCCCCGGAGCTGGCTTCATTGATATTCAGGTACTTGACGAAATTTTGTGCTTGGTCATTTATATTTACTATACGAGTGCTTCGGGCAATTCATTAATCCTTTCTTTGTTTATATTTTTCAGATATCTTGAAGTAAGTGATTTGCTGACGATGATGGATGTCGACGCCAAGTGGGTGGTTCTCGTCGACTCCGATCCGATCCTCCGTAGAAGGCTCGCACGTGCCAAAGCTGCCTACAGGAAGATACCGAAGGAAAATCGCGATTCTAAAGCGGAAAGGACATTAAGTGAGTACCGATACCCCAGCCAATCTTGTATTATGCATTCTTTATTTGTGGTCCTCCTAATGATATCTGGTTTCAGGTCAACTAAAGAAGAACGAAGCGAGGAAACGGAAGAGGGTGACAGAGGAGCCTGAACCAGTAAGGAAGAGGTCTAATTTACGCTTATAGACTTCCTATTCTCTGACGCTCATCAAAATATGATGAATGTGAAAGGAATGACTCAATATTGTATATTGTACTATGACCCGAATTAAATAATTTATGAATTTAAAAAAATAAATCCATCTATGACGAGATTAATCGGCATCTCTGTGCTTAGTGGTAGCGCATGTTTTTTTGTTTTATGGGATACGAAATATAATTTATTCCGAAACAGCTAAAGATTCTCGTGATCGTGGTCCATTAGAAATATAGCTTGAAGACGACTTAGAAGTTAGACTTCTCTTCCATGTTAAATACCATAGTCAAAAACACAACATTATATGAACAAAACGTTATATTAATTAAACAGCATACTCAAGTAGTAAGATGATGGTAGAACAGAGTCGTCGATATCTTATCAGATTGGTTTGGTTGTGATTAGCTTAAAACCTCGGCGGAACAGAACTGCACGTCATTGGTCCGCTTACCTCCCTCGAATCCCATTGGCAGATAGAAAAGCTATATAGCGGCATCCATTATCATTATCAATCAGATGAGTACCAACTCTGGAACCATGCAATCATTGTATTTCTTCTTTACGTCATTGTTCGCCAATACGGAATGCCATTTAAGAGAAGAAAGGAGAAGAGAAAAGAAAAAGGACCTTCTCGGAAATTTGCCCCCGGAGCTGGCTTCATTGATATTCAGGTACTTGACGAAATTTTGTGCTTGGTCATTTATATTTACTATACGAGTGCTTCGGGCAATTCATTAATCCTTTCTGTTTATATTTTTCAGATATCTTGAAGTAAGTGATTTGCTGACGATGATGGATGTCGACGCCAAGTGGGTGGTTCTCGTCGACTCCGATCCGATCCTCCGTAGAAGACTCGCACGTGCCAAAGCTGCCTACAGGAAGATACCGAAGGAAAATCGCGATTCTAAAGCGGAAAGGACATTAAGTAAGTACCGATACCCCAGCCAATCTTGTATTATGCATTTTTTATTTGTGGTCCTCCTAATGATATCTGGTTTCAGGTCAACTAAAGAAGAACGAAGCGAGGAAACGGAAGAGGGTGACAGAGGAGCCTGAACCAGTAAGGAAGAGGTCTAATTTACGCTTATAGACTTCCTATTCTCTGACGCTCATCAAAATATGATGAATGTGAAAGGAATGACTCAATATTGTATATTGTACTTTGACCCGAATTAACTAATTTATGAATTTAAAAAAATAAATCCATCTATGACGAGATTAATCGGCATCTCTGTGCTTAGTGGTAGCGCATGTTTTTTTGTTTTATGGGATACGAAATATAATTTATTCCGAAACAGCTAAAGATTCTCGTGATCGTGGTCCATTAGAAATATAGCTTGAAGACGACTTAGAAGTTAGACTTCTCTTCCATGTTAAATACCATAGTCAAAAACACAACATTATATGAACAAAACGTTATATTAATTAAACAGCATACTCAAGTAGTAAGATGATGGTAGAACAGAGTCGTCGATATCTTATCAGATTGGTTTGGTTGTGATTAGCTTAAAACCTCGGCGGAACAGAACTGCACGTCATTGGTCCGCTTACCTCCCTCGAATCCCATTGGCAGATAGAAAAGCTATATAGCGGCATCCATTATCATTATCAATCAGATGAGTACCAACTCTGGAACCATGCAATCATTGTATTTCTTCTTTACGTCATTGTTCGCCAATACGGAATGCCATTTAAGAGAAGAAAGGAGAAGAGAAAAGAAAAAGGACCTTCTCGGAAATTTGCCCCCGGAGCTGGCTTCATTGATATTCAGGTACTTGACGAAATTTTGTGCTTGGTCATTTATATTTACTATACGAGTGCTTCGGGCAATTCATTAATCCTTTCTTTGTTTATATTTTTCAGATATCTTGAAGTAAGTGATTTGCTGACGATGATGGATGTCGACGCCAAGTGGGTGGTTCTCGTCGACTCCGATCCGATCCTCCGTAGAAGGCTCGCACGTGCCAAAGCTGCCTACAGGAAGATACCGAAGGAAAATCGCGATTCTAAAGCGGAAAGGACATTAAGTAAGTACCGATACCCCAGCCAATCTTGTATTATGCATTCTTTATTTGTGGTCCTCCTAATGATATCTGGTTTCAGGTCAACTAAAGAAGAACGAAGCGAGGAAACGGAAGAGGGTGACAGAGGAGCCTGAACCAGTAAGGAAGAGGTCTAATTTACGCTTATAGACTTCCTATTCTCTGACGCTCATCAAAATATGATGAATGTGAAAGGAATGACTCAATATTGTATATTGTACTATGACCCGAATTAAATAATTTATGAATTTAAAAAAATAAATCCATCTATGACGAGATTAATCGGCATCTCTGTGCTTAGTGGTAGCGCATGTTTTTTTGTTTTATGGGATACGAAATATAATTTATTCCGAAACAGCTAAAGATTCACGTGATCGTGGTCCATTAGAAATATAGCTTGAAGACGACTTAGAAGTTAGACTTCTCTTCCATGTTAAATACCATAGTCAAAAACACAACATTATATGAACAAAACGTTATATTAATTAAACAGCATACTCAAGTAGTAAGATGATGGTAGAACAGAGTCGTCGATATCTTATCAGATTGGTTTGGTTGTGATTAGCTTAAAACCTCGGCGGAACAGAACTGCACGTCATTGGTCCGCTTACCTCCCTCGAATCCCATTGGCAGATAGAAAAGCTATATAGCGGCATCCATTATCATTATCAATCAGATGAGTACCAACTCTGGAACCATGCAATCATTGTATTTCTTCTTTACGTCATTGTTCGCCAATACGGAATGCCATTTAAGAGAAGAAAGGAGAAGAGAAAAGAAAAAGGACCTTCTCGGAAATTTGCCCCCGGAGCTGGCTTCATTGATATTCAGGTACTTGACGAAATTTTGTGCTTGGTCATTTATATTTACTATACGAGTGCTTCGGGCAATTCATTAATCCTTTCTGTTTATATTTTTCAGATATCTTGAAGTAAGTGATTTGCTGACGATGATGGATGTCGACGCCAAGTGGGTGGTTCTCGTCGACTCCGATCCGATCCTCCGTAGAAGACTCGCACGTGCCAAAGCTGCCTACAGGAAGATACCGAAGGAAAATCGCGATTCTAAAGCGGAAAGGACATTAAGTAAGTACCGATACCCCAGCCAATCTTGTATTATGCATTTTTTATTTGTGGTCCTCCTAATGATATCTGGTTTCAGGTCAACTAAAGAAGAACGAAGCGAGGAAACGGAAGAGGGTGACAGAGGAGCCTGAACCAGTAAGGAAGAGGTCTAATTTACGCTTATAGACTTCCTATTCTCTGACGCTCATCAAAATATGATGAATGTGAAAGGAATGACTCAATATTGTATATTGTACTTTGACCCGAATTAAATAATTTATGAATTTAAAAAAATAAATCCATCTATGACGAGATTAATCGGCATCTCTGTGCTTAGTGGTAGCGCATGTTTTTTTGTTTTATGGGATACGAAATATAATTTATTCCGAAACAGCTAAAGATTCTCGTGATCGTGGTCCATTAGAAATATAGCTTGAAGACGACTTAGAAGTTAGACTTCTCTTCCATGTTAAATACCATAGTCAAAAACACAACATTATATGAACAAAACGTTATATTAATTAAACAGCATACTCAAGTAGTAAGATGATGGTACAACAGAGTCGTCGATATCTTATCAGATTGGTTTGGTTGTGATTAGCTTAAAACCTCGGCGGAACAGAACTGCACGTCATTGGTCCGCTTACCTCCCTCGAATCCTATTGGCAGATAGAAAAGCTATATAGCGGCATCCATTATCATTATCAATCAGATGAGTACCAACTCTGGAACCATGCAATCATTGTATTTCTTCTTTACGTCATTGTTCGCCAATACGGAATGCCATTTAAGAGAAGAAAGGAGAAGAGAAAAGAAAAAGGACCTTCTCGGAAATTTGCCCCCGGAGCTGGCTTCATTGATATTCAGGTACTTGACGAAATTTTGTGCTTGGTCATTTATATTTACTATACGAGTGCTTCGGGCAATTCATTAATCCTTTCTTTGTTTATATTTTTCAGATATCTTGAAGTAAGTGATTTGCTGACGATGATGGATGTCGACGCCAAGTGGGTGGTTCTCGTCGACTCCGATCCGATCCTCCGTAGAAGACTCGCACGTGCCAAAGCTGCCTACAGGAAGATACCGAAGGAAAATCGCGATTCTAAAGCGGAAAGGACATTAAGTAAGTACCGATACCCCAGCCAATCTTGTATTATGCATTCTTTATTTGTGGTCCTCCTAATGATATCTGGTTTCAGGTCAACTAAAGAAGAACGAAGCGAGGAAACGGAAGAGGGTGACAGAGGAGCCTGAACCAGTAAGGAAGAGGTCTAATTTACGCTTATAGACTTCCTATTCTCTGACGCTCATCAAAATATGATGAATGTGAAAGGAATGACTCAATATTGTATATTGTACTATGACCCGAATTAAATAATTTATGAATTTAAAAAAATAAATCCATCTATGACGAGATTAATCGGCATCTCTGTGCTTAGTGGTAGCGCATGTTTTTTTGTTTTATGGGATACGAAATATAATTTATTCCGAAACAGCTAAAGATTCACGTGATCGTGGTCCATTAGAAATATAGCTTGAAGACGACTTAGAAGTTAGACTTCTCTTCCATGTTAAATACCATAGTCAAAAACACAACATTATATGAACAAAACGTTATATTAATTAAACAGCATACTCAAGTAGTAAGATGATGGTAGAACAGAGTCGTCGATATCTTATCAGATTGGTTTGGTTGTGATTAGCTTAAAACCTCGGCGGAACAGAACTGCACGTCATTGGTCCGCTTACCTCCCTCGAATCCCATTGGCAGATAGAAAAGCTATATAGCGGCATCCATTATCATTATCAATCAGATGAGTACCAACTCTGGAACCATGCAATCATTGTATTTCTTCTTTACGTCATTGTTCGCCAATACGGAATGCCATTTAAGAGAAGAAAGGAGAAGAGAAAAGAAAAAGGACCTTCTCGGAAATTTGCCCCCGGAGCTGGCTTCATTGATATTCAGGTACTTGACGAAATTTTGTGCTTGGTCATTTATATTTACTATACGAGTGCTTCGGGCAATTCATTAATCCTTTCTTTGTTTATATTTTTCAGATATCTTGAAGTAAGTGATTTGCTGACGATGATGGATGTCGACGCCAAGTGGGTGGTTCTCGTCGACTCCGATCCGATCCTCCGTAGAAGACTCGCACGTGCCAAAGCTGCCTACAGGAAGATACCGAAGGAAAATCGCGATTCTAAAGCGGAAAGGACATTAAGTAAGTACCGATACCCCAGCCAATCTTGTATTATGCATTCTTTATTTGTGGTCCTCCTAATGATATCTGGTTTCAGGTCAACTAAAGAAGAACGAAGCGAGGAAACGGAAGAGGGTGACAGAGGAGCCTGAACCAGTAAGGAAGAGGTCTAATTTACGCTTATAGACTTCCTATTCTCTGACGCTCATCAAAATATGATGAATGTGAAAGGAATGACTCAATATTGTATATTGTACTATGACCCGAATTAAATAATTTATGAATTTAAAAAAATAAATCCATCTATGACGAGATTAATCGGCATCTCTGTGCTTAGTGGTAGCGCATGTTTTTTTGTTTTATGGGATACGAAATATAATTTATTCCGAAACAGCTAAAGATTCTCGTGATCGTGGTCCATTAGAAATATAGCTTGAAGACGACTTAGAAGTTAGACTTCTCTTCCATGTTAAATACCATAGTCAAAAACACAACATTATATGAACAAAACGTTATATTAATTAAACAGCATACTCAAGTAGTAAGATGATGGTAGAACAGAGTCGTCGATATCTTATCAGATTGGTTTGGTTGTGATTAGCTTAAAACCTCGGCGGAACAGAACTGCACGTCATTGGTCCGCTTACCTCCCTCGAATCCCATTGGCAGATAGAAAAGCTATATAGCGGCATCCATTATCATTATCAATCAGATGAGTACCAACTCTGGAACCATGCAATCATTGTATTTCTTCTTTACGTCATTGTTCGCCAATACGGAATGCCATTTAAGAGAAGAAAGGAGAAGAGAAAAGAAAAAGGACCTTCTCGGAAATTTGCCCCCGGAGCTGGCTTCATTGATATTCAGGTACTTGACGAAATTTTGTGCTTGGTCATTTATATTTACTATACGAGTGCTTCGGGCAATTCATTAATCCTTTCTTTGTTTATATTTTTCAGATATCTTGAAGTAAGTGATTTGCTGACGATGATGGATGTCGACGCCAAGTGGGTGGTTCTCGTCGACTCGGATCCGATCCTCCGTAGAAGACTCGCACGTGCCAAAGCTGCCTACAGGAAGATACCGAAGGAAAATCGCGATTCTAAAGCGGAAAGGACATTAAGTAAGTACCGATACCCCAGCCAATCTTGTATTATGCATTCTTTATTTGTGGTCCTCCTAATGATATCTGGTTTCAGGTCAACTAAAGAAGAACGAAGCGAGGAAACGGAAGAGGGTGACAGAGGAGCCTGAACCAGTAAGGAAGAGGTCTAATTTACGCTTATAGACTTCCTATTCTCTGACGCTCATCAAAATATGATGAATGTGAAAGGAATGACTCAATATTGTATATTGTACTATGACCCGAATTAAATAATTTATGAATTTAAAAAAATAAATCCATCTATGACGAGATTAATCGGCATCTCTGTGCTTAGTGGTAGCGCATGTTTTTTTGTTTTATGGGATACGAAATATAATTTATTCCGAAACAGCTAAAGATTCTCGTGATCGTGGTCCATTAGAAATATAGCTTGAAGACGACTTAGAAGTTAGACTTCTCTTCCATGTTAAATACCATAGTCAAAAACACAACATTATATGAACAAAACGTTATATTAATTAAACAGCATACTCAAGTAGTAAGATGATGGTAGAACAGAGTCGTCGATATCTTATCAGATTGGTTTGGTTGTGATTAGCTTAAAACCTCGGCGGAACAGAACTGCACGTCATTGGTCCGCTTACCTCCCTCGAATCCCATTGGCAGATAGAAAAGCTATATAGCGGCATCCATTATCATTATCAATCAGATGAGTACCAACTCTGGAACCATGCAATCATTGTATTTCTTCTTTACGTCATTGTTCGCCAATACGGAATGCCATTTAAGAGAAGAAAGGAGAAGAGAAAAGAAAAAGGACCTTCTCGGAAATTTGCCCCCGGAGCTGGCTTCATTGATATTCAGGTACTTGACGAAATTTTGTGCTTGGTCATTTATATTTACTATACGAGTGCTTCGGGCAATTCATTAATCCTTTCTGTTTATATTTTTCAGATATCTTGAAGTAAGTGATTTGCTGACGATGATGGATGTCGACGCCAAGTGGGTGGTTCTCGTCGACTCCGATCCGATCCTCCGTAGAAGACTCGCACGTGCCAAAGCTGCCTACCGCTGATTCTAAAGCGGAAAGGACATTAAGTAAGTACCGATACCCCAGCCAATCTTGTATTATGCATTTTTTATTTGTGGTCCTCCTAATGATATCTGGTTTCAGGTCAACTAAAGAAGAACGAAGCGAGGAAACGGAAGAGGGTGACAGAGGAGCCTGAACCAGTAAGGAAGAGGTCTAATTTACGCTTATAGACTTCCTATTCTCTGACGCTCATCAAAATATGATGAATGTGAAAGGAATGACTCAATATTGTATATTGTACTTTGACCCGAATTAACTAATTTATGAATTTAAAAAAATAAATCCATCTATGACGAGATTAATCGGCATCTCTGTGCTTAGTGGTAGCGCATGTTTTTTTGTTTTATGGGATACGAAATATAATTTATTCCGAAACAGCTAAAGATTCTCGTGATCGTGGTCCATTAGAAATATAGCTTGAAGACGACTTAGAAGTTAGACTTCTCTTCCATGTTAAATACCATAGTCAAAAACACAACATTATATGAACAAAACGTTATATTAATTAAACAGCATACTCAAGTAGTAAGATGATGGTAGAACAGAGTCGTCGATATCTTATCAGATTGGTTTGGTTGTGATTAGCTTAAAACCTCGGCGGAACAGAACTGCACGTCATTGGTCCGCTTACCTCCCTCGAATCCCATTGGCAGATAGAAAAGCTATATAGCGGCATCCATTATCATTATCAATCAGATGAGTACCAACTCTGGAACCATGCAATCATTGTATTTCTTCTTTACGTCATTGTTCGCCAATACGGAATGCCATTTAAGAGAAGAAAGGAGAAGAGAAAAGAAAAAGGACCTTCTCGGAAATTTGCCCCCGGAGCTGGCTTCATTGATATTCAGGTACTTGACGAAATTTTGTGCTTGGTCATTTATATTTACTATACGAGTGCTTCGGGCAATTCATTAATCCTTTCTTTGTTTATATTTTTCAGATATCTTGAAGTAAGTGATTTGCTGACGATGATGGATGTCGACGCCAAGTGGGTGGTTCTCGTCGACTCCGATCCGATCCTCCGTAGAAGACTCGCACGTGCCAAAGCTGCCTACAGGAAGATACCGAAGGAAAATCGCGATTCTAAAGCGGAAAGGACATTAAGTAAGTACCGATACCCCAGCCAATCTTGTATTATGCATTCTTTATTTGTGGTCCTCCTAATGATATCTGGTTTCAGGTCAACTAAAGAAGAACGAAGCGAGGAAACGGAAGAGGGTGACAGAGGAGCCTGAACCAGTAAGGAAGAGGTCTAATTTACGCTTATAGACTTCCTATTCTCTGACGCTCATCAAAATATGATGAATGTGAAAGGAATGACTCAATATTGTATATTGTACTTTGACCCGAATTAAATAATTTATGAATTTAAAAAAATAAATCCATCTATGACGAGATTAATCGGCATCTCTGTGCTTAGTGGTAGCGCATGTTATTTTGTTTTATGGGATACGAAATATAATTTATTCCGAAACAGCTAAAGATTCTCGTGATCGTGGTCCATTAGAAATATAGCTTGAAGACGACTTAGAAGTTAGACTTCTCTTCCATGTTAAATACCATAGTCAAAAACACAACATTATATGAACAAAACGTTATATTAATTAAACAGCATACTCAAGTAGTAAGATGATGGTAGAACAGAGTCGTCGATATCTTATCAGATTGGTTTGGTTGTGATTAGCTTAAAACCTCGGCGGAACAGAACTGCACGTCATTGGTCCGCTTACCTCCCTCGAATCCCATTGGCAGATAGAAAAGCTATATAGCGGCATCCATTATCATTATCAATCAGATGAGTACCAACTCTGGAACCATGCAATCATTGTATTTCTTCTTTACGTCATTGTTCGCCAATACAAAATGCCATTTAAGAGAAGAAAGGAGAAGAGAAAAGAAAAAGGACCTTCTCGGAAATTTGCCCCCGGAGCTGGCTTCATTGATATTCAGGTACTTGACGAAATTTTGTGCTTGGTCATTTATATTTACTATACGAGTGCTTCGGGCAATTCATTAATCCTTTCTTTGTTTATATTTTTCAGATATCTTGAAGTAAGTGATTTGCTGACGATGATGGATGTCGACGCCAAGTGGGTGGTTCTCGTCGACTCCGATCCGATCCTCCGTAGAAGACTCGCACGTGCCAAAGCTGCCTACAGGAAGATACCGAAGGAAAATCGCGATTCTAAAGCGGAAAGGACATTAAGTAAGTACCGATACCCCAGCCAATCTTGTATTATGCATTCTTTATTTGTGGTCCTCCTAATGATATCTGGTTTCAGGTCAACTAAAGAAGAACGAAGCGAGGAAACGGAAGAGGGTGACAGAGGAGCCTGAACCAGTAAGGAAGAGGTCTAATTTACGCTTATAGACTTCCTATTCTCTGACGCTCATCAAAATATGATGAATGTGAAAGGAATGACTCAATATTGTATATTGTACTTTGACCCGAATTAAATAATTTATGAATTTAAAAAAATAAATCCATCTATGACGAGATTAATCGGCATCTCTGTGCTTAGTGGTAGCGCATGTTTTTTTGTTTTATGGGATACGAAATATAATTTATTCCGAAACAGCTAAAGATTCTCGTGATCGTGGTCCATTAGAAATATAGCTTGAAGACGACTTAGAAGTTAGACTTCTCTTCCATGTTAAATACCATAGTCAAAAACACAACATTATATGAACAAAACGTTATATTAATTAAACAGCATACTCAAGTAGTAAGATGATGGTAGAACAGAGTCGTCGATATCTTATCAGATTGGTTTGGTTGTGATTAGCTTAAAACCTCGGCGGAACAGAACTGCACGTCATTGGTCCGCTTACCTCCCTCGAATCCCATTGGCAGATAGAAAAGCTATATAGCGGCATCCATTATCATTATCAATCAGATGAGTACCAACTCTGGAACCATGCAATCATTGTATTTCTTCTTTACGTCATTGTTCGCCAATACGGAATGCCATTTAAGAGAAGAAAGGAGAAGAGAAAAGAAAAAGGACCTTCTCGGAAATTTGCCCCCGGAGCTGGCTTCATTGATATTCAGGTACTTGACGAAATTTTGTGCTTGGTCATTTATATTTACTATACGAGTGCTTCGGGCAATTCATTAATCCTTTCTTTGTTTATATTTTTCAGATATCTTGAAGTAAGTGATTTGCTGACGATGATGGATGTCGACGCCAAGTGGGTGGTTCTCGTCGACTCCGATCCGATCCTCCGTAGAAGACTCGCACGTGCCAAAGCTGCCTACAGGAAGATACCGAAGGAAAATCGCGATTCTAAAGCGGAAAGGACATTAAGTAAGTACCGATACCCCAGCCAATCTTGTATTATGCATTCTTTATTTGTGGTCCTCCTAATGATATCTGGTTTCAGGTCAACTAAAGAAGAACGAAGCGAGGAAACGGAAGAGGGTGACAGAGGAGCCTGAACCAGTAAGGAAGAGGTCTAATTTACGCTTATAGACTTCCTATTCTCTGACGCTCATCAAAATATGATGAATGTGAAAGGAATGACTCAATATTGTATATTGTACTTTGACCCGAATTAACTAATTTATGAATTTAAAAAAATAAATCCATCTATGACGAGATTAATCGGCATCTCTGTGCTTAGTGGTAGCGCATGTTTTTTTGTTTTATGGGATACGAAATATAATTTATTCCGAAACAGCTAAAGATTCTCGTGATCGTGGTCCATTAGAAATATAGCTTGAAGACGACTTAGAAGTTAGACTTCTCTTCCATGTTAAATACCATAGTCAAAAACACAACATTATATGAACAAAACGTTATATTAATTAAACAGCATACTCAAGTAGTAAGATGATGGTAGAACAGAGTCGTCGATATCTTATCAGATTGGTTTGGTTGTGATTAGCTTAAAACCTCGGCGGAACAGAACTGCACGTCATTGGTCCGCTTACCTCCCTCGAATCCCATTGGCAGATAGAAAAGCTATATAGCGGCATCCATTATCATTATCAATCAGATGAGTACCAACTCTGGAACCATGCAATCATTGTATTTCTTCTTTACGTCATTGTTCGCCAATACGGAATGCCATTTAAGAGAAGAAAGGAGAAGAGAAAAGAAAAAGGACCTTCTCGGAAATTTGCCCCCGGAGCTGGCTTCATTGATATTCAGGTACTTGACGAAATTTTGTGCTTGGTCATTTATATTTACTATACGAGTGCTTCGGGCAATTCATTAATCCTTTCTGTTTATATTTTTCAGATATCTTGAAGTAAGTGATTTGCTGACGATGATGGATGTCGACGCCAAGTGGGTGGTTCTCGTCGACTCGGATCCGATCCTCCGTAGAAGACTCGCACGTGCCAAAGCTGCCTACAGGAAGATACCGAAGGAAAATCGCGATTCTAAAGCGGAAAGGACATTAAGTAAGTACCGATACCCCAGCCAATCTTGTATTATGCATTTTTTATTTGTGGTCCTCCTAATGATATCTGGTTTCAGGTCAACTAAAGAAGAACGAAGCGAGGAAACGGAAGAGGGTGACAGAGGAGCCTGAACCAGTAAGGAAGAGGTCTAATTTACGCTTATAGACTTCCTATTCTCTGACGCTCATCAAAATATGATGAATGTGAAAGGAATGACTCAATATTGTATATTGTACTTTGACCCGAATTAACTAATTTATGAATTTAAAAAAATAAATCCATCTATGACGAGATTAATCGGCATCTCTGTGCTTAGTGGTAGCGCATGTTTTTTTGTTTTATGGGATACGAAATATAATTCATTCCGAAACAGCTAAAGATTCTCGTGATCGTGGTCCATTAGAAATATAGCTTGAAGACGACTTAGAAGTTAGACTTCTCTTCCATGTTAAATACCATAGTCAAAAACACAACATTATATGAACAAAACGTTATATTAATTAAACAGCATACTCAAGTAGTAAGATGATGGTAGAACAGAGTCGTCGATATCTTATCAGATTGGTTTGGTTGTGATTAGCTTAAAACCTCGGCGGAACAGAACTGCACGTCATTGGTCCGCTTACCTCCCTCGAATCCCATTGGCAGATAGAAAAGCTATATAGCGGCATCCATTATCATTATCAATCAGATGAGTACCAACTCTGGAACCATGCAATCATTGTATTTCTTCTTTACGTCATTGTTCGCCAATACGGAATGCCATTTAAGAGAAGAAAGGAGAAGAGAAAAGAAAAAGGACCTTCTCGGAAATTTGCCCCCGGAGCTGGCTTCATTGATATTCAGGTACTTGACGAAATTTTGTGCTTGGTCATTTATATTTACTATACGAGTGCTTCGGGCAATTCATTAATCCTTTCTGTTTATATTTTTCAGATATCTTGAAGTAAGTGATTTGCTGACGATGATGGATGTCGACGCCAAGTGGGTGGTTCTCGTCGACTCGGATCCGATCCTCCGTAGAAGACTCGCACGTGCCAAAGCTGCCTACAGGAAGATACCGAAGGAAAATCGCGATTCTAAAGCGGAAAGGACATTAAGTAAGTACCGATACCCCAGCCAATCTTGTATTATGCATTTTTTATTTGTGGTCCTCCTAATGATATCTGGTTTCAGGTCAACTAAAGAAGAACGAAGCGAGGAAACGGAAGAGGGTGACAGAGGAGCCTGAACCAGTAAGGAAGAGGTCTAATTTACGCTTATAGACTTCCTATTCTCTGACGCTCATCAAAATATGATGAATGTGAAAGGAATGACTCAATATTGTATATTGTACCTTGACCCGTTTTAACTAATTTATGAATTTAAAAAAATAAATCCATCTATGACGAGATTAATCGGCATCTCTGTGCTTAGTGGTAGCGCATGTTTTTTTGTTTTATGGGATACGAAATATAATTTATTCCGAAACAGCTAAAGATTCTCGTGATCGTGGTCCATTAGAAATATAGCTTGAAGACGACTTAGAAGTTAGACTTCTCTTCCATGTTAAATACCATAGTCAAAAACACAACATTATATGAACAAAACGTTATATTAATTAAACAGCATACTCAAGTAGTAAGATGATGGTAGAACAGAGTCGTCGATATCTTATCAGATTGGTTTGGTTGTGATTAGCTTAAAACCTCGGCGGAACAGAACTGCACGTCATTGGTCCGCTTACCTCCCTCGAATCCCATTGGCAGATAGAAAAGCTATATAGCGGCATCCATTATCATTATCAATCAGATGAGTACCAACTCTGGAACCATGCAATCATTGTATTTCTTCTTTACGTCATTGTTCGCCAATACGGAATGCCATTTAAGAGAAGAAAGGAGAAGAGAAAAGAAAAAGGACCTTCTCGGAAATTTGCCCCCGGAGCTGGCTTCATTGATATTCAGGTACTTGACGAAATTTTGTGCTTGGTCATTTATATTTACTATACGAGTGCTTCGGGCAATTCATTAATCCTTTCTTTGTTTATATTTTTCAGATATCTTGAAGTAAGTGATTTGCTGACGATGATGGATGTCGACGCCAAGTGGGTGGTTCTCGTCGACTCCGATCCGATCCTCCGTAGAAGACTCGCACGTGCCAAAGCTGCCTACAGGAAGATACCGAAGGAAAATCGCGATTCTAAAGCGGAAAGGACATTAAGTAAGTACCGATACCCCAGCCAATCTTGTATTATGCATTTTTTATTTGTGGTCCTCCTAATGCTATCTGGTTTCAGGTCAACTAAAGAAGAACGAAGCGAGGAAACGGAAGAGGGTGACAGAGGAGTCTGAACCAGTAAGGAAGAGGTCTAATTTACGCTTATAGACTTCCTATTCTCTGACGCTCATCAAAATATGATGAATGTGAAAGGAATGACTCAATATTGTATATTGTACTTTGACCCGAATTAACTAATTTATGAATTTAAAAAAACAAATCCATCTATGACGAGATTAATCGGCATCTCTGTGCTTAGTGGTAGCGCATGTTTTTTTGTTTTATGGGATACGAAATATAATTCATTCCGAAACAGCTAAAGATTCTCGTGATCGTGGTCCATTAGAAATATAGCTTGAAGACGACTTAGAAGTTAGACTTCTCTTCCATGTTAAATACCATAGTCAAAAACACAACATTATATGAACAAAACGTTATATTAATTAAACAGCATACTCAAGTAGTAAGATGATGGTAGAACAGAGTCGTCGATATCTTATCAGATTGGTTTGGTTGTGATTAGCTTAAAACCTCGGCGGAACAGAACTGCACGTCATTGGTCCGCTTACCTCCCTCGAATCCCATTGGCAGATAGAAAAGCTATATAGCGGCATCCATTATCATTATCAATCAGATGAGTACCAACTCTGGAACCATGCAATCATTGTATTTCTTCTTTACGTCATTGTTCGCCAATACGGAATGCCATTTAAGAGAAGAAAGGAGAAGAGAAAAGAAAAAGGACCTTCTCGGAAATTTGCCCCCGGAGCTGGCTTCATTGATATTCAGGTACTTGACGAAATTTTGTGCTTGGTCATTTATATTTACTATACGAGTGCTTCGGGCAATTCATTAATCCTTTCTGTTTATATTTTTCAGATATCTTGAAGTAAGTGATTTGCTGACGATGATGGATGTCGACGCCAAGTGGGTGGTTCTCGTCGACTCGGATCCGATCCTCCGTAGAAGACTCGCACGTGCCAAAGCTGCCTACAGGAAGATACCGAAGGAAAATCGCGATTCTAAAGCGGAAAGGACATTAAGTAAGTACCGATACCCCAGCCAATCTTGTATTATGCATTTTTTATTTGTGGTCCTCCTAATGATATCTGGTTTCAGGTCAACTAAAGAAGAACGAAGCGAGGAAACGGAAGAGGGTGACAGAGGAGCCTGAACCAGTAAGGAAGAGGTCTAATTTACGCTTATAGACTTCCTATTCTCTGACGCTCATCAAAATATGATGAATGTGAAAGGAATGACTCAATATTGTATATTGTACTATGACCCGAATTAAATAATTTATGAATTTAAAAAAATAAATCCATCTATGACGAGATTAATCGGCATCTCTGTGCTTAGTGGTAGCGCATGTTTTTTTGTTTTATGGGATACGAAATATAATTTATTCCGAAACAGCTAAAGATTCTCGTGATCGTGGTCCATTAGAAATATAGCTTGAAGACGACTTAGAAGTTAGACTTCTCTTCCATGTTAAATACCATAGTCAAAAACACAACATTATATGAACAAAACGTTATATTAATTAAACAGCATACTCAAGTAGTAAGATGATGGTAGAACAGAGTCGTCGATATCTTATCAGATTGGTTTGGTTGTGATTAGCTTAAAACCTCGGCGGAACAGAACTGCACGTCATTGGTCCGCTTACCTCCCTCGAATCCCATTGGCAGATAGAAAAGCTATATAGCGGCATCCATTATCATTATCAATCAGATGAGTACCAACTCTGGAACCATGCAATCATTGTATTTCTTCTTTACGTCATTGTTCGCCAATACGGAATGCCATTTAAGAGAAGAAAGGAGAAGAGAAAAGAAAAAGGACCTTCTCGGAAATTTGCCCCCGGAGCTGGCTTCATTGATATTCAGGTACTTGACGAAATTTTGTGCTTGGTCATTTATATTTACTATACGAGTGCTTCGGGCAATTCATTAATCCTTTCTGTTTATATTTTTCAGATATCTTGAAGTAAGTGATTTGCTGACGATGATGGATGTCGACGCCAAGTGGGTGGTTCTCGTCGACTCGGATCCGATCCTCCGTAGAAGACTCGCACGTGCCAAAGCTGCCTACAGGAAGATACCGAAGGAAAATCGCGATTCTAAAGCGGAAAGGACATTAAGTAAGTACCGATACCCCAGCCAATCTTGTATTATGCATTTTTTATTTGTGGTCCTCCTAATGATATCTGGTTTCAGGTCAACTAAAGAAGAACGAAGCGAGGAAACGGAAGAGGGTGACAGAGGAGCCTGAACCAGTAAGGAAGAGGTCTAATTTACGCTTATAGACTTCCTATTCTCTGACGCTTATCAAAATATGATGAATGTGAAAGGAATGACTCAATATTGTATATTGTACTTTGACCCGAATTAACTAATTTATGAATTTAAAAAAATAAATCCATCTATGACGAGATTAATCGGCATCTCTGTGCTTAGTGGTAGCGCATGTTTTTTTGTTTTATGGGATACGAAATATAATTTATTCCGAAACAGCTAAAGATTATCGTGATCGTGGTCCATTAGAAATATAGCTTGAAGACGACTTAGAAGTTAGACTTCTCTTCCATGTTAAATACCATAGTCAAAAACACAACATTATATGAACAAAACGTTATATTAATTAAACAGCATACTCAAGTAGTAAGATGATGGTAGAACAGAGTCGTCGATATCTTATCAGATTGGTTTGGTTGTGATTAGCTTAAAACCTCGGCGGAACAGAACTGCACGTCATTGGTCCGCTTACCTCCCTCGAATCCCATTGGCAGATAGAAAAGCTATATAGCGGCATCCATTATCATTATCAATCAGATGAGTACCAACTCTGGAACCATGCAATCATTGTATTTCTTCTTTACGTCATTGTTCGCCAATACGGAATGCCATTTAAGAGAAGAAAGGAGAAGAGAAAAGAAAAAGGACCTTCTCGGAAATTTGCCCCCGGAGCTGGCTTCATTGATATTCAGGTACTTGACGAAATTTTGTGCTTGGTCATTTATATTTACTATACGAGTGCTTCGGGCAATTCATTAATCCTTTCTGTTTATATTTTTCAGATATCTTGAAGTAAGTGATTTGCTGACGATGATGGATGTCGACGCCAAGTGGGTGGTTCTCGTCGACTCGGATCCGATCCTCCGTAGAAGACTCGCACGTGCCAAAGCTGCCTACAGGAAGATACCGAAGGAAAATCGCGATTCTAAAGCGGAAAGGACATTAAGTAAGTACCGATACCCCAGCCAATCTTGTATTATGCATTTTTTATTTGTGGTCCTCCTAATGATATCTGGTTTCAGGTCAACTAAAGAAGAACGAAGCGAGGAAACGGAAGAGGGTGACAGAGGAGCCTGAACCAGTAAGGAAGAGGTCTAATTTACGCTTATAGACTTCCTATTCTCTGACGCTTATCAAAATATGATGAATGTGAAAGGAATGACTCAATATTGTATATTGTACTTTGACCCGAATTAACTAATTTATGAATTTAAAAAAATAAATCCATCTATGACGAGATTAATCGGCATCTCTGTGCTTAGTGGTAGCGCATGTTTTTTTGTTTTATGGGATACGAAATATAATTTATTCCGAAACAGCTAAAGATTATCGTGATCGTGGTCCATTAGAAATATAGCTTGAAGACGACTTAGAAGTTAGACTTCTCTTCCATGTTAAATACCATAGTCAAAAACACAACATTATATGAACAAAACGTTATATTAATTAAACAGCATACTCAAGTAGTAAGATGATGGTAGAACAGAGTCGTCGATATCTTATCAGATTGGTTTGGTTGTGATTAGCTTAAAACCTCGGCGGAACAGAACTGCACGTCATTGGTCCGCTTACCTCCCTCGAATCCCATTGGCAGATAGAAAAGCTATATAGCGGCATCCATTATCATTATCAATCAGATGAGTACCAACTCTGGAACCATGCAATCATTGTATTTCTTCTTTACGTCATTGTTCGCCAATACGGAATGCCATTTAAGAGAAGAAAGGAGAAGAGAAAAGAAAAAGGACCTTCTCGGAAATTTGCCCCCGGAGCTGGCTTCATTGATATTCAGGTACTTGACAAAATTTTGTGCTTGGTCATTTATATTTACTATACGAGTGCTTCGGGCAATTCATTAATCCTTTCTTTGTTTATATTTTTCAGATATCTTGAAGTAAGTGATTTGCTGACGATGATGGATGTCGACGCCAAGTGGGTGGTTCTCGTCGACTCCGATCCGATCCTCCGTAGAAGACTCGCACGTGCCAAAGCTGCCTACAGGAAGATACCGAAGGAAAATGGCGATTCTAAAGCGGAAAGGACATTAAGTAAGTACCGATACCCCAGCCAATCTTGTATTATGCATTTTTTATTTGTGGTCCTCCTAATGATATCTGGTTTCAGGTCAACTAAAGAAGAACGAAGCGAGGAAACGGAAGAGGGTGACAGAGGAGCCTGAACCAGTAAGGAAGAGGTCTAATTTACGCTTATAGACTTCCTATTCTCTGACGCTCATCAAAATATGATGAATGTGAAAGGAATGACTCAATATTGTATATTGTACTTTGACCCGAATTAACTAATTTATGAATTTAAAAAAATAAATCCATCTATGACGAGATTAATCGGCATCTCTGTGCTTAGTGGTAGCGCATGTTTTTTTGTTTTATGGGATACGAAATATAATTCATTCCGAAACAGCTAAAGATTCTCGTGATCGTGGTCCATTAGAAATATAGCTTGAAGACGACTTAGAAGTTAGACTTCTCTTCCATGTTAAATACCATAGTCAAAAACACAACATTATATGAACAAAACGTTATATTAATTAAACAGCATACTCAAGTAGTAAGATGATGGTAGAACAGAGTCGTCGATATCTTATCAGATTGGTTTGGTTGTGATTAGCTTAAAACCTCGGCGGAACAGAACTGCACGTCATTGGTCCGCTTACCTCCCTCGAATCCCATTGGCAGATAGAAAAGCTATATAGCGGCATCCATTATCATTATCAATCAGATGAGTACCAACTCTGGAACCATGCAATCATTGTATTTCTTCTTTACGTCATTGTTCGCCAATACGGAATGCCATTTAAGAGAAGAAAAGAGAAGAGAAAAGAAAAAGGACCTTCTCGGAAATTTGCCCCCGGAGCTGGCTTCATTGATATTCAGGTACTTGACGAAATTTTGTGCTTGGTCATTTATATTTACTATACGAGTGCTTCGGGCAATTCATTAATCCTTTCTGTTTATATTTTTCAGATATCTTGAAGTAAGTGATTTGCTGACGATGATGGATGTCGACGCCAAGTGGGTGGTTCTCGTCGACTCGGATCCGATCCTCCGTAGAAGACTTGCACGTGCCAAAGCTGCCTACAGGAAGATACCGAAGGAAAATCGCGATTCTAAAGCGGAAAGGACATTAAGTAAGTACCGATACCCCAGCCAATCTTGTATTATGCATTTTTTATTTGTGGTCCTCCTAATGATATCTGGTTTCAGGTCAACTAAAGAAGAACGAAGCGAGGAAACGGAAGAGGGTGACAGAGGAGCCTGAACCAGTAAGGAAGAGGTCTAATTTACGCTTATAGACTTCCTATTCTCTGACGCTCATCAAAATATGATGAATGTGAAAGGAATGACTCAATATTGTATATTGTACTTTGACCCGAATTAACTAATTTATGAATTTAAAAAAATAAATCCATCTATGACGAGATTAATCGGCATCTCTGTGCTTAGTGGTAGCGCATGTTTTTTTGTTTTATGGGATACGAAATATAATTTATTCCGAAACAGCTAAAGATTCTCGTGATCGTGGTCCATTAGAAATATAGCTTGAAGACGACTTAGAAGTTAGACTTCTCTTCCATGTTAAATACCACAGTCAAAAACACAACATTATATGAACAAAACGTTATATTAATTAAACAGCATTACTCAAGTAGTAAGATGATGGTAGAACAGAGTCGTCGATATCTTATCAGATTGGTTTGGTTGTGATTAGCTTAAAACCTCGGCGGAACAGAACTGCACGTCATTGGTCCGCTTACCTCCCTCGAATCCCATTGGCAGATAGAAAAGCTATATAGCGGCATCCATTATCATTATCAATCAGATGAGTACCAACTCTGGAACCATGCAATCATTGTATTTCTTCTTTACGTCATTGTTCGCTAATACGGAATGCCATTTAAGAGAAGAAAGGAGAAGAGAAAAGAAAAAGGACCTTCTCGGAAATTTGCCCCCGGAGCTGGCTTCATTGATATTCAGGTACTTGACGAAATTTTGTGCTTGGTAATTTATATTTACTATACGAGTGCTTCGGGCAATTCATTAATCCTTTCTGTTTATATTTTTCAGATATCTTGAAGTAAGTGATTTGCTGACGATGATGGATGTCGACGCCAAGTGGGTGGTTCTCGTCGACTCCGATCCGATCCTCCGTAGAAGACTCGCACGTGCCAAAGCTGCCTACAGGAAGATACCGAAGGAAAATCGCGATTCTAAAGCGGAAAGGACATTAAGTAAGTACCGATACCCCAGCCAATCTTGAATTATGCATTTTTTATTTGTGGTCCTCCTAATGATATCTGGTTTCAGGTCAACTAAAGAAGAACGAAGCGAGGAAACGGAAGAGGGTGACAGAGGAGCCTGAACCAGTAAGGAAGAGGTCTAATTTACGCTTATAGACTTCCTATTCTCTGACGCTCATCAAAATATGATGAATGTGAAAGGAATGACTCAATATTGTATATTGTACTTTGACCCGAATTAACTAATTTATGAATTTAAAAAAATAAATCCATCTATGACGAGATTAATCGGCATCTCTGTGCTTAGTGGTAGCGCATGTTTTTTTGTTTTATGGGATACGAAATATAATTTATTCCGAAACAGCTAAAGATTCTCGTGATCGTGGTCCATTAGAAATATAGCTTGAAGACGACTTAGAAGTTAGACTTCTCTTCCATGTTAAATACCATAGTCAAAAACACAACATTATATGAACAAAACGTTATATTAATTAAACAGCATACTCAAGTAGTAAGATGATGGTAGAACAGAGTCGTCGATATCTTATCAGATTGGTTTGGTTGTGATTAGCTTAAAACCTCGGCGGAACAGAACTGCACGTCATTGGTCCGCTTACCTCCCTCGAATCCCATTGGCAGATAGAAAAGCTATATAGCGGCATCCATTATCATTATCAATCAGATGAGTACCAACTCTGGAACCATGCAATCATTTTATTTCTTCTTTACGTCATTGTTCGCTAATACGGAATGCCATTTAAGAGAAGAAAGGAGAAGAGAAAAGAAAAAGGACCTTCTCGGAAATTTGCCCCCGGAGCTGGCTTCATTGATATTCAGGTACTTGACGAAATTTTGTGCTTGGTCATTTATATTTACTATACGAGTGCTTCGGGCAATTCATTAATCCTTTCTGTTTATATTTTTCAGATATCTTGAAGTAAGTGATTTGCTGACGATGATGGATGTCGACGCCAAGTGGGTGGTTCTCGTCGACTCCGATCCGATCCTCCGTAGAAGACTCGCACGTGCCAAAGCTGCCTACAGGAAGATACCGAAGGAAAATCGCGATTCTAAAGCGGAAAGGACATTAAGTAAGTACCGATACCCCAGCCAATCTTGTATTATGCATTTTTTATTTGTGGTCCTCCTAATGATATCTGGTTTCAGGTCAACTAAAGAAGAACGAAGCGAGGAAACGGAAGAGGGTGACAGAGGAGCCTGAACCAGTAAGGAAGAGGTCTAATTTACGCTTATAGACTTCCTATTCTCTGACGCTCATCAAAATATGATGAATGTGAAAGGAATGACTCAATATTGTATATTGTACTTTGACCCGAATTAACTAATTTATGAATTTAAAAAAATAAATCCATCTATGACGAGATTAATCGGCATCTCTGTGCTTAGTGGTAGCGCATGTTTTTTTGTTTTATGGGATACGAAATATAATTTATTCCGAAACAGCTAAAGATTCTCGTGATCGTGGTCCATTAGAAATATAGCTTGAAGACGACTTAGAAGTTAGACTTCTCTTCCATGTTAAATACCATAGTCAAAAACACAACATTATATGAACAAAACGTTATATTAATTAAACAGCATACTCAAGTAGTAAGATGATGGTAGAACAGAGTCGTCGATATCTTATCAGATTGGTTTGGTTGTGATTAGCTTAAAACCTCGGCGGAACAGAACTGCACGTCATTGGTCCGCTTACCTCCCTCGAATCCCATTGGCAGATAGAAATGCTATATAGCGGCATCCATTATCATTATCAATCAGATGAGTACCAACTCTGGAACCATGCAATCATTGTATTTCTTCTTTACGTCATTGTTCGCCAATACGGAATGCCATTTAAGAGAAGAAAGGAGAAGAGAAAAGAAAAAGGACCTTCTCGGAAATTTGCCCCCGGAGCTGGCTTCATTGATATTCAGGTACTTGACGAAATTTTGTGCTTGGTCATTTATATTTACTATACGAGTGCTTCGGGCAATTCATTAATCCTTTCTTTGTTTATATTTTTCAGATATCTTGAAGTAAGTGATTTGCTGACGATGATGGATGTCGACGCCAAGTGGGTGGTTCTCGTCGACTCCGATCCGATCCTCCGTAGAAGACTCGCACGTGCCAAAGCTGCCTACAGGAAGATACCGAAGGAAAATCGCGATTCTAAAGCGGAAAGGACATTAAGTAAGTACCGATACCCCAGCCAATCTTGTATTATGCATTTTTTATTTGTGGTCCTCCTAATGATATCTGGTTTCAGGTCAACTAAAGAAGAACGAAGCGAGGAAACGGAAGAGGGTGACAGAGGAGCCTGAACCAGTAAGGAAGAGGTCTAATTTACGCTTATAGACTTCCTATTCTCTGACGCTCATCAAAATATGATGAATGTGAAAGGAATGACTCAATATTGTATATTGTACTTTCACCCGAATTAACTAATTTATGAATTTAAAAAAATAAATCCATCTATGACGAGATTAATCGGCATCTCTGTGCTTAGTGGTAGCGCATGTTTTTTTGTTTTATGGGATACGAAATATAATTTATTCCGAAACAGCTAAAGATTCTCGTGATCGTGGTCCATTAGAAATATAGCTTGAAGACGACTTAGAAGTTAGACTTCTCTTCCATGTTAAATACCATAGTCAAAAACACAACATTATATGAACAAAACGTTATATTAATTAAACAGCATACTCAAGTAGTAAGATGATGGTAGAACAGAGTCGTCGATATCTTATCAGATTGGTTTGGTTGTGATTAGCTTAAAACCTCGGCGGAACAGAACTGCACGTCATTGGTCCGCTTACCTCCCTCGAATCCCATTGGCAGATAGAAAAGCTATATAGCGGCATCCATTATCATTATCAATCAGATGAGTACCAACTCTGGAACCATGCAATCATTGTATTTCTTCTTTACGTCATTGTTCGCCAATACGGAATGCCAATTAAGAGAAGAAAGGAGAAGAGAAAAGAAAAAGGACCTTCTCGGAAATTTGCCCCCGGAGCTGGCTTCATTGATATTCAGGTACTTGACGAAATTTTGTGCTTGGTCATTTATATTTACTATACGAGTGCTTCGGGCAATTCATTAATCCTTTCTTTGTTTATATTTTTCAGATATCTTGAAGTAAGTGATTTGCTGACGATGATGGATGTCGACGCCAAGTGGGTGGTTCTCGTCGACTCCGATCCGATCCTCCGTAGAAGACTCGCACGTGCCAAAGCTGCCTACAGGAAGATACCGAAGGAAAATCGCGATTCTAAAGCGGAAAGGACATTAAGTAAGTACCGATACCCCAGCCAATCTTGTATTATGCATTTTTTATTTGTGGTCCTCCTAATGATATCTGGTTTCAGGTCAACTAAAGAAGAACGAAGCGAGGAAACGGAAGAGGGTGACAGAGGAGCCTGAACCAGTAAGGAAGAGGTCTAATTTACGCTTATAGACTTCCTATTCTCTGACGCTCATCAAAATATGATGAATGTGAAAGGAATGACTCAATATTGTATATTGTACTTTGACCCGAATTAACTAATTTATGAATTTAAAAAAATAAATCCATCTATGACGAGATTAATCGGCATCTCTGTGCTTAGTGGTAGCGCATGTTTTTTTGTTTTATGGGATACGAAATATAATTTATTCCGAAACAGCTAAAGATTCTCGTGATCGTGGTCCATTAGAAATATAGCTTGAAGACGACTTAGAAGTTAGACTTCTCTTCCATGTTAAATACCATAGTCAAAAACACAACATTATATGAACAAAACGTTATATTAATTAAACAGCATACTCAAGTAGTAAGATGATGGTAGAACAGAGTCGTCGATATCTTATCAGATTGGTTTGGTTGTGATTAGCTTAAAACCTCGGCGGAACAGAACTGCACGTCATTGGTCCGCTTACCTCCCTCGAATCCCATTGGCAGATAGAAAAGCTATATAGCGGCATCCATTATCATTATCAATCAGATGAGTACCAACTCTGGAACCATGCAATCATTGTATTTCTTCTTTACGTCATTGTTCGCCAATACGGAATGCCATTTAAGAGAAGAAAGGAGAAGAGAAAAGAAAAAGGACCTTCTCGGAAATTTGCCCCCGGAGCTGGCTTCATTGATATTCAGGTACTTGACGAAATTTTGTGCTTGGTCATTTATATTTACTATACGAGTGCTTCGGGCAATTCATTAATCCTTTCTTTGTTTATATTTTTCAGATATCTTGAAGTAAGTGATTTGCTGACGATGATGGATGTCGACGCCAAGTGGGTGGTTCTCGTCGACTCCGATCCGATCCTCCGTAGAAGACTCGCACGTGCCAAAGCTGCCTACAGGAAGATACCGAAGGAAAATCGCGATTCTAAAGCGGAAAGGACATTAAGTAAGTACCGATACCCCAGCCAATCTTGTATTATGCATTTTTTATTTGTGGTCCTCCTAATGATATCTGGTTTCAGGTCAACTAAAGAAGAACGAAGCGAGGAAACGGAAGAGGGTGACAGAGGAGCCTGAACCAGTAAGGAAGAGGTCTAATTTACGCTTATAGACTTCCTATTCTCTGACGCTCATCAAAATATGATGAATGTGAAAGGAATGACTCAATATTGTATATTGTACTTTGACCCGAATTAACTAATTTATGAATTTAAAAAAATAAATCCATCTATGACGAGATTAATCGGCATCTCTGTGCTTAGTGGTAGCGCATGTTTTTTTGTTTTATGGGATACGAAATATAATTTATTCCGAAACAGCTAAAGATTCTCGTGATCGTGGTCCATTAGAAATATAGCTTGAAGACGACTTAGAAGTTAGACTTCTCTTCCATGTTAAATACCATAGTCAAAAACACAACATTATATGAACAAAACGTTATATTAATTAAACAGCATACTCAAGTAGTAAGATGATGGTAGAACAGAGTCGTCGATATCTTATCAGATTGGTTTGGTTGTGATTAGCTTAAAACCTCGGCGGAACAGAACTGCACGTCATTGGTCCGCTTACCTCCCTCGAATCCCATTGGCAGATAGAAAAGCTATATAGCGGCATCCATTATCATTATCAATCAGATGAGTACCAACTCTGGAACCATGCAATCATTTTATTTCTTCTTTACGTCATTGTTCGCCAATACGGAATGCCATTTAAGAGAAGAAAGGAGAAGAGAAAAGAAAAAGGACCTTCTCGGAAATTTGCCTCCGGAGCTGGCTTCATTGATATTCAGGTACTTGACGAAATTTTGTGCTTGGTCATTTATATTTACTATACGAGTGCTTCGGGCAATTCATTAATCCTTTCTTTGTTTATATTTTTCAGATATCTTGAAGTAAGTGATTTGCTGACGATGATGAATGTCGACGCCAAGTGGGTGGTTCTCGTCGACTCCGATCCGATCCTCCGTAGAAGACTCGCACGTGCCAAAGCTGCCTACAGGAAGATACCGAAGGAAAATCGCGATTCTAAAGCGGAAAGGACATTAAGTAAGTACCGATACCCCAGCCAATCTTGTATTATGCATTTTTTATTTGTGGTCCTCCTAATGATATCTGGTTTCAGGTCAACTAAAGAAGAACGAAGCGAGGAAACGGAAGAGGGTGACAGAGGAGCCTGAACCAGTAAGGAAGAGGTCTAATTTACGCTTATAGACTTCCTATTCTCTGACGCTCATCAAAATATGATGAATGTGAAAGGAATGACTCAATATTGTATATTGTACTTTGACCCGAATTAACTAATTTATGAATTTAAAAAAATAAATCCATCTATGACGAGATTAATCGGCATCTCTGTGCTTAGTGGTAGCGCATGTTTTTTTGTTTTATGGGATACGAAATATAATTTATTCCGAAACAGCTAAAGATTCTCGTGATCGTGGTCCATTAGAAATATAGCTTGAAGACGACTTAGAAGTTAGACTTCTCTTCCATGTTAAATACCATAGTCAAAAACACAACATTATATGAACAAAACGTTATATTAATTAAACAGCATACTCAAGTAGTAAGATGATGGTAGAACAGAGTCGTCGATATCTTATCAGATTGGTTTGGTTGTGATTAGCTTAAAACCTCGGCGGAACAGAACTGCACGTCATTGGTCCGCTTACCTCCCTCGAATCCCATTGGCAGATAGAAAAGCTATATAGCGGCATCCATTATCATTATCAATCAGATGAGTACCAACTCTGGAACCATGCAATCATTGTATTTCTTCTTTACGTCATTGTTCGCCAATACGGAATGCCATTTAAGAGAAGAAAGGAGAAGAGAAAAGAAAAAGGACCTTCTCGGAAATTTGCCCCCGGAGCTGGCTTCATTGATATTCAGGTACTTGACGAAATTTTGTGCTTGGTCATTTATATTTACTATACGAGTGCTTCGGGCAATTCATTTATCCTTTCTTTGTTTATATTTTTCAGATATCTTGAAGTAAGTGATTTGCTGACGATGATGGATGTCGACGCCAAGTGGGTGGTTCTCGTCGACTCGGATCCGATCCTCCGTAGAAGACTCGCACGTGCCAAAGCTGCCTACAGGAAGATACCGAAGGAAAATCGCGATTCTAAAGCGGAAAGGACATTAAGTAAGTACCGATACCCCAGCCAATCTTGTATTATGCATTTTTTATTTGTGGTCCTCCTAATGATATCTGGTTTCAGGTCAACTAAAGAAGAACGAAGCGAGGAAACGGAAGAGGGTGACAGAGGAGCCTGAACCAGTAAGGAAGAGGTCTAATTTACGCTTATAGACTTCCTATTCTCTGACGCTCATCAAAATATGATGAATGTGAAAGGAATGACTCAATATTGTATATTGTACTTTGACCCGAATTAACTAATTTATGAATTTAAAAAAAAAATCCATCTATGACGAGATTTATCGGCATCTCTGTGCTTAGTGGTAGCGCATGTTTTTTTGTTTTATGGGATACGAAATATAATTTATTCCGAAACAGCTAAAGATTCTCGTGATCGTGGTCCATTAGAAATATAGCTTGAAGACGACTTAGAAGTTAGACTTCTCTTACATGTTAAATACCATAGTCAAAAACACAACATTATATGAACAAAACGTTATATTAATTAAACAGCATACTCAAGTAGTAAGATGATGGTAGAACAGAGTCGTCGATATCTTATCAGATTGGTTTGGTTGTGATTAGCTTAAAACCTCGGCGGAACAGAACTGCACGTCATTGGTCCGCTTACCTCCCTCGAATCCCATTGGCAGATAGAAAAGCTATATAGCGGCATCCATTATCATTATCAATCAGATGAGTACCAACTCTGGAACCATGCAATCATTGTATTTCTTCTTTACGTCATTGTTCGCCAATACGGAATGCCATTTAAGAGAAGAAAGGAGAAGAGAAAAGAAAAAGGACCTTCTCGGAAATTTGCCCCCGGAGCTGGCTTCATTGATATTCAGGTACTTGACGAAATTTTGTGCTTGGTCATTTATATTTACTATACGAGTGCTTCGGGCAATTCATTAATCCTTTCTTTGTTTATATTTTTCAGATATCTTGAAGTAAGTGATTTGCTGACGATGATGGATGTCGACGCCAAGTGGGTGGTTCTCGTCGACTCCGATCCGATCCTCCGTAGAAGACTCGCACGTGCCAAAGCTGCCTACAGGAAGATACCGAAGGAAAATCGCGATTCAAAAGCGGAAAGGACATTAAGTAAGTACCGATACCCCAGCCAATCTTGTATTATGCATTTTTTATTTGTGGTCCTCCTAATGATATCTGGTTTCAGGTCAACTAAAGAAGAACGAAGCGAGGAAACGGAAGAGGGTGACAGAGGAGCCTGAACCAGTAAGGAAGAGGTCTAATTTACGCTTATAGACTTCCTATTCTCTGACGCTCATCAAAATATGATGAATGTGAAAGGAATGACTCAATATTGTATATTGTACTTTGACCCGAATTAACTAATTTATGAATTTAAAAAAAAAATCCATCTATGACGAGATTTATCGGCATCTCTGTGCTTAGTGGTAGCGCATGTTTTTTTGTTTTATGGGATACGAAATATAATTTATTCCGAAACAGCTAAAGATTCTCGTGATCGTGGTCCATTAGAAATATAGCTTGAAGACGACTTAGAAGTTAGACTTCTCTTACATGTTAAATACCATAGTCAAAAACACAACATTATATGAACAAAACGTTATATTAATTAAACAGCATACTCAAGTAGTAAGATGATGGTAGAACAGAGTCGTCGATATCTTATCAGATTGGTTTGGTTGTGATTAGCTTAAAACCTCGGCGGAACAGAACTGCACGTCATTGGTCCGCTTACCTCCCTCGAATCCCATTGGCAGATAGAAAAGCTATATAGCGGCATCCATTATCATTATCAATCAGATGAGTACCAACTCTGGAACCATGCAATCATTGTATTTCTTCTTTACGTCATTGTTCGCCAATACGGAATGCCATTTAAGAGAAGAAAGGAGAAGAGAAAAGAAAAAGGACCTTCTCGGAAATTTGCCCCCGGAGCTGGCTTCATTGATATTCAGGTACTTGACGAAATTTTGTGCTTGGTCATTTATATTTACTATACGAGTGCTTCGGGCAATTCATTAATCCTTTCTTTGTTTATATTTTTCAGATATCTTGAAGTAAGTGATTTGCTGACGATGATGGATGTCGACGCCAAGTGGGTGGTTCTCGTCGACTCCGATCCGATCCTCCGTAGAAGACTCGCACGTGCCAAAGCTGCCTACAGGAAGATACCGAAGGAAAATCGCGATTCAAAAGCGGAAAGGACATTAAGTAAGTACCGATACCCCAGCCAATCTTGTATTATGCATTTTTTATTTGTGGTCCTCCTAATGATATCTGGTTTCAGGTCAACTAAAGAAGAACGAAGCGAGGAAACGGAAGAGGGTGACAGAGGAGCCTGAACCAGTAAGGAAGAGGTCTAATTTACGCTTATAGACTTCCTATTCTCTGACGCTCATCAAAATATGATGAATGTGAAAGGAATGACTCAATATTGTATATTGTACTTTGACCCGAATTAACTAATTTATGAATTTAAAAAAAAAATCCATCCATGACGAGATTAATCGGCATCTCTGTGCTTAGTGGTAGCGCATGTTTTTTTGTTTTATGGGATACGAAATATAATTTATTCCGAAACAGCTAAAGATTCTCGTGATCGTGGTCCATTAGAAATATAGCTTGAAGACGACTTAGAAGTTAGACTTCTCTTCCATGTTAAATACCATAGTCAAAAACACAACATTATATGAACAAAACGTTATATTAATTAAACAGCATACTCAAGTAGTAAGATGATGGTAGAACAGAGTCGTCGATATCTTATCAGATTGGTTTGGTTGTGATTAGCTTAAAACCTCGGCGGAACAGAACTGCACGTCATTGGTCCGCTTACCTCCCTCGAATCCCATTGGCAGATAGAAAAGCTATATAGCGGCATCCATTATCATTATCAATCAGATGAGTACCAACTCTGGAACCATGCAATCATTGTATTTCTTCTTTACGTCATTGTTCGCCAATACGGAATGCCATTTAAGAGAAGAAAGGAGAAGAGAAAAGAAAAAGGACCTTCTCGGAAATTTGCCTCCGGAGCTGGCTTCATTGATATTCAGGTACTTGACGAAATTTTGTGCTTGGTCATTTATATTTACTATACGAGTGCTTCGGGCAATTCATTAATCCTTTCTTTGTTTATATTTTTCAGATATCTTGAAGTAAGTGATTTGCTGACGATGATGGATGTCGACGCCAAGTGGGTGGTTCTCGTCGACTCCGATCCGATCCTCCGTAGAAGACTCGCACGTGCCAAAGCTGCCTACAGGAAGATACCGAAGGAAAATCGCGATTCTAAAGCGGAAAGGACATTAAGTAAGTACCGATACCCCAGCCAATCTTGTATTATGCATTTTTTATTTGTGGTCCTCCTAATGATATCTGGTTTCAGGTCAACTAAAGAAGAACGAAGCGAGGAAACGGAAGAGGGTGACAGAGGAGCCTGAACCAGTAAGGAAGAGGTCTAATTTACGCTTATAGACTTCCTATTCTCTGACGCTCATCAAAATATGATGAATGTGAAAGGAATGACTCAATATTGTATATTGTACTTTGACCCGAATTAACTAATTTATGAATTTAAAAAAATAAATCCATCTATGACGAGATTAATCGGCATCTCTGTGCTTAGTGGTAGCGCATGTTTTTTTGTTTTATGGGATACGAAATATAATTTATTCCGAAACAGCTAAAGATTCTCGTGATCGTGGTCCATTAGAAATATAGCTTGAAGACGACTTAGAAGTTAGACTTCTCTTCCATGTTAAATACCATAGTCAAAAACACAACATTATATGAACAAAACGTTATATTAATTAAACAGCATACTCAAGTAGTAAGATGATGGTAGAACAGAGTCGTCGATATCTTATCAGATTGGTTTGGTTGTGATTAGCTTAAAACCTCGGCGGAACAGAACTGCACGTCATTGGTCCGCTTACCTCCCTCGAATCCCATTGGCAGATAGAAAAGCTATATAGCGGCATCCATTATCATTATCAATCAGATGAGTACCAACTCTGGAACCATGCAATCATTGTATTTCTTCTTTACGTCATTGTTCGCCAATACGGAATGCCATTTAAGAGAAGAAAGGAGAAGAGAAAAGAAAAAGGACCTTCTCGGAAATTTGCCCCCGGAGCTGGCTTCATTGATATTCAGGTACTTGACGAAATTTTGTGCTTGGTCATTTATATTTACTATACGAGTGCTTCGGGCAATTCATTTATCCTTTCTTTGTTTATATTTTTCAGATATCTTGAAGTAAGTGATTTGCTGACGATGATGGATGTCGACGCCAAGTGGGTGGTTCTCGTCGACTCCGATCCGATCCTCCGTAGAAGACTCGCACGTGCCAAAGCTGCCTACAGGAAGATACCGAAGGAAAATCGCGATTCTAAAGCGGAAAGGACATTAAGTAAGTACCGATACCCCAGCCAATCTTGTATTATGCATTTTTTATTTGTGGTCCTCCTAATGATATCTGGTTTCAGGTCAACTAAAGAAGAACGAAGCGAGGAAACGGAAGAGGGTGACAGAGGAGCCTGAACCAGTAAGGAAGAGGTCTAATTTACGCTTATAGACTTCCTATTCTCTGACGCTCATCAAAATATGATGAATGTGAAAGGAATGACTCAATATTGTATATTGTACTTTGACCCGAATTAACTAATTTATGAATTTAAAAAAAAAATCCATCTATGACGAGATTAATCGGCATCTCTGTGCTTAGTGGTAGCGCATGTTTTTTTGTTTTATGGGATACGAAATATAATTTATTCCGAAACAGCTAAAGATTCTCGTGATCGTGGTCCATTAGAAATATAGCTTGAAGACGACTTAGAAGTTAGACTTCTCTTCCATGTTAAATACCATAGTCAAAAACACAACATTATATGAACAAAACGTTATATTAATTAAACAGCATACTCAAGTAGTAAGATGATGGTAGAACAGAGTCGTCGATATCTTATCAGATTGGTTTGGTTGTGATTAGCTTAAAACCTCGGCGGAACAGAACTGCACGTCATTGGTCCGCTTACCTCCCTCGAATCCCATTGGCAGATAGAAAAGCTATATAGCGGCATCCATTATCATTATCAATCAGATGAGTACCAACTCTGGAACCATGCAATCATTGTATTTCTTCTTTACGTCATTGTTCGCCAATACGGAATGCCATTTAAGAGAAGAAAGGAGAAGAGAAAAGAAAGAGGACCTTCTCGGAAATTTGCCCCCGGAGCTGGCTTCATTGATATTCAGGTACTTGACGAAATTTTGTGCTTGGTCATTTATATTTACTATACGAGTGCTTCGGGCAATTCATTAATCCTTTCTTTGTTTATATTTTTCAGATATCTTGAAGTAAGTGATTTGCTGACGATGATGGATGTCGACGCCAAGTGGGTGGTTCTCGTCGACTCCGATCCGATCCTCCGTAGAAGACTCGCACGTGCCAAAGCTGCCTACAGGAAGATACCGAAGGAAAATCGCGATTCTAAAGCGGAAAGGACATTAAGTAAGTACCGATACCCCAGCCAATCTTGTATTATGCATTCTTTATTTATGGTCCTCCTAATGATATCTGGTTTCAGGTCAACTAAAGAAGAACGAAGCGAGGAAACGGAAGAGGGTGACAGAGGAGCCTGAACCAGTAAGGAAGAGGTCTAATTTACGCTTATAGACTTCCTATTCTCTGACGCTCATCAAAATATGATGAATGTGAAAGGAATGACTCAATATTGTATATTGTACTTTGACCCGAATTAACTAATTTATGAATTTAAAAAAATAAATCCATCTATGACGAGATTAATCGGCATCTCTGTGCTTAGTGGTAGCGCATGTTTTTTTGTTTTATGGGATACGAAATATAATTTATTCCGAAACAGCTAAAGATTCTCGTGATCGTGGTCCATTAGAAATATAGCTTGAAGACGACTTAGAAGTTAGACTTCTCTTCCATGTTAAATACCATAGTCAAAAACACAACATTATATGAACAAAACGTTATATTAATTAAACAGCATACTCAAGTAGTAAGATGATGGTAGAACAGAGTCGTCGATATCTTATCAGATTGGTTTGGTTGTGATTAGCTTAAAACCTCGGCGGAACAGAACTGCACGTCATTGGTCCGCTTACCTCCCTCGAATCCCATTGGCAGATAGAAAAGCTATATAGCGGCATCCATTATCATTATCAATCAGATGAGTACCAACTCTGGAACCATGCAATCATTGTATTTCTTCTTTACGTCATTGTTCGCCAATACGGAATGCCATTTAAGAGAAGAAAGGAGAAGAGAAAAGAAAAAGGACCTTCTCGGAAATTTGCCCCCGGAGCTGGCTTCATTGATATTCAGGTACTTGACGAAATTTTGTGCTTGGTCATTTATATTTACTATACGAGTGCTTCGGGCAATTCATTTATCCTTTCTTTGTTTATATTTTTCAGATATCTTGAAGTAAGTGATTTGCTGACGATGATGGATGTCGACGCCAAGTGGGTGGTTCTCGTCGACTCCGATCCGATCCTCCGTAGAAGACTCGCACGTGCCAAAGCTGCCTACAGGAAGATACCGAAGGAAAATCGCGATTCTAAAGCGGAAAGGACATTAAGTAAGTACCGATACCCCAGCCAATCTTGTATTATGCATTTTTTATTAGTGGTCCTCCTAATGATATCTGGTTTCAGGTCAACTAAAGAAGAACGAAGCGAGGAAACGGAAGAGGGTGACAGAGGAGCCTGAACCAGTAAGGAAGAGGTCTAATTTACGCTTATAGACTTCCTATTCTCTGACGCTCATCAAAATATGATGAATGTGAAAGGAATGACTCAATATTGTATATTGTACTTTGACCCGAATTAACTAATTTATGAATTTAAAAAAAAAATCCATCTATGACGAGATTAATCGGCATCTCTGTGCTTAGTGGTAGCGCATGTTTTTTTGTTTTATGGGATACGAAATATAATTTATTCCGAAACAGCTAAAGATTCTCGTGATCGTGGTCCATTAGAAATATAGCTTGAAGACGACTTAGAAGTTAGACTTCTCTTCCATGTTAAATACCATAGTCAAAAACACAACATTATATGAACAAAACGTTATATTAATTAAACAGCATACTCAAGTAGTAAGATGATGGTAGAACAGAGTCGTCGATATCTTATCAGATTGGTTTGGTTGTGATTAGCTTAAAACCTCGGCGGAACAGAACTGCACGTCATTGGTCCGCTTACCTCCCTCGAATCCCATTGGCAGATAGAAAAGCTATATAGCGGCATCCATTATCATTATCAATCAGATGAGTACCAACTCTGGAACCATGCAATCATTGTATTTCTTCTTTACGTCATTGTTCGCCAATACGGAATGCCATTTAAGAGAAGAAAGGAGAAGAGAAAAGAAAAAGGACCTTCTCGGAAATTTGCCTCCGGAGCTGGCTTCATTGATATTCAGGTACTTGACGAAATTTTGTGCTTGGTCATTTATATTTACTATACGAGTGCTTCGGGCAATTCATTAATCCTTTCTTTGTTTATATTTTTCAGATATCTTGAAGTAAGTGATTTGCTGACGATGATGGATGTCGACGCCAAGTGGGTGGTTCTCGTCGACTCCGATCCGATCCTCCGTAGAAGACTCGCACGTGCCAAAGCTGCCTACAGGAAGATACCGAAGGAAAATCGCGATTCTAAAGCGGAAAGGACATTAAGTAAGTACCGATACCCCAGCCAATCTTGTATTATGCATTCTTTATTTGTGGTCCTCCTAATGATATCTGGTTTCAGGTCAACTAAAGAAGAACGAAGCGAGGAAACGGAAGAGGGTGACAGAGGAGCCTGAACCAGTAAGGAAGAGGTCTAATTTACGCTTATAGACTTCCTATTCTCTGACGCTCATCAAAATATGATGAATGTGAAAGGAATGACTCAATATTGTATATTGTACTTTGACCCGAATTAAATACTTTATGAATTTAAAAAAAAAAATCCATCTACGACGAGATTAATCGGCATCTCTGTGCTTAGTGGTAGCGCATTATTTTTTGATTTATGGGATACGAAATATAATTTATTCCGAAACAGCTAAAGATTCTCGTGATCGTGGTCCATTAGAAATATAGCTTGAAGACGACTTAGAAGTTAGACTTGTCTTCCATGTTAAATACCATAGTCAAAAACACAATATTATATGAACGAAACGTTATATTAATTAAACAGCATACTCAAGTAGTAATATGATGGTAGAACAGAGTCGTCGATATCTTATCAGATTGGTTTGGTTGTGATTAGCTTAAAACCTCGGCGGAACAGAACTGCACGTCATTGGTCCGCTTACCTCCCTCGAATCCCATTGGCAGATAGAAAAGCTATATAGCAGCATCCATTATCATTATCAATCAGATGAGTACCAACTCTAGAACCATGCAATCATTGTATTTCTTCTTTACGTCATTGTTCGCCAATAAGGAATGCCATTTAAAAGAAGAAAGGAGAAGAGAAAAGAAAAGGGACCTTCTCGGAAATTTGTCACCGGAGCTGGCTTCATTGATATTCAGGTACTTGACGGAATTTTGTGCTTGGTCATTTATATTTACTATACGAGTTCTTCGGGCAATTCATTAATCCATTCTGTTTATATTTTTTAGATATCTTGAAGTAAGTGATTTGCTGACGATGATGGATGTCGACGCCAAGTGGGCGGTTCTCGTCGACTCCGATCCGATCCTCCGAAGAAGACTCGCACGTGCCAAAGCTGCCTACTGGAAGATACCGAAGGAAAATCGCGATTTTAAAGCGGAAAGGACATTAAGTAAGTAACGATACCCCAGCCAATCTTGTATTATGCATTTTTTATTTGCGGTCCTCCTAATGATATCTGGTTTCACGTCAACTAAAGAAGAACGAAGCGAGGAAACGGAAGAGGGTGACAGAGGAGCCTGAACCAGTAAGGAAGAGGTCTAATTTACGCTTATAGACTTCCTATTCTCTGACGCTCATCAAAATATGATGAATGTGAAAGGAATGACTCAATATTGTATATTGTACTTTGACCCGAATTAAATACTTTATGAATTTAAAAAAAAAAATCCATCTATGACGAGATTATTCGGCATCTCTGTGCTTAGTGGTAGCCCAGAGAGACCCCAGCCAATCTTGTATTATGCATTTTTTATTTGTGGTCCTCCTAATGATATCTGGTTTCAGGTCAACTAAAGAAGAACGAAGCGAGGAAACGGAAGAGGGTGACAGAGGAGCCTGAACCAGTAAGGAAGAGGTCTAATTTACGCTTATAGACTTTCTATTCTCTGACGCTCATCAAAATATGATGAATGTGAAAGGAATGACTCAATATTGTATATTGTACTTTGACCCGAATTAAATACTTTATGAATTTAAAAAAAAAATCCATCTATGACGAGATTAATCGGCATCTCTGTGCTTAGTGGTAGCGCATGTTTTTTTGTTTTATGGGATACGAAATATAATTTATTCCGAAACAGCTAAAGATTCTCGTGATCGTGGTCCATTAGAAATATTGCTTGAAGACGACTTAGAAGTTAGACTTCTCTTCCATGTTAAATACCATAGTCAAAAACACAACATTATATGAACGAAACGTTATATTAATTAAACAGCATACTCAAGTAATAAGATGATGGTAGAACAGAGTCGTCGATAACTTATCAGATTGGTTTGGTGGTGATTAGCTTAAAACCTCGGCGGAACAGAACTGCACGTCATTGGTCCGCTTACCTCCCTCGAATCCCATTGGCAGATAGAAAAGCTATATAGCAGCATCCATTATCATTATCAATCAGATGAGTACCAACTCTGGAACCATGCAATCATTGTATTTCTTCTTTACGTCATTGTTCGCCAATACGGAATGCCATTTAAAAGAAGAAAGGAGAAGAGAAAAGAAAAGGGACCTTCTCGGAAATTTGCCACCGGAGCTGGCTTCATTGATATTCAGGTACTTGACGGAATTTTGTGCTTGGTCATTTATATTTACTATACGAGTGCTTCGGGCAATTCATTAATCCTTTCTGTTTATATTTTTCAGATATCTTGAAGTAAGTGATTTGCTGACGATGATGGATGTCGACGCCAAGTGGGTGGTTCTCGTCGACTCCGATCCGATCCTCCGTAGAAGACTCGCACGTGCCAAAGCTGCCTACAGGAAGATACCGAAGGAAAATCGCGATTCTAAAGCGGAAAGGACATTAAGTAAGTACCGATACCCCAGCCAATCTTGTATTATGCATTTTTTATTTGTGGTCCTCCTAATGATATCTGGTTTCAGGTCAACTAAAGAAGAACGAAGCGAGGTAACGGAAGAGGGTGACAGAGGAGCCTGAACCAGTAAGGAAGAGGTCTAATTTACGCTTATAGACTTTCTATTCTCTGACGCTCATCAAAATATGATGAATGTGAAAGGAATGACTCAATATTGTATATTGTACTTTGACCCGAATTAAATACTTTATGAATTTAAAAAAAAAATCCATCTATGACGAGATTAATCGGCATCTCTGTGCTTAGTGGTAGCGCATGTTTTTTTGTTTTATGGGATACGAAATATAATTTATTCCGAAACAGCTAAAGATTCTCGTGATCGTGGTCCATTAGAAATATAGCTTGAAGACGACTTAGAAGTTAGACTTCTCTTCCATGTTAAATACCATAGTCAAAAACACAACATTATATGAACGAAACGTTATATTAATTAAACAGCATACTCAAGTAGTAAGATGATGGTAGAACAGAGTCGTCGATAACTTATCAGATTGGTTTGGTGGTGATTAGCTTAAAACCTCGGCGGAACAGAACTGCACGTCATTGGTCCGCTTACCTCCCTCGAATCCCATTGGCAGATAGAAAAGCTATATAGCAGCATCCATTATCATTATCAATCAGATGAGTACCAACTCTAGAACCATGCAATCATTGTATTTCTTCATTACGTCATTGTTCGCCAATAAGGAATGCCATTTAAAAGAAGAAAGGAGAAGAGAAAAGAAAAGGGACCTTCTCGGAAATTTGCCACCGGAGCTGGCTTCATTGATATTCAGGTACTTGACGGAATTTTGTGCTTGGTCATTTATATTTACTATACGAGTGCTTCGGGCAATTCATTAATCCTTTCTGTTTATATTTTTCAGATATCTTGAAGTAAGTGATTTGCTGACGATGATGGATGTCGACGCCAAGTGGGCGGTTCTCGTCGACTCCGATCCGATCCTCCGAAGAAGACTCGCACGTGCCAAAGCTGCCTACTGGAAGATACCGAAGGAAAATCGCGATTTTAAAGCGGAAAGGACATTAAGTAAGTAACGATACCCCAGCCAATCTTGTATTATGCATTTTTTATTTGCGGTCCTCCTAATGATATCTGGTTTCACGTCAACTAAAGAAGAACGAAGCGAGGAAACGGAAGAGGGTGACAGAGGAGCCTGAACCAGTAAGGAAGAGGTCTAATTTACGCTTATAGACTTCCTATTCTCTGACGCTCATCAAAATATGATGAATGTGAAAGGAATGACTCAATAATGTATATTGTACCTTAACACGAATAAAATACTTTATGAATTTAAAAAAAAAAATCCATCTATGACGAGATTAATCGGCATCTCTGTGCTTAGTGGTAGCGCATGTTTTTTTGATTTATTGGATACGAAATATAATTTATTCCGAAACAGCTAAAGATTCTCGTGATCGTGGTCCATTAGAAATATTGCTTGAAGACGACTTAGAAGTTAGACTTCTCTTCCATGTTATATACCATAGTCAAAAACACAACATTATATGAACGAAACGTTATATTAATTAAACAGCATACTCAAGTAGTAAGATGATGGTAGAACAGAGTCGTCGATAACTTATCAGATTGGTTTGGTTGTGATTAGCTCGGCGGAACAGAACTGCACGTCATTGGTCCGCTTACCTCCCTCGAATCCCATTGGCAGATAGAAAAGCTATATAGCAGCATCCATTATCATTATCAATCAGATGAGTACCAACTCTAGAACCATGCAATCATTGTATTTCTTCTTTACGTCATTGTTCGCCAATAAGGAATGCCATTTAAAAGAAGAAAGGAGAAGAGAAAAGAAAAGGGACCTTCTCGGAAATTTGCCACCGGAGCTGGCTTCATTGATATTCAGGTACTTGACGGAATTTTGTGCTTGGTCATTTATATTTACTATACGAGTGCTTCGGGCAATTCATTAATCCTTTCTGTTTATATTTTTCAGATATCTTGAAGTAAGTGATTTGATGACGATGATGGATGTCGACGCCAAGTGGGCGGTTCTCGTCGACTCCGATCCGATCCTCCGAAGAAGACTCGCACGTGCCAAAGCTGCCTACTGGAAGATACCGAAGGAAAATCGCGATTTTAAAGCGGAAAGGACATTAAGTAAGTAACGATACCCCAGCCAATCTTGTATTATGCATTTTTTATTTGCGGTCCTCCTAATGATATCTGGTTTCACGTCAACTAAAGAAGAACGAAGCGAGGAAACGGAAGAGGGTGACAGAGGAGCCTGAACCAGTAAGGAAGAGGTCTAATTTACGCTTATAGACTTCCTATTCTCTGACGCTCATCAAAATATGATGAATGTGAAAGGAATGACTCAATAATGTATATTGTACCTTAACACGAATAAAATACTTTATGAATTTAAAAAAAAAAATCCATCTATGACGAGATTAATCGGCATCTCTGTGCTTAGTGGTAGCGCATGTTTTTTTGATTTATTGGATACGAAATATAATTTATTCCGAAACAGCTAAAGATTCTCGTGATCGTGGTCCATTAGAAATATTGCTTGAAGACGACTTAGAAGTTAGACTTCTCTTCCATGTTATATACCATAGTCAAAAACACAACATTATATGAACGAAACGTTATATTAATTAAACAGCATACTCAAGTAGTAAGATGATGGTAGAACAGAGTCGTCGATAACTTATCAGATTGGTTTGGTTGTGATTAGCTCGGCGGAACAGAACTGCACGTCATTGGTCCGCTTACCTCCCTCGAATCCCATTGGCAGATAGAAAAGCTATATAGCAGCATCCATTATCATTATCAATCAGATGAGTACCAACTCTAGAACCATGCAATCATTGTATTTCTTCTTTACGTCATTGTTCGCCAATAAGGAATGCCATTTAAAAGAAGAAAGGAGAAGAGAAAAGAAAAGGGACCTTCTCGGAAATTTGCCACCGGAGCTGGCTTCATTGATATTCAGGTACTTGACGGAATTTTGTGCTTGGTCATTTATATTTACTACACGAGTGCTTCGGGCAATTCATTAATCCTTTCTGTTTATATTTTTCAGATATCTTGAAGTAAGTGATTTGCTGACGATGATGGATGTCGACGCCAAGTGGGCGGTTCTCGTCGACTCCGATCCGATCCTCCGAAGAAGACTCGCACGTGCCAAAGCTGCCTACTGGAAGATACCGAAGGAAAATCGCGATTTTAAAGCGGAAAGGACATTAAGTAAGTAACGATACCCCAGCCAATCTTGTATTATGCATTTTTTATTTGCGGTCCTCCTAATGATATCTGGTTTCACGTCAACTAAAGAAGAACGAAGCGAGGAAACGGAAGAGGGTGACAGAGGAGCCTGAACCAGTAAGGAAGAGGTCTAATTTACGCTTATAGACTTCCTATTCTCTGACGCTCATCAAAATATGATGAATGTGAAAGGAATGACTCAATATTGTATATTGTACTTTGACCCGAATTAAATACTTTATGAATTTAAAAAAAAAATACATCTATGACGAGATTAATCGGCATCTCTGTGCTTAGTGGTAGCGCATGTTTTTTTGTTTTATGGGATACGAAATATAATTTATTCCGAAACAGCTAAAGATTCTCGTGATCGTGGTCCATTAGAAATATAGCTTGAAGACGACTTAGAAGTTAGACTTCTCTTCCATGTTAAATACCATAGTCAAAAACACAACATTATATGAACGAAACGTTATATTAATTAAACAGCATACTCAAGTAGTAAGATGATGGTAGAACAGAGTCGTCGATAACTTATCAGATTGGTTTGGTTGTGATTAGCTCGGCGGAACAGAACTGCACGTCATTGGTCCGCTTACCTCCCTCGAATCCCATTGGCAGATAGAAAAGCTATATAGCAGCATCCATTATCATTATCAATCAGATGAGTACCAACTCTAGAACCATGCAATCATTGTATTTCTTCTTTACGTCATTGTTCGCCAATAAGGAATGCCATTTAAAAGAAGAAAGGAGAAGAGAAAAGAAAAGGGACCTTCTCGGAAATTTGCCACCGGAGCTGGCTTCATTGATATTCAGGTACTTGACGGAATTTTGTGCTTGGTCATTTATATTTACTATACGAGTGCTTCGGGCAATTCATTAATCCTTTCTGTTTATATTTTTCAGATATCTTGAAGTAAGTGATTTGCTGACGATGATGGATGTCGACGCCAAGTGGGCGGTTCTCGTCGACTCCGATCCGATCCTCCGAAGAAGACTCGCACGTGCCAAAGCTGCCTACTGGAAGATACCGAAGGAAAATCGCGATTTTAAAGCGGAAAGGACATTAAGTAAGTAACGATACCCCAGCCAATCTTGTATTATGCATTTTTTATTTGCGGTCCTCCTAATGATATCTGGTTTCACGTCAACTAAAGAAGAACGAAGCGAGGAAACGGAAGAGGGTGACAGAGGAGCCTGAACCAGTAAGGAAGAGGTCTAATTTACGCTTATAGACTTCCTATTCTCTGACGCTCATCAAAATATGATGAATGTGAAAGGAATGACTCAATAATGTATATTGTACCTTAACACGAATAAAATACTTTATGAATTTAAAAAAAAAAATCCATCTATGACGAGATTAATCGGCATCTCTGTGCTTAGTGGTAGCGCATGTTTTTTTGATTTATTGGATACGAAATATAATTTATTCCGAAACAGCTAAAGATTCTCGTGATCGTGGTCCATTAGAAATATTGCTTGAAGACGACTTAGAAGTTAGACTTCTCTTCCATGTTATATACCATAGTCAAAAACACAACATTATATGAACGAAACGTTATATTAATTAAACAGCATACTCAAGTAGTAAGATGATGGTAGAACAGAGTCGTCGATAACTTATCAGATTGGTTTGGTTGTGATTAGCTCGGCGGAACAGAACTGCACGTCATTGGTCCGCTTACCTCCCTCGAATCCCATTGGCAGATAGAAAAGCTATATAGCAGCATCCATTATCATTATCAATCAGATGAGTACCAACTCTAGAACCATGCAATCATTGTATTTCTTCTTTACGTCATTGTTCGCCAATAAGGAATGCCATTTAAAAGAAGAAAGGAGAAGAGAAAAGAAAAGGGACCTTCTCGGAAATTTGCCACCGGAGCTGGCTTCATTGATATTCAGGTACTTGACGGAATTTTGTGCTTGGTCATTTATATTTACTATACGAGTGCTTCGGGCAATTCATTAATCCTTTCTGTTTATATTTTTCAGATATCTTGAAGTAAGTGATTTGATGACGATGATGGATGTCGACGCCAAGTGGGCGGTTCTCGTCGACTCCGATCCGATCCTCCGAAGAAGACTCGCACGTGCCAAAGCTGCCTACTGGAAGATACCGAAGGAAAATCGCGATTTTAAAGCGGAAAGGACATTAAGTAAGTAACGATACCCCAGCCAATCTTGTATTATGCATTTTTTATTTGCGGTCCTCCTAATGATATCTGGTTTCACGTCAACTAAAGAAGAACGAAGCGAGGAAACGGAAGAGGGTGACAGAGGAGCCTGAACCAGTAAGGAAGAGGTCTAATTTACGCTTATAGACTTCCTATTCTCTGACGCTCATCAAAATATGATGAATGTGAAAGGAATGACTCAATAATGTATATTGTACCTTAACACGAATAAAATACTTTATGAATTTAAAAAAAAAAATCCATCTATGACGAGATTAATCGGCATCTCTGTGCTTAGTGGTAGCGCATGTTTTTTTGATTTATTGGATACGAAATATAATTTATTCCGAAACAGCTAAAGATTCTCGTGATCGTGGTCCATTAGAAATATTGCTTGAAGACGACTTAGAAGTTAGACTTCTCTTCCATGTTATATACCATAGTCAAAAACACAACATTATATGAACGAAACGTTATATTAATTAAACAGCATACTCAAGTAGTAAGATGATGGTAGAACAGAGTCGTCGATAACTTATCAGATTGGTTTGGTTGTGATTAGCTCGGCGGAACAGAACTGCACGTCATTGGTCCGCTTACCTCCCTCGAATCCCATTGGCAGATAGAAAAGCTATATAGCAGCATCCATTATCATTATCAATCAGATGAGTACCAACTCTAGAACCATGCAATCATTGTATTTCTTCATTACGTCATTGTTCGCCAATAAGGAATGCCATTTAAAAGAAGAAAGGAGAAGAGAAAAGAAAAGGGACCTTCTCGGAAATTTGCCACCGGAGCTGGCTTCATTGATATTCAGGTACTTGACGGAATTTTGTGCTTGGTCATTTATATTTACTATACGAGTGCTTCGGGCAATTCATTAATCCTTTCTGTTTATATTTTTCAGATATCTTGAAGTAAGTGATTTGCTGACGATGATGGATGTCGACGCCAAGTGGGCGGTTCTCGTCGACTCCGATCCGATCCTCCGAAGAAGACTCGCACGTGCCAAAGCTGCCTACTGGAAGATACCGAAGGAAAATCGCGATTTTAAAGCGGAAAGGACATTAAGTAAGTAACGATACCCCAGCCAATCTTGTATTATGCATTTTTTATTTGCGGTCCTCCTAATGATATCTGGTTTCACGTCAACTAAAGAAGAACGAAGCGAGGAAACGGAAGAGGGTGACAGAGGAGCCTGAACCAGTAAGGAAGAGGTCTAATTTACGCTTATAGACTTCCTATTCTCTGACGCTCATCAAAATATGATGAATGTGAAAGGAATGACTCAATAATGTATATTGTACCTTAACACGAATAAAATACTTTATGAATTTAAAAAAAAAAATCCATCTATGACGAGATTAATCGGCATCTCTGTGCTTAGTGGTAGCGCATGTTTTTTTGATTTATTGGATACGAAATATAATTTATTCCGAAACAGCTAAAGATTCTCGTGATCGTGGTCCATTAGAAATATTGCTTGAAGACGACTTAGAAGTTAGACTTCTCTTCCATGTTATATACCATAGTCAAAAACACAACATTATATGAACGAAACGTTATATTAATTAAACAGCATACTCAAGTAGTAAGATGATGGTAGAACAGAGTCGTCGATAACTTATCAGATTGGTTTGGTTGTGATTAGCTCGGCGGAACAGAACTGCACGTCATTGGTCCGCTTACCTCCCTCGAATCCCATTGGCAGATAGAAAAGCTATATAGCAGCATCCATTATCATTATCAATCAGATGAGTACCAACTCTAGAACCATGCAATCATTGTATTTCTTCTTTACGTCATTGTTCGCCAATAAGGAATGCCATTTAAAAGAAGAAAGGAGAAGAGAAAAGAAAAGGGACCTTCTCGGAAATTTGCCACCGGAGCTGGCTTCATTGATATTCAGGTACTTGACGGAATTTTGTGCTTGGTCATTTATATTTACTATACGAGTGCTTCGGGCAATTCATTAATCCTTTCTGTTTATATTTTTCAGATATCTTGAAGTAAGTGATTTGATGACGATGATGGATGTCGACGCCAAGTGGGCGGTTCTCGTCGACTCCGATCCGATCCTCCGAAGAAGACTCGCACGTGCCAAAGCTGCCTACTGGAAGATACCGAAGGAAAATCGCGATTTTAAAGCGGAAAGGACATTAAGTAAGTAACGATACCCCAGCCAATCTTGTATTATGCATTTTTTATTTGCGGTCCTCCTAATGATATCTGGTTTCACGTCAACTAAAGAAGAACGAAGCGAGGAAACGGAAGAGGGTGACAGAGGAGCCTGAACCAGTAAGGAAGAGGTCTAATTTACGCTTATAGACTTCCTATTCTCTGACGCTCATCAAAATATGATGAATGTGAAAGGAATGACTCAATAATGTATATTGTACCTTAACACGAATAAAATACTTTATGAATTTAAAAAAAAAAATCCATCTATGACGAGATTAATCGGCATCTCTGTGCTTAGTGGTAGCGCATGTTTTTTTGATTTATTGGATACGAAATATAATTTATTCCGAAACAGCTAAAGATTCTCGTGATCGTGGTCCATTAGAAATATTGCTTGAAGACGACTTAGAAGTTAGACTTCTCTTCCATGTTATATACCATAGTCAAAAACACAACATTATATGAACGAAACGTTATATTAATTAAACAGCATACTCAAGTAGTAAGATGATGGTAGAACAGAGTCGTCGATAACTTATCAGATTGGTTTGGTTGTGATTAGCTCGGCGGAACAGAACTGCACGTCATTGGTCCGCTTACCTCCCTCGAATCCCATTGGCAGATAGAAAAGCTATATAGCAGCATCCATTATCATTATCAATCAGATGAGTACCAACTCTAGAACCATGCAATCATTGTATTTCTTCTTTACGTCATTGTTCGCCAATAAGGAATGCCATTTAAAAGAAGAAAGGAGAAGAGAAAAGAAAAGGGACCTTCTCGGAAATTTGCCACCGGAGCTGGCTTCATTGATATTCAGGTACTTGACGGAATTTTGTGCTTGGTCATTTATATTTACTACACGAGTGCTTCGGGCAATTCATTAATCCTTTCTGTTTATATTTTTCAGATATCTTGAAGTAAGTGATTTGCTGACGATGATGGATGTCGACGCCAAGTGGGCGGTTCTCGTCGACTCCGATCCGATCCTCCGAAGAAGACTCGCACGTGCCAAAGCTGCCTACTGGAAGATACCGAAGGAAAATCGCGATTTTAAAGCGGAAAGGACATTAAGTAAGTAACGATACCCCAGCCAATCTTGTATTATGCATTTTTTATTTGCGGTCCTCCTAATGATATCTGGTTTCACGTCAACTAAAGAAGAACGAAGCGAGGAAACGGAAGAGGGTGACAGAGGAGCCTGAACCAGTAAGGAAGAGGTCTAATTTACGCTTATAGACTTCCTATTCTCTGACGCTCATCAAAATATGATGAATGTGAAAGGAATGACTCAATATTGTATATTGTACTTTGACCCGAATTAAATACTTTATGAATTTAAAAAAAAAATACATCTATGACGAGATTAATCGGCATCTCTGTGCTTAGTGGTAGCGCATGTTTTTTTGTTTTATGGGATACGAAATATAATTTATTCCGAAACAGCTAAAGATTCTCGTGATCGTGGTCCATTAGAAATATAGCTTGAAGACGACTTAGAAGTTAGACTTCTCTTCCATGTTAAATACCATAGTCAAAAACACAACATTATATGAACGAAACGTTATATTAATTAAACAGCATACTCAAGTAGTAAGATGATGGTAGAACAGAGTCGTCGATAACTTATCAGATTGGTTTGGTTGTGATTAGCTCGGCGGAACAGAACTGCACGTCATTGGTCCGCTTACCTCCCTCGAATCCCATTGGCAGATAGAAAAGCTATATAGCAGCATCCATTATCATTATCAATCAGATGAGTACCAACTCTAGAACCATGCAATCATTGTATTTCTTCTTTACGTCATTGTTCGCCAATAAGGAATGCCATTTAAAAGAAGAAAGGAGAAGAGAAAAGAAAAGGGACCTTCTCGGAAATTTGCCACCGGAGCTGGCTTCATTGATATTCAGGTACTTGACGGAATTTTGTGCTTGGTCATTTATATTTACTATACGAGTGCTTCGGGCAATTCATTAATCCTTTCTGTTTATATTTTTCAGATATCTTGAAGTAAGTGATTTGCTGACGATGATGGATGTCGACGCCAAGTGGGCGGTTCTCGTCGACTCCGATCCGATCCTCCGAAGAAGACTCGCACGTGCCAAAGCTGCCTACTGGAAGATACCGAAGGAAAATCGCGATTTTAAAGCGGAAAGGACATTAAGTAAGTAACGATACCCCAGCCAATCTTGTATTATGCATTTTTTATTTGCGGTCCTCCTAATGATATCTGGTTTCACGTCAACTAAAGAAGAACGAAGCGAGGAAACGGAAGAGGGTGACAGAGGAGCCTGAACCAGTAAGGAAGAGGTCTAATTTACGCTTATAGACTTCCTATTCTCTGACGCTCATCAAAATATGATGAATGTGAAAGGAATGACTCAATAATGTATATTGTACCTTAACACGAATAAAATACTTTATGAATTTAAAAAAAAAAATCCATCTATGACGAGATTAATCGGCATCTCTGTGCTTAGTGGTAGCGCATGTTTTTTTGATTTATTGGATACGAAATATAATTTATTCCGAAACAGCTAAAGATTCTCGTGATCGTGGTCCATTAGAAATATTGCTTGAAGACGACTTAGAAGTTAGACTTCTCTTCCATGTTAAATACCATAGTCAAAAACACAACATTATATGAACGAAACGTTATATTAATTAAACAGCATACTCAAGTAGTAAGATGATGGTAGAACAGAGTCGTCGATAACTTATCAGATTGGTTTGGTTGTGATTAGCTCGGCGGAACAGAACTGCACGTCATTGGTCCGCTTACCTCCCTCGAATCCCATTGGCAGATAGAAAAGCTATATAGCAGCATCCATTATCATTATCAATCAGATGAGTACCAACTCTAGAACCATGCAATCATTGTATTTCTTCTTTACGTCATTGTTCGCCAATAAGGAATGCCATTTAAAAGAAGAAAGGAGAAGAGAAAAGAAAAGGGACCTTCTCGGAAATTTGCCACCGGAGCTGGCTTCATTGATATTCAGGTACTTGACGGAATTTTGTGCTTGGTCATTTATATTTACTATACGAGTGCTTCGGGCAATTCATTAATCCTTTCTGTTTATATTTTTCAGATATCTTGAAGTAAGTGATTTGCTGACGATGATGGATGTCGACGCCAAGTGGGCGGTTCTCGTCGACTCCGATCCGATCCTCCGAAGAAGACTCGCACGTGCCAAAGCTGCCTACTGGAAGATACCGAAGGAAAATCGCGATTTTAAAGCGGAAAGGACATTAAGTAAGTAACGATACCCCAGCCAATCTTGTATTATGCATTTTTTATTTGCGGTCCTCCTAATGATATCTGGTTTCACGTCAACTAAAGAAGAACGAAGCGAGGAAACGGAAGAGGGTGACAGAGGAGCCTGAACCAGTAAGGAAGAGGTCTAATTTACGCTTATAGACTTCCTATTCTCTGACGCTCATCAAAATATGATGAATGTGAAAGGAATGACTCAATAATGTATATTGTACCTTAACACGAATAAAATACTTTATGAATTTAAAAAAAAAAATCCATCTATGACGAGATTAATCGGCATCTCTGTGCTTAGTGGTAGCGCATGTTTTTTTGATTTATTGGATACGAAATATAATTTATTCCGAAACAGCTAAAGATTCTCGTGATCGTGGTCCATTAGAAATATTGCTTGAAGACGACTTAGAAGTTAGACTTCTCTTCCATGTTAAATACCATAGTCAAAAACACAACATTATATGAACGAAACGTTATATTAATTAAACAGCATACTCAAGTAGTAAGATGATGGTAGAACAGAGTCGTCGATAACTTATCAGATTGGTTTGGTGGTGATTAGCTTAAAACCTCGGCGGAACAGAACTGCACGTCATTGGTCCGCTTACCTCCCTCGAATCCCATTGGCAGATAGAAAAGCTATATAGCAGCATCCATTATCATTATCAATCAGATGAGTACCAACTCTGGAACCATGCAATCATTGTATTTCTTCTTTACGTCATTGTTCGCCAATACGGAATGCCATTTAAAAGAAGAAAGGAGAAGAGAAAAGAAAAGGGACCTTCTCGGAAATTTGCCACCGGAGCTGGCTTCATTGATATTCAGGTACTTGACGGAATTTTGTGCTTGGTCATTTATATTTACTATACGAGTGCTTCGGGCAATTCATTAATCCTTTCTGTTTATATTTTTCAGATATCTTGAAGTAAGTGATTTGCTGACGATGATGGATGTCGACGCCAAGTGGGTGGTTCTCGTCGACTCCGATCCGATCCTCCGTAGAAGACTCGCACGTGCCAAAGCTGCCTACAGGAAGATACCGAAGGAAAATCGCGATTCTAAAGCGGAAAGGACATTAAGTAAGTACCGATACCCCAGCCAATCTTGTATTATGCATTTTTTATTTGTGGTCCTCCTAATGATATCTGGTTTCAGGTCAACTAAAGAAGAACGAAGCGAGGAAACGGAAGAGGGTGACAGAGGAGCCTGAACCAGTAAGGAAGAGGTCTAATTTACGCTTATAGACTTCCTCTGACGCTCATCAAAATATGATGAATGTGAAAGGAATGACTCAATATTGTATATTGTACTTTGACCCGAATTAAATACTTTATGAATTTAAAAAAAAAAATCCATCTATGACGAGATTAATCGGCATCTCTGTGCTTAGTGGTAGCGCATGTTTTTTTGTTTTATGGGATACGAAATATAATTTATTCCGAAACAGCTAAAGATTCTCGTGATCGTGGTCCATTAGAAATATAGCTTGAAGACGACTTAGAAGTTAGACTTCTCTTCCATGTTAAATACCATAGTCAAAAACACAACATTATATGAACGAAACGTTATATTAATTAAACAGCATACTCAAGTAGTAAGATGATGGTAGAACAGAGTCGACGATAACTTATCAGATTGGTTTGGTGGTGATTAGCTTAAAACCTCGGCGGAACAGAACTGCACGTCATTGGTCCGCTTACCTCCCTCGAATCCCATTGGCAGATAGAAAAGCTATATAGCAGCATCCATTATCATTATCAATCAGATGAGTACCAACTCTGGAACCATGCAATCATTGTATTTCTTCTTTACGTCATTGTTCGCCAATACGGAATGCCATTTAAAAGAAGAAAGGAGAAGAGAAAAGAAAAGGGACCTTCTCGGAAATTTGCCACCGGAGCTGGCTTCATTGATATTCAGGTACTTGACGGAATTTTGTGCTTGGTCATTTATATTTACTATACGAGTGTTTCGGGCAATTCATTAATCCTTTCTGTTTATATTTTTCAGATATCTTGAAGTAAGTGATTTGCTGACGATGATGGATGTCGACGCCATGTGGGTGGTTCTCGTCGACTCCGATCCGATCCTCCGAAGAAGACTCGCACGTGCCAATGCTGCCTACAGGAAGATACCGAAGGAAAATCGCGATTCTAAAGCGGAAAGGACATTAAGTAAGTACCGATACCCCAGCCAATCTTGTATTATGCATTTTTTATTTGTGGTCCTCCTAATGATATCTGGTTTCAGGTCAACTAAAGAAGAACGAAGCGAGGAAACGGAAGAGGGTGACAGAGGAGCCTGAACCAGTAAGGAAGAGGTCTAATTTACGCTTATAGACTTCCTATTCTCTGACGCTCATCAAAATATGACGAATGTGAAAGGAATGACTCAATATTGTATATTGTACTTTGACCCGAATTAAATACTTTATGAATTTAAAAAAAAAAATCCATCTATGACGAGATTATTCGGCATCTCTGTGCTTAGTCAGAGAGGGTAGCCAAGAGAGACCCCAGCCAATCTTGTATTATGCATTTTTTATTTGTGGTCCTCCTAATGATATCTGGTTTCAGGTCAACTAAAGAAGAACGAAGCGAGGTAACGGAAGAGGGTGACAGAGGAGCCTGAACCAGTAAGGAAGAGGTCTAATTTACGCTTATAGACTTTCTATTCTCTGACACTCATCAAAATATGATGAATGTGAAAGGAATGACTCAATATTGTATATTGTACTTTGACCCGAATTAAATACTTTATGAATTTAAAAAAAAAATCCATCTATGACGAGATTAATCGGCATCTCTGTGCTTAGTGGTAGCGCATGTTTTTTTGTTTTATGGGATACGAAATATAATTTATTCCGAAACAGCTAAAGATTCTCGTGATCGTGGTCCATTAGAAATATAGCTTGAAGACGACTTAGAAGTTAGACTTCTCTTCCATGTTAAATACCATAGTCAAAAACACAACATTATATGAACGAAACGTTATATTAATTAAACAGCATACTCAAGTAGTAAGATGATGGTAGAACAGAGTCGTCGATAACTTATCAGATTGGTTTGGTGGTGATTAGCTTAAAACCTCGGCGGAACAGAACTGCACGTCATTGGTCCGCTTACCTCCCTCGAATCCCATTGGCAGATAGAAAAGCTATATAGCAGCATCCTTTATCATTATCAATCAGATGAGTACCAACTCTAGAACCATGCAATCATTGTATTTCTTCTTTACGTCATTGTTCGCCAATAAGGAATGCCATTTAAAAGAAGAAAGGAGAAGAGAAAAGAAAAGGGACCTTCTCGGAAATTTGCCACCGGAGCTGGCTTCATTGATATTCAGGTACTTGACGGAATTTTGTGCTTGGTCATTTATATTTACTACACGAGTGCTTCGGGCAATTCATTAATCCTTTCTGTTTATATTTTTCAGATATCTTGAAGTAAGTGATTTGCTGACGATGATGGATGTCGACGCCAAGTGGGCGGTTCTCGTCGACTCCGATCCGATCCTCCGAAGAAGACTCGCACGTGCCAAAGCTGCCTACTGGAAGATACCGAAGGAAAATCGCGATTTTAAAGCGGAAAGGACATTAAGTAAGTAACGATACCCCAGCCAATCTTGTATTATGCATTTTTTATTTGCGGTCCTCCTAATGATATCTGGTTTCACGTCAACTAAAGAAGAACGAAGCGAGGAAACGGAAGAGGGTGACAGAGGAGCCTGAACCAGTAAGGAAGAGGTCTAATTTACGCTTATAGACTTCCTATTCTCTGACGCTCATCAAAATATGATGAATGTGAAAGGAATGACTCAATAATGTATATTGTACCTTAACACGAATTAAATACTTTGTGAATTTAAAAAAAAAAATCCATCTATGACGAGATTAATCGGCATCTCTGTGCTTAGTGGTAGCGCATGTTTTTTTGATTTATTGGATACGAAATATAATTTTTTCCGAAACAGCTAAAGATTCTCGTGATCGTGGTCCATTAGAAATATTGCTTGAAGACGACTTAGAAGTTAGACTTCTCTTCCATGTTAAATACCATAGTCAAAAACACAACATTATATGAACGAAACGTTATATTAATTAAACAGCATACTCAAGTAGTAAGATGATGGTAGAACAGAGTCGTCGATAACTTATCAGATTGGTTTGGTGGTGATTAGCTTAAAACCTCGGCGGAACAGAACTGCACGTCATTGGTCCGCTTACCTCCCTCGAATCCCATTGGCAGATAGAAAAGCTAAATAGCAGCATCCATTATCATTATCAATCAGATGAGTACCAACTCTGGAACCATGCAATCATTGTATTTCTTCTTTACGTCATTGTTCGCCAATACGGAATGCCATTTAAAAGAAGAAAGGAGAAGAGAAAAGAAAAGGGACCTTCTCGGAAATTTGCCACCGGAGCTGGCTTCATTGATATTCAGGTACTTGACGGAATTTTGTGCTTGGTCATTTATATTTACTATACGAGTGCTTCGGGCAATTCATTAATCCTTTCTGTTTATATTTTTCAGATATCTTGAAGTAAGTGATTTGCTGACGATGATGGATGTCGACGCCAAGTGGGTGGTTCTCGTCGACTCCGATCCGATCCTCCGTAGAAGACTCGCACGTGCCAAAGCTGCCTACAGGAAGATACCGAAGGAAAATCGCGATTCTAAAGCGGAAAGGACATTAAGTAAGTACCGATACCCCAGCCAATCTTGTATTATGCATTTTTTATTTGTGGTCCTCCTAATGATATCTGGTTTCAGGTCAACTAAAGAAGAACGAAGCGAGGAAACGGAAGAGGGTGACAGAGGAGCCTGAACCAGTAAGGAAGAGGTCTAATTTACGCTTATAGACTTCCTATTCTCTGACGCTCATCAAAATATGATGAATGTGAAAGGAATGACTCAATAATGTATATTGTACCTTGACCCGAATTAAATACTTTATAAATTTAAAAAAAAAAATCCATCTATGACGAGATTAATCGGCATCTCTCTGCTTAGTGGTAGCGCATGTTTTTTTGATATATTGGATACGAAATATAATTTATTCCGAAACAGCTAAAGATTCTCGTGATCGTGGTCCATTAGAAATATAGCTTGAAGACGACTTAGAAGTTAGACTTCTCTTCCATGTTAAATACCATAGTCAAAAACACAACATTATATGAACGAAACGTTATATTAATTAAACAGCATACTCAAGTAGTAAGATGATGGTAGAACAGAGTCGTCGATAACTTATCAGATTGGTTTGGTTGTGATTAGCTCGGCGGAACAGAACTGCACGTCATTGGTCCGCTTACCTCCCTCGAATCCCATTGGCAGATAGAAAAGCTATATAGCAGCATCCATTATCATTATCAATCAGATGAGTACCAACTCTGGAACCATGCAATCATTGTATTTCTTCATTACGTCATTGTTCGCCAATAAGGAATGCCATTTAAAAGAAGAAAGGAGAAGAGAAAAGAAAAGGGACCTTCTCGGAAATTTGCCACCTGAGCTGGCTTCATTGATATTCAGGTACTTGACGGAATTTTGTGCTTGGTCATTTATATTTACTATACGAGTGCTTCGGGCAATTCATTAATCCTTTCTGTTTATATTTTTCAGATATCTTGAAGTAAGTGATTTGCTGACGATGATAGATGTCGACGCCAAGTGGGCGGTTCTCGTCGACTCCGATCCGATTCTCAGTAGAATACTCGCATGTGCCAAAGCTGCCTACAGGAAGATACCGAAGGAAAATCGCGATTCTAAAGCGGAAAGGACATTAAGTAAGTACCGATACCCCAGCCAATCTTGTATTATGCATTTTTTATTTGTGGTCCTCCTAATGATATCTGGTTTCAGGTCAACTAAAGAAGAACGAAGCGAGGAAACGGAAGAGGGTGACAGAGGAGCCTGATCCAGTAAGGAAGAGGTCTAATTTACGCTTATAGACTTCCTATTCTCTGACGCTCATCAAAATATGATGAATGTGAAAGGAATGACTCAAAATTTTATATTGTACTTTGACCCGAATTAAATACTTTATGAATTTAAAAAAAAAATCCATCAATGACGAGATTAATCGGCATCTCTGTGCTTAGTGGTAGCGCATGTTTTTATGTTTTATGGGATACGAAATATAATTTATTCCGAAACAGCTAAAGATTCTCGTGATTGTGGTCCATTAGAAATATAGCTTGAAGACGACTTAGAAGTTAGACTTCTCTTCCATGTTAAATACCATAGTCAAAAACACAACATTATATGAACGAAACGTTATATTAATTAAACAGCATACTCAAGTAGTAAGATGATGGTAGAACAGAGTCGACGATAACTTATCAGATTGGTTTGGTGGTGATTAGCTTAAAACCTCGGCGGAACAGAACTGCACGTCATTGGTCCGCTTACCTCCCTCGAATCCCATCGGCAGATAGAAAAGCTATATAGCAGCATCCATTATCATTATCAATCAGATGAGTACCAACTCTGGAACCATGCAATCATTGTATTTCTTCTTTACGTCATTGTTCGCCAATACGGAATGCCATTTAAAAGAAGAAAGGAGAAGAGAAAAGAAAAGGGACCTTCTCGGAAATTTGCCACCGGAGCTGGCTTCATTGATATTCAGGTACTTGACGGAATTTTGTGCTTGGTCATTTATATTTACTACACGAGTGCTTCGGGCAATTCATTAATCCTTTCTGTTTATATTTTTCAGATATCTTGAAGTAAGTGATTTGCTGACGATGATGGATGTCGACGCCAAGTGGGCGGTTCTCGTCGACTCCGATCCGATCCTCCGAAGAAGACTCGCACGTGCCAAAGCTGCCTACTGGAAGATACCGAAGGAAAATCGCGATTTTAAAGCGGAAAGGACATTAAGTAAGTACCGATACCCCAGCCAATCTTGTATTATGCATTTTTTATTTGCGGTCCTCCTAATGATATCTGGTTTCACGTCAACTAAAGAAGAACGAAGCGAGGAAACGGAAGAGGGTGACAGAGGAGCCTGAACCAGTAAGGAAGAGGTCTAATTTACGCTTATAGACTTCCTATTCTCTGACGCTCATCAAAATATGATGAATGTGAAAGGAATGACTCAATAATGTATATTGTACCTTAACACGAATTAAATACTTTGTGAATTTAAAAAAAAAAATCCATCTATGACGAGATTAATCGGCATCTCTGTGCTTAGTGGTAGCGCATGTTTTTTTGATTTATTGGATACGAAATATAATTTTTTCCGAAACAGCTAAAGATTCTCGTGATCGTGGTCCATTAGAAATATTGCTTGAAGACGACTTAGAAGTTAGACTTCTCTTCCATGTTAAATACCATAGTCAAAAACACAACATTATATGAACGAAACGTTATATTAATTAAACAGCATACTCAAGTAGTAAGATGATGGTAGAACAGAGTCGTCGATAACTTATCAGATTGGTTTGGTTGTGATTAGCTCGGCGGAACAGAACTGCACGTCATTGGTCCGCTTACCTCCCTCGAATCCCATTGGCAGATAGAAAAGCTATATAGCAGCATCCATTATCATTATCAATTAGATGAGTACCAACTCTGGAACCATGCAATCATTGTATTTCTTCTTTACGTCATTGTTCGCCAATACGGAATGCCATTTAAAAGAAGAAAGGAGAAGAGAAAAGAAAAGGGACCTTCTCGGAAATTTGCCACCGGAGCTGGCTTCATTGATATTCAGGTACTTGACGGAATTTTGTGCTTGGTCATTTATATTTACTATACGAGTGCTTCGGGCAATTCATTAATCCTTTCTGTTTATATTTTTCAAATATCTTGAAGTAAGTGATTTGCTGACGATGATGGATGTCGACGCCAAGTGGGCGGTTCTCGTCGACTCCGATCCGATTCTCAGTAGAATACTCGCATGTGCCAAAGCTGCCTACAGGAAGATACCGAAGGAAAATCGCGATTCTAAAGCGGAAAGGACATTAAGTAAGTACCGATACCCCAGCCAATCTTGTATTATGCATTTTTTATTTGTGGTCCTCCTAATGATATCTGGTTTCAGGTCAACTAAAGAAGAACGAAGCGAGGAAACGGAAGAGGGTGACAGAGGAGCCTGATCCAGTAAGGAAGAGGTCTAATTTACGCTTATAGACTTCCTATTCTCTGACGCTCATCAAAATATGATGAATGTGAAAGGAATGACTCAAAATTTTATATTGTACTTTGACCCGAATTAAATACTTCATGAATTTAAAAAAAAAAATCCATCAATGACGAGATTAATCGGCATCTCTGTGCTTAGTGGTAGCGCATGTTTTTTTGTTTTATGGGATACGAAATATAATTTATTCCGAAACAGCTAAAGATTCTCGTGATCGTGGTCCATTAGAAATATAGCTTGAAGACGACTTAGAAGTTAGACTTCTCTTCCATGTTAAATACCATAGTCAAAAACACAACATTATATGAACGAAACGTTATATTAATTAAACAGCATACTCAAGTAGTAAGATGATGGTAGAACAGAGTCGACGATAACTTATCAGATTGGTTTGGTGGTGATTAGCTTAAAACCTCGGCGGAACAGAACTGCACGTCATTGGTCCGCTTACCTCCCTCGAATCCCATCGGCAGATAGAAAAGCTATATAGCAGCATCCATTATCATTATCAATCAGATGAGTACCAACTCTGGAACCATGCAATCATTGTATTTCTTCTTTACGTCATTGTTCGCCAATACGGAATGCCATTTAAAAGAAGAAAGGAGAAGAGAAAAGAAAAGGGACCTTCTCGGAAATTTGCCACCGGAGCTGGCTTCATTGATATTCAGGTACTTGACGGAATTTTGTGCTTGGTCATTTATATTTACTATACGAGTGCTTCGGGCAATTCATTAATCCTTTCTGTTTATATTTTTCAGATATCTTGAAGTAAGTGATTTGCTGACGATGATGGATGTCGACGCCAAGTGGGTGGTTCTCGTCGACTCCGATCCGATCCTCCGTAGAAGACTCGCACGTGCCAAAGCTGCCTACAGGAAGATACCGAAGGAAAATCGCGATTCTAAAGCGGAAAGGACATTAAGTAAGTACCGATACCCCAGCCAATCTTGTATTATGCATTTTTTATTTGTGGTCCTCCTAATGATATCTGGTTTCAGGTCAACTAAAGAAGAACGAAGCGAGGAAACGGAAGAGGGTGACAGAGGAGCCTGAACCAGTAAGGAAGAGGTCTAATTTACGCTTATAGACTTCCTATTCTCTGACGCTCATCAAAATATGATGAATGTGAAAGGAATGACTCAATAATGTATATTGTACCTTGACCCGAATTAAATACTTTATAAATTTAAAAAAAAAAATCCATCTATGACGAGATTAATCGGCATCTCTCTGCTTAGTGGTAGCGCATGTTTTTTTGATATATTGGATACGAAATATAATTTATTCCGAAACAGCTAAAGATTCTCGTGATCGTGGTCCATTAGAAATATAGCTTGAAGACGACTTAGAAGTTAGACTTCTCTTCCATGTTAAATACCATAGTCAAAAACACAACATTATATGAACGAAACGTTATATTAATTAAACAGCATACTCAAGTAGTAAGATGATGGTAGAACAGAGTCGTCGATAACTTATCAGATTGGTTTGGTTGTGATTAGCTCGGCGGAACAGAACTGCACGTCATTGGTCCGCTTACCTCCCTCGAATCCCATTGGCAGATAGAAAAGCTATATAGCAGCATCCATTATCATTATCAATCAGATGAGTACCAACTCTGGAACCATGCAATCATTGTATTTCTTCATTACGTCATTGTTCGCCAATAAGGAATGCCATTTAAAAGAAGAAAGGAGAAGAGAAAAGAAAAGGGACCTTCTCGGAAATTTGCCACCTGAGCTGGCTTCATTGATATTCAGGTACTTGACGGAATTTTGTGCTTGGTCATTTATATTTACTATACGAGTGCTTCGGGCAATTCATTAATCCTTTCTGTTTATATTTTTCAGATATCTTGAAGTAAGTGATTTGCTGACGATGATAGATGTCGACGCCAAGTGGGCGGTTCTCGTCGACTCCGATCCGATTCTCAGTAGAATACTCGCATGTGCCAAAGCTGCCTACAGGAAGATACCGAAGGAAAATCGCGATTCTAAAGCGGAAAGGACATTAAGTAAGTACCGATACCCCAGCCAATCTTGTATTATGCATTTTTTATTTGTGGTCCTCCTAATGATATCTGGTTTCAGGTCAACTAAAGAAGAACGAAGCGAGGAAACGGAAGAGGGTGACAGAGGAGCCTGATCCAGTAAGGAAGAGGTCTAATTTACGCTTATAGACTTCCTATTCTCTGACGCTCATCAAAATATGATGAATGTGAAAGGAATGACTCAAAATTTTATATTGTACTTTGACCCGAATTAAATACTTTATGAATTTAAAAAAAAAATCCATCAATGACGAGATTAATCGGCATCTCTGTGCTTAGTGGTAGCGCATGTTTTTATGTTTTATGGGATACGAAATATAATTTATTCCGAAACAGCTAAAGATTCTCGTGATTGTGGTCCATTAGAAATATAGCTTGAAGACGACTTAGAAGTTAGACTTCTCTTCCATGTTAAATACCATAGTCAAAAACACAACATTATATGAACGAAACGTTATATTAATTAAACAGCATACTCAAGTAGTAAGATGATGGTAGAACAGAGTCGACGATAACTTATCAGATTGGTTTGGTGGTGATTAGCTTAAAACCTCGGCGGAACAGAACTGCACGTCATTGGTCCGCTTACCTCCCTCGAATCCCATCGGCAGATAGAAAAGCTATATAGCAGCATCCATTATCATTATCAATCAGATGAGTACCAACTCTGGAACCATGCAATCATTGTATTTCTTCTTTACGTCATTGTTCGCCAATACGGAATGCCATTTAAAAGAAGAAAGGAGAAGAGAAAAGAAAAGGGACCTTCTCGGAAATTTGCCACCGGAGCTGGCTTCATTGATATTCAGGTACTTGACGGAATTTTGTGCTTGGTCATTTATATTTACTACACGAGTGCTTCGGGCAATTCATTAATCCTTTCTGTTTATATTTTTCAGATATCTTGAAGTAAGTGATTTGCTGACGATGATGGATGTCGACGCCAAGTGGGCGGTTCTCGTCGACTCCGATCCGATCCTCCGAAGAAGACTCGCACGTGCCAAAGCTGCCTACTGGAAGATACCGAAGGAAAATCGCGATTTTAAAGCGGAAAGGACATTAAGTAAGTACCGATACCCCAGCCAATCTTGTATTATGCATTTTTTATTTGCGGTCCTCCTAATGATATCTGGTTTCACGTCAACTAAAGAAGAACGAAGCGAGGAAACGGAAGAGGGTGACAGAGGAGCCTGAACCAGTAAGGAAGAGGTCTAATTTACGCTTATAGACTTCCTATTCTCTGACGCTCATCAAAATATGATGAATGTGAAAGGAATGACTCAATAATGTATATTGTACCTTAACACGAATTAAATACTTTGTGAATTTAAAAAAAAAAATCCATCTATGACGAGATTAATCGGCATCTCTGTGCTTAGTGGTAGCGCATGTTTTTTTGATTTATTGGATACGAAATATAATTTTTTCCGAAACAGCTAAAGATTCTCGTGATCGTGGTCCATTAGAAATATTGCTTGAAGACGACTTAGAAGTTAGACTTCTCTTCCATGTTAAATACCATAGTCAAAAACACAACATTATATGAACGAAACGTTATATTAATTAAACAGCATACTCAAGTAGTAAGATGATGGTAGAACAGAGTCGTCGATAACTTATCAGATTGGTTTGGTTGTGATTAGCTCGGCGGAACAGAACTGCACGTCATTGGTCCGCTTACCTCCCTCGAATCCCATTGGCAGATAGAAAAGCTATATAGCAGCATCCATTATCATTATCAATTAGATGAGTACCAACTCTGGAACCATGCAATCATTGTATTTCTTCTTTACGTCATTGTTCGCCAATACGGAATGCCATTTAAAAGAAGAAAGGAGAAGAGAAAAGAAAAGGGACCTTCTCGGAAATTTGCCACCGGAGCTGGCTTCATTGATATTCAGGTACTTGACGGAATTTTGTGCTTGGTCATTTATATTTACTATACGAGTGCTTCGGGCAATTCATTAATCCTTTCTGTTTATATTTTTCAGATATCTTGAAGTAAGTGATTTGCTGACGATGATGGATGTCGACGCCAAGTGGGCGGTTCTCGTCGACTCCGATCCGATTCTCAGTAGAATACTCGCATGTGCCAAAGCTGCCTACAGGAAGATACCGAAGGAAAATCGCGATTCTAAAGCGGAAAGGACATTAAGTAAGTACCGATACCCCAGCCAATCTTGTATTATGCATTTTTTATTTGTGGTCCTCCTAATGATATCTGGTTTCAGGTCAACTAAAGAAGAACGAAGCGAGGAAACGGAAGAGGGTGACAGAGGAGCCTGATCCAGTAAGGAAGAGGTCTAATTTACGCTTATAGACTTCCTATTCTCTGACGCTCATCAAAATATGATGAATGTGAAAGGAATGACTCAAAATTTTATATTGTACTTTGACCCGAATTAAATACTTTATGAATTTAAAAAAAAAAATCCATCAATGACGAGATTAATCGGCATCTCTGTGCTTAGTGGTAGCGCATGTTTTTTTGTTTTATGGGATACGAAATATAATTTATTCCGAAACAGCTAAAGATTCTCGTGATCGTGGTCCATTAGAAATATAGCTTGAAGACGACTTAGAAGTTAGACTTCTCTTCCATGTTAAATACCATAGTCAAAAACACAACATTATATGAACGAAACGTTATATTAATTAAACAGCATACTCAAGTAGTAAGATGATGGTAGAACAGAGTCGACGATAACTTATCAGATTGGTTTGGTGGTGATTAGCTTAAAACCTCGGCGGAACAGAACTGCACGTCATTGGTCCGCTTACCTCCCTCGAATCCCATCGGCAGATAGAAAAGCTATATAGCAGCATCCATTATCATTATCAATCAGATGAGTACCAACTCTGGAACCATGCAATCATTGTATTTCTTCTTTACGTCATTGTTCGCCAATACGGAATGCCATTTAAGAGAAGAAAGGAGAAGAGAAAAGAAAAGGGACCTTCTCGGAAATTTGCCACCGGAGCTGGCTTCATTGATATTCAGGTACTTGACGGAATTTTGTGCTTGGTCATTTATATTTACTACACGAGTGCTTCGGGCAATTCATTAATCCTTTCTGTTTATATTTTTCAGATATCTTGAAGTAAGTGATTTGCTGACGATGATGGATGTCGACGCCAAGTGGGCGGTTCTCGTCGACTCCGATCCGATCCTCCGAAGAAGACTCGCACGTGCCAAAGCTGCCTACTGGAAGATACCGAAGGAAAATCGCGATTTTAAAGCGGAAAGGACATTAAGTAAGTACCGATACCCCAGCCAATCTTGTATTATGCATTTTTTATTTGCGGTCCTCCTAATGATATCTGGTTTCACGTCAACTAAAGAAGAACGAAGCGAGGAAACGGAAGAGGGTGACAGAGGAGCCTGAACCAGTAAGGAAGAGGTCTAATTTACGCTTATAGACTTCCTATTCTCTGACGCTCATCAAAATATGATGAATGTGAAAGGAATGACTCAATAATGTATATTGTACCTTAACACGAATTAAATACTTTGTGAATTTAAAAAAAAAAATCCATCTATGACGAGATTAATCGGCATCTCTGTGCTTAGTGGTAGCGCATGTTTTTTTGATTTATTGGATACGAAATATAATTTTTTCCGAAACAGCTAAAGATTCTCGTGATCGTGGTCCATTAGAAATATTGCTTGAAGACGACTTAGAAGTTAGACTTCTCTTCCATGTTAAATACCATAGTCAAAAACACAACATTATATGAACGAAACGTTATATTAATTAAACAGCATACTCAAGTAGTAAGATGATGGTAGAACAGAGTCGTCGATAACTTATCAGATTGGTTTGGTTGTGATTAGCTCGGCGGAACAGAACTGCACGTCATTGGTCCGCTTACCTCCCTCGAATCCCATTGGCAGATAGAAAAGCTATATAGCAGCATCCATTATCATTATCAATCAGATGAGTACCAACTCTGGAACCATGCAATCATTGTATTTCTTCTTTACGTCATTGTTCGCCAATACGGAATGCCATTTAAAAGAAGAAAGGAGAAGAGAAAAGAAAAGGGACCTTCTCGGAAATTTGCCACCGGAGCTGGCTTCATTGATATTCAGGTACTTGACGGAATTTTGTGCTTGGTCATTTATATTTACTATACGAGTGCTTCGGGCAATTCATTAATCCTTTCTGTTTATATTTTTCAGATATCTTGAAGTAAGTGATTTCCTGACGATGATGGATGTCGACGCCAAGTGGGCGGTTCTCGTCGACTCCGATCCGATTCTCAGTAGAATACTCGCATGTGCCAAAGCTGCCTACAGGAAGATACCGAAGGAAAATCGCGATTCTAAAGCGGAAAGGACATTAAGTAAGTACCGATACCCCAGCCAATCTTGTATTATGCATTTTTTATTTGTGGTCCTCCTAATGATATCTGGTTTCAGGTCAACTAAAGAAGAACGAAGCGAGGAAACGGAAGAGGGTGACAGAGGAGCCTGATCCAGTAAGGAAGAGGTCTAATTTACGCTTATAGACTTCCTATTCTCTGACGCTCATCAAAATATGACGAATGTGAAAGGAATGACTCAAAATTTTATATTGTACTTTGACCCGAATTAAATACTTTATGAATTTAAAAAAAAAAATCCATCAATGACGAGATTAATCGGCATCTCTGTGCTTAGTGGTAGCGCATGTTTTTTTGTTTTATGGGATACGAAATATAATTTATTCCGAAACAGCTAAAGATTCTCGTGATCGTGGTCCATTAGAAATATAGCTTGAAGACGACTTAGAAGTTAGACTTCTCTTCCATGTTAAATACCATAGTCAAAAACACAACATTATATGAACGAAACGTTATATTAATTAAACAGCATACTCAAGTAGTAAGATGATGGTAGAACAGAGTCGACGATAACTTATCAGATTGGTTTGGTGGTGATTAGCTTAAAACCTCGGCGGAACAGAACTGCACGTCATTGGTCCGCTTACCTCCCTCGAATCCCATCGGCAGATAGAAAAGCTATATAGCAGCATCCATTATCATTATCAATCAGATGAGTACCAACTCTGGAACCATGCAATCATTGTATTTCTTCTTTACGTCATTGTTCGCCAATACGGAATGCCATTTAAGAGAAGAAAGGAGAAGAGAAAAGAAAAGGGACCTTCTCGGAAATTTGCCACCGGAGCTGGCTTCATTGATATTCAGGTACTTGACGGAATTTTGTGCTTGGTCATTTATATTTACTACACGAGTGCTTCGGGCAATTCATTAATCCTTTCTGTTTATATTTTTCAGATATCTTGAAGTAAGTGATTTGCTGACGATGATGGATGTCGACGCCAAGTGGGCGGTTCTCGTCGACTCCGATCCGATCCTCCGAAGAAGACTCGCACGTGCCAAAGCTGCCTACTGGAAGATACCGAAGGAAAATCGCGATTTTAAAGCGGAAAGGACATTAAGTAAGTACCGATACCCCAGCCAATCTTGTATTATGCATTTTTTATTTGCGGTCCTCCTAATGATATCTGGTTTCACGTCAACTAAAGAAGAACGAAGCGAGGAAACGGAAGAGGGTGACAGAGGAGCCTGAACCAGTAAGGAAGAGGTCTAATTTACGCTTATAGACTTCCAATTCTCTGACGCTCATCAAAATATGATGAATGTGAAAGGAATGACTCAATAATGTATATTGTACCTTAACACGAATTAAATACTTTGTGAATTTAAAAAAAAAAATCCATCTATGACGAGATTAATCGGCATCTCTGTGCTTAGTGGTAGCGCATGTTTTTTTGATTTATTGGATACGAAATATAATTTTTTCCGAAACAGCTAAAGATTCTCGTGATCGTGGTCCATTAGAAATATTGCTTGAAGACGACTTAGAAGTTAGACTTCTCTTCCATGTTAAATACCATAGTCAAAAACACAACATTATATGAACGAAACGTTATATTAATTAAACAGCATACTCAAGTAGTAAGATGATGGTAGAACAGAGTCGTCGATAACTTATCAGATTGGTTTGGTTGTGATTAGCTCGGCGGAACAGAACTGCACGTCATTGGTCCGCTTACCTCCCTCGAATCCCATTGGCAGATAGAAAAGCTATATAGCAGCATCCATTATCATTATCAATCAGATGAGTACCAACTCTGGAACCATGCAATCATTGTATTTCTTCTTTACGTCATTGTTCGCCAATACGGAATGCCATTTAAAAGAAGAAAGGAGAAGAGAAAAGAAAAGGGACCTTCTCGGAAATTTGCCACCGGAGCTGGCTTCATTGATATTCAGGTACTTGACGGAATTTTGTGCTTGGTCATTTATATTTACTATACGAGTGCTTCGGGCAATTCATTAATCCTTTCTGTTTATATTTTTCAGATATCTTGAAGTAAGTGATTTCCTGACGATGATGGATGTCGACGCCAAGTGGGTGGTTCTCGTCGACTCCGATCCGATCCTCCGTAGAAGACTCGCACGTGCCAAAGCTGCCTACAGGAAGATACCGAAGGAAAATCGCGATTCTAAAGCGGAAAGGACATTAAGTAAGTACCGATACCCCAGCCAATCTTGTATTATGCATTTTTTATTTGTGGTCCTCCTAATGATATCTGGTTTCAGGTCAACTAAAGAAGAACGAAGCGAGGAAACGGAAGAGGGTGACAGAGGAGCCTGAACCAGTAAGGAAGAGGTCTAATTTACGCTTATAGACTTCCTATTCTCTGACGCTCATCAAAATATGATGAATGTGAAAGGAATGACTCAATAATGTATATTGTACCTTGACCCGAATTAAATACTTTATAAATTAAAAAAAAAAAATCCATCTATGACGAGATTAATCGGCATCTCTCTGCTTAGTGGTAGCGCATGTTTTTTTGATATATTGGATACGAAATATAATTTATTCCGAAACAGCTAAAGATTCTCGTGATCGTGGTCCATTAGAAATATAGCTTGAAGACGACTTAGAAGTTAGACTTCTCTTCCATGTTAAATACCATAGTCAAAAACACAACATTATATGAACGAAACGTTATATTAATTAAACAGCATACTCAAGTAGTAAGATGATGGTAGAACAGAGTCGTCGATAACTTATCAGATTGGTTTGGTTGTGATTAGCTCGGCGGAACAGAACTGCACGTCATTGGTCCGCTTACCTCCCTCGAATCCCATTGGCAGATAGAAAAGCTATATAACAGCATCCATTATCATTATCAATCAGATGAGTACCAACTCTGGAACCATGCAATCATTGTATTTCTTCATTACGTCATTGTTCGCCAATAAGGAATGCCATTTAAAAGAAGAAAGGAGAAGAGAAAAGAAAAGGGACCTTCTCGGAAATTTGCCACCGGAGCTGGCTTCATTGATATTCAGGTACTTGACGGAATTTTGTGCTTGGTCATTTATATTTACTATACGAGTGCTTCGGGCAATTCATTAATCCTTTCTGTTTATATTTTTCAGATATCTTGAAGTAAGTGATTTGCTGACGATGATAGATGTCGACGCCAAGTGGGCGATTCTCGTCGACTCCGATCCGATTCTCAGTAGAATACTCGCATGTGCCAAAGCTGCCTACAGGAAGATACCGAAGGAAAATCGCGATTCTAAAGCGGAAAGGACATTAAGTAAGTACCGATACCCCAGCCAATCTTGTATTATGCATTTTTTATTTGTGGTCCTCCTAATGATATCTGGTTTCAGGTCAACTAAAGAAGAACGAAGCGAGGAAACGGAAGAGGGTGACAGAGGAGCCTGATCCAGTAAGGAAGAGGTCTAATTTACGCTTATAGACTTCCTATTCTCTGACGCTCATCAAAATATGATGAATGTGAAAGGAATGACTCAATAATGTATATTGTACCTTGACCCGAATTAAATACTTTATAAATTTAAAAAAAAAAATCCATCTATGACGAGATTAATCGGCATCTCTCTGCTTAGTGGTAGCGCATGTTTTTTTGATATATTGGATACGAAATATAATTTATTCCGAAACAGCTAAAGATTCTCGTGATCGTGGTCCATTAGAAATATTGCTTGAAGACGACTTAGAAGTTAGACTTCTCTTCCATGTTAAATACCATAGTCAAAAACACAACATTATATGAACGAAACGTTATATTAATTAAACAGCATACTCAAGTAGTAAGATGATGGTAGAACAGAGTCGTCGATAACTTATCAGATTGGTTTGGTTGTGATTAGCTCGGCGGAACAGAACTGCACGTCATTGGTCCGCTTACCTCCCTCGAATCCCATCGGCAGATAGAAAAGCTATATAGCAGCATCCATTATCATTATCAATCAGATGAGTACCAACTCTGGAACCATGCAATCATTGTATTTCTTCTTTACGTCATTGTTCGCCAATACGGAATGCCATTTAAAAGAAGAAAGGAGAAGAGAAAAGAAAAGGGACCTTCTCGGAAATTTGCCACCGGAGCTGGCTTCATTGATATTCAGGTACTTGACGGAATTTTGTGCTTGGTCATTTATATTTACTACACGAGTGCTTCGGGCAATTCATTAATCCTTTCTGTTTATATTTTTCAGATATCTTGAAGTAAGTGATTTGCTGACGATGATGGATGTCGACGCCAAGTGGGCGGTTCTCGTCGACTCCGATCCGATCCTCCGAAGAAGACTCGCACGTGCCAAAGCTGCCTACTGGAAGATACCGAAGGATAATCGCGATTTTAAAGCGGAAAGGACATTAAGTAAGTACCGATACCCCAGCCAATCTTGTATTATGCATTTTTTATTTGCGGTCCTCCTAATGATATCTGGTTTCAGGTCAACTAAAGAAGAACGAAGCGAGGAAACGGAAGAGGGTGACAGAGGAGCCTGAACCAGTAAGGAAGAGGTCTAATTTACGCTTATAGACTTCCTATTCTCTGACGCTCATCAAAATATGATGAATGTGAAAGGAATGACTCAATAATGTATATTGTACCTTAACACGAATTAAATACTTTGTGAATTTAAAAAAAAAAATCCATCTATGACGAGATTAATCGGCATCTCTGTGCTTAGTGGTAGCGCATGTTTTTTTGATTTATTGGATACGAAATATAATTTTTTCCGAAACAGCTAAAGATTCTCGTGATCGTGGTCCATTAGAAATATTGCTTGAAGACGACTTAGAAGTTAGACTTCTCTTCCATGTTAAATACCATAGTCAAAAACACAACATTATATGAACGAAACGTTATATTAATTAAACAGCATACTCAAGTAGTAAGATGATGGTAGAACAGAGTCGTCGATAACTTATCAGATTGGTTTGGTTGTGATTAGCTCGGCGGAACAGAACTGCACGTCATTGGTCCGCTTACCTCCCTCGAATCCCATTGGCAGATAGAAAAGCTATATAGCAGCATCCATTATCATTATCAATCAGATGAGTACCAACTCTGGAACCATGCAATCATTGTATTTCTTCTTTACGTCATTGTTCGCCAATACGGAATGCCATTTAAAAGAAGAAAGGAGAAGAGAAAAGAAAAGGGACCTTCTCGGAAATTTGCCACCGGAGCTGGCTTCATTGATATTCAGGTACTTGACGGAATTTTGTGCTTGGTCATTTATATTTACTATACGAGTGCTTCGGGCAATTCATTAATCCTTTCTGTTTATATTTTTCAGATATCTTGAAGTAAGTGATTTGCTGACGATGATGGATGTCGACGCCAAGTGGGCGGTTCTCGTCGACTCCGATCCGATTCTCAGTAGAATACTCGCATGTGCCAAAGCTGCCTACAGGAAGATACCGAAGGAAAATCGCGATTCTAAAGCGGAAAGGACATTAAGTAAGTACCGATACCCCAGCCAATCTTGTATTATGCATTTTTTATTTGTGGTCCTCCTAATGATATCTGGTTTCAGGTCAACTAATGAAGAACGAAGCGAGGAAACGGAAGAGGGTGACAGAGGAGCCTGATCCAGTAAGGAAGAGGTCTAATTTACGCTTATAGACTTCCTATTCTCTGACGCTCATCAAAATATGATGAATGTGAAAGGAATGACTCAAAATTGTATATTGTACTTTGACCCGAATTAAATACTTTATGAATTTAAAAAAAAAAATCCATCAATGACGAGATTAATCGGCATCTCTGTGCTTAGTGGTAGCGCATGTTTTTTTGTTTTATGGGATACGAAATATAATTTATTCCGAAACAGCTAAAGATTCTCGTGATCGTGGTCCATTAGAAATATAGCTTGAAGACGACTTAGAAGTTAGACTTCTCTTCCATGTTAAATACCATAGTCAAAAACACAACATTATATGAACGAAACGTTATATTAATTAAACAGCATACTCAAGTAGTAAGATGATGGTAGAACAGAGTCGACGATAACTTATCAGATTGGTTTGGTGGTGATTAGCTTAAAACCTCGGCGGAACAGAACTGCACGTCATTGGTCCGCTTACCTCCCTCGAATCCCATCGGCAGATAGAAAAGCTATATAGCAGCATCCATTATCATTATCAATCAGATGAGTACCAACTCTGGAACCATGCAATCATTGTATTTCTTCTTTACGTCATTGTTCGCCAATACGGAATGCCATTTAAGAGAAGAAAGGAGAAGAGAAAAGAAAAGGGACCTTCTCGGAAATTTGCCACCGGAGCTGGCTTCATTGATATTCAGGTACTTGACGGAATTTTGTGCTTGGTCATTTATATTTACTACACGAGTGCTTCGGGCAATTCATTAATCCTTTCTGTTTATATTTTTCAGATATCTTGAAGTAAGTGATTTGCTGACGATGATGGATGTCGACGCCAAGTGGGCGGTTCTCGTCGACTCCGATCCGATCCTCCGAAGAAGACTCGCACGTGCCAAAGCTGCCTACTGGAAGATACCGAAGGAAAATCGCGATTTTAAAGCGGAAAGGACATTAAGTAAGTACCGATACCCCAGCCAATCTTGTATTATGCATTTTTTATTTGCGGTCCTCCTAATGATATCTGGTTTCACGTCAACTAAAGAAGAACGAAGCGAGGAAACGGAAGAGGGTGACAGAGGAGCCTGAACCAGTAAGGAAGAGGTCTAATTTACGCTTATAGACTTCCTATTCTCTGACGCTCATCAAAATATGATGAATGTGAAAGGAATGACTCAATAATGTATATTGTACCTTAACACGAATTAAATACTTTGTGAATTTAAAAAAAAAAATCCATCTATGACGAGATTAATCGGCATCTCTGTGCTTAGTGGTAGCGCATGTTTTTTTGATTTATTGGATACGAAATATAATTTTTTCCGAAACAGCTAAAGATTCTCGTGATCGTGGTCCATTAGAAATATTGCTTGAAGACGACTTAGAAGTTAGACTTCTCTTCCATGTTAAATACCATAGTCAAAAACACAACATTATATGAACGAAACGTTATATTAATTAAACAGCATACTCAAGTAGTAAGATGATGGTAGAACAGAGTCGTCGATAACTTATCAGATTGGTTTGGTTGTGATTAGCTCGGCGGAACAGAACTGCACGTCATTGGTCCGCTTACCTCCCTCGAATCCCATTGGCAGATAGAAAAGCTATATAGCAGCATCCATTATCATTATCAATCAGATGAGTACCAACTCTGGAACCATGCAATCATTGTATTTCTTCTTTACGTCATTGTTCGCCAATACGGAATGCCATTTAAAAGAAGAAAGGAGAAGAGAAAAGAAAAGGGACCTTCTCGGAAATTTGCCACCGGAGCTGGCTTCATTGATATTCAGGTACTTGACGGAATTTTGTGCTTGGTCATTTATATTTACTATACGAGTGCTTCGGGCAATTCATTAATCCTTTCTGTTTATATTTTTCAGATATCTTGAAGTAAGTGATTTCCTGACGATGATGGATGTCGACGCCAAGTGGGTGGTTCTCGTCGACTCCGATCCGATCCTCCGTAGAAGACTCGCACGTGCCAAAGCTGCCTACAGGAAGATACCGAAGGAAAATCGCGATTCTAAAGCGGAAAGGACATTAAGTAAGTACCGATACCCCAGCCAATCTTGTATTATGCATTTTTTATTTGTGGTCCTCCTAATGATATCTGGTTTCAGGTCAACTAAAGAAGAACGAAGCGAGGAAACGGAAGAGGGTGACAGAGGAGCCTGAACCAGTAAGGAAGAGGTCTAATTTACGCTTATAGACTTCCTATTCTCTGACGCTCATCAAAATATGATGAATGTGAAAGGAATGACTCAATAATGTATATTGTACCTTGACCCGAATTAAATACTTTATAAATTTAAAAAAAAAAATCCATCTATGACGAGATTAATCGGCATCTCTCTGCTTAGTGGTAGCGCATGTTTTTTTGATATATTGGATACGAAATATAATTTATTCCGAAACAGCTAAAGATTCTCGTGATCGTGGTCCATTAGAAATATTGCTTGAAGACGACTTAGAAGTTAGACTTCTCTTCCATGTTAAATACCATAGTCAAAAACACAACATTATATGAACGAAACGTTATATTAATTAAACAGCATACTCAAGTAGTAAGATGATGGTAGAACAGAGTCGTCGATAACTTATCAGATTGGTTTGGTTGTGATTAGCTCGGCGGAACAGAACTGCACGTCATTGGTCCGCTTACCTCCCTCGAATCCCATTGGCAGATAGAAAAGCTATATAGCAGCATCCATTATCATTATCAATCAGATGAGTACCAACTCTGGAACCATGCAATCATTGTATTTCTTCATTACGTCATTGTTCGCCAATAAGGAATGCCATTTAAAAGAAGAAAGGAGAAGAGAAAAGAAAAGGGACCTTCTCGGAAATTTGCCACCGGAGCTGGCTTCATTGATATTCAGGTACTTGACGGAATTTTGTGCTTGGTCATTTATATTTACTATACGAGTGCTTCGGGCAATTCATTAATCCTTTCTGTTTATATTTTTCAGATATCTTGAAGTAAGTGATTTGCTGACGATGATAGATGTCGACGCCAAGTGGGCGGTTCTCGTCGACTCCGATCCGATTCTCAGTAGAATACTCGCATGTGCCAAAGCTGCCTACAGGAAGATACCGAAGGAAAATCGCGATTCTAAAGCGGAAAGGACATTAAGTAAGTACCGATACCCCAGCCAATCTTGTATTATGCATTTTTTATTTGTGGTCCTCCTAATGATATCTGGTTTCAGGTCAACTAAAGAAGAACGAAGCGAGGAAACGGAAGAGGGTGACAGAGGAGCCTGATCCAGTAAGGAAGAGGTCTAATTTACGCTTATAGACTTCCTATTCTCTGACGCTCATCAAAATATGATGAATGTGAAAGGAATGACTCAAAATTTTATATTGTACTTTGACCCGAATTAAATACTTTATGAATTTAAAAAAAAAATCCATCAATGACGAGATTAATCGGCATCTCTGTGCTTAGTGGTAGCGCATGTTTTTATGTTTTATGGGATACGAAATATAATTTATTCCGAAACAGCTAAAGATTCTCGTGATTGTGGTCCATTAGAAATATAGCTTGAAGACGACTTAGAAGTTAGACTTCTCTTCCATGTTAAATACCATAGTCAAAAACACAACATTATATGAACGAAACGTTATATTAATTAAACAGCATACTCAAGTAGTAAGATGATGGTAGAACAGAGTCGACGATAACTTATCAGATTGGTTTGGTGGTAATTAGCTTAAAACCTCGGCGGAACAGAACTGCACGTCATTGGTCCGCTTACCTCCCTCGAATCCCATCGGCAGATAGAAAAGCTATATAGCAGCATCCATTATCATTATCAATCAGATGAGTACCAACTCTGGAACCATGCAATCATTGTATTTCTTCTTTACGTCATTGTTCGCCAATACGGAATGCCATTTAAAAGAAGAAAGGAGAAGAGAAAAGAAAAGGGACCTTCTCGGAAATTTGCCACCGGAGCTGGCTTCATTGATATTCAGGTACTTGACGGAATTTTGTGCTTGGTCATTTATATTTACTACACGAGTGCTTCGGGCAATTCATTAATCCTTTCTGTTTATATTTTTCAGATATCTTGAAGTAAGTGATTTGCTGACGATGATGGATGTCGACGCCAAGTGGGCGGTTCTCGTCGACTCCGATCCGATCCTCCGAAGAAGACTCGCACGTGCCAAAGCTGCCTACTGGAAGATACCGAAGGAAAATCACGATTTTAAAGCGGAAAGGACATTAAGTAAGTACCGATACCCCAGCCAATCTTGTATTATGCATTTTTTATTTGCGGTCCTCCTAATGATATCTGGTTTCACGTCAACTAAAGAAGAACGAAGCGAGGAAACGGAAGAGGGTGACAGAGGAGCCTGAACCAGTAAGGAAGAGGTCTAATTTACGCTTATAGACTTCCTATTCTCTGACGCTCATCAAAATATGATGAATGTGAAAGGAATGACTCAATAATGTATATTGTACCTTAACACGAATTAAATACTTTGTGAATTTAAAAAAAAAAATCCATCTATGACGAGATTAATCGGCATCTCTGTGCTTAGTGGTAGCGCATGTTTTTTTGATTTATTGGATACGAAATATAATTTTTTCCGAAACAGCTAAAGATTCTCGTGATCGTGGTCCATTAGAAATATTGCTTGAAGACGACTTAGAAGTTAGACTTCTCTTCCATGTTAAATACCATAGTCAAAAACACAACATTATATGAACGAAACGTTATATTAATTAAACAGCATACTCAAGTAGTAAGATGATGGTAGAACAGAGTCGTCGATAACTTATCAGATTGGTTTGGTTGTGATTAGCTCGGCGGAACAGAACTGCACGTCATTGGTCCGCTTACCTCCCTCGAATCCCATTGGCAGATAGAAAAGCTATATAGCAGCATCCATTATCATTATCAATCAGATGAGTACCAACTCTGGAACCATGCAATCATTGTATTTCTTCTTTACGTCATTGTTCGCCAATACGGAATGCCATTTAAAAGAAGAAAGGAGAAGAGAAAAGAAAAGGGACCTTCTCGGAAATTTGCCACCGGAGCTGGCTTCATTGATATTCAGGTACTTGACGGAATTTTGTGCTTGGTCATTTATATTTACTATACGAGTGCTTCGGGCAATTCATTAATCCTTTCTGTTTATATTTTTCAGATATCTTGAAGTAAGTGATTTGCTGACGATGATAGATGTCGACGCCAAGTGGGCGGTTCTCGTCGACTCCGATCCGATTCTCAGTAGAATACTCGCATGTGCCAAAGCTGCCTACAGGAAGATACCGAAGGAAAATCGCGATTCTAAAGCGGAAAGGACATTAAGTAAGTACCGATACCCCAGCCAATCTTGTATTATGCATTTTTTATTTGTGGTCCTCCTAATGATATCTGGTTTCAGGTCAACTAAAGAAGAACGAAGCGAGGAAACGGAAGAGGGTGACAGAGGAGCCTGATCCAGTAAGGAAGAGGTCTAATTTACGCTTATAGACTTCCTATTCTCTGACGCTCATCAAAATATGATGAATGTGAAAGGAATGACTCAAAATTTTATATTGTACTTTGACCCGAATTAAATACTTTATGAATTTAAAAAAAAAATCCATCAATGACGAGATTAATCGGCATCTCTGTGCTTAGTGGTAGCGCATGTTTTTATGTTTTATGGGATACGAAATATAATTTATTCCGAAACAGCTAAAGATTCTCGTGATTGTGGTCCATTAGAAATATAGCTTGAAGACGACTTAGAAGTTAGACTTCTCTTCCATGTTAAATACCATAGTCAAAAACACAACATTATATGAACGAAACGTTATATTAATTAAACAGCATACTCAAGTAGTAAGATGATGGTAGAACAGAGTCGACGATAACTTATCAGATTGGTTTGGTGGTGATTAGCTTAAAACCTCGGCGGAACAGAACTGCACGTCATTGGTCCGCTTACCTCCCTCGAATCCCATCGGCACATAGAAAAGCTATATAGCAGCATCCATTATCATTATCAATCAGATGAGTACCAACTCTGGAACCATGCAATCATTGTATTTCTTCTTTACGTCATTGTTCGCCAATACGGAATGCCATTTAAAAGAAGAAAGGAGAAGAGAAAAGAAGAGGGACCTTCTCGGAAATTTGCCACCGGAGCTGGCTTCATTGATATTCAGGTACTTGACGGAATTTTGTGCTTGGTCATTTATATTTACTACACGAGTGCTTCGGGCAATTCATTAATCCTTTCTGTTTATATTTTTCAGATATCTTGAAGTAAGTGATTTGCTGACGATGATGGATGTCGACGCCAAGTGGGCGGTTCTCGTCGACTCCGATCCGATCCTCCGAAGAAGACTCGCACGTGCCAAAGCTGCCTACTGGAAGATACCGAAGGAAAATCACGATTTTAAAGCGGAAAGGACATTAAGTAAGTACCGATACCCCAGCCAATCTTGTATTATGCATTTTTTATTTGCGGTCCTCCTAATGATATCTGGTTTCACGTCAACTAAAGAAGAACGAAGCGAGGAAACGGAAGAGGGTGACAGAGGAGCCTGAACCAGTAAGGAAGAGGTCTAATTTACGCTTATAGACTTCCTATTCTCTGACGCTCATCAAAATATGATGAATGTGAAAGGAATGACTCAATAATGTATATTGTACCTTAACACGAATTAAATACTTTGTGAATTTAAAAAAAAAAATCCATCTATGACGAGATTAATCGGCATCTCTGTGCTTAGTGGTAGCGCATGTTTTTTTGATTTATTGGATACGAAATATAATTTTTTCCGAAACAGCTAAAGATTCTCGTGATCGTGGTCCATTAGAAATATTGCTTGAAGACGACTTAGAAGTTAGACTTCTCTTCCATGTTAAATACCATAGTCAAAAACACAACATTATATGAACGAAACGTTATATTAATTAAACAGCATACTCAAGTAGTAAGATGATGGTAGAACAGAGTCGTCGATAACTTATCAGATTGGTTTGGTTGTGATTAGCTCGGCGGAACAGAACTGCACGTCATTGGTCCGCTTACCTCCCTCGAATCCCATTGGCAGATAGAAAAGCTATATAGCAGCATCCATTATCATTATCAATCAGATGAGTACCAACTCTGGAACCATGCAATCATTGTATTTCTTCTTTACGTCATTGTTCGCCAATACGGAATGCCATTTAAAAGAAGAAAGGAGAAGAGAAAAGAAAAGGGACCTTCTCGGAAATTTGCCACCGGAGCTGGCTTCATTGATATTCAGGTACTTGACGGAAATATGTGCTTGGTCATTTATATTTACTATACGAGTGCTTCGGGCAATTCATTAATCCTTTCTGTTTATATTTTTCAGATATCTTGAAGTAAGTGATTTGCTGACGATGATGGATGTCGACGCCAAGTGGGCGGTTCTCGTCGACTCCGATCCGATTCTCAGTAGAATACTCGCATGTGCCAAAGCTGCCTACAGGAAGATACCGAAGGAAAATCGCGATTCTAAAGCGGAAAGGACATTAAGTAAGTACCGATACCCCAGCCAATCTTGTATTATGCATTTTTTATTTGTGGTCCTCCTAATGATATCTGGTTTCAGGTCAACTAAAGAAGAACGAAGCGAGGAAACGGAAGAGGGTGACAGAGGAGCCTGAACCAGTAAGGAAGAGGTCTAATTTACGCTTATAGACTTCCTATTCTCTGACGCTCATCAAAATATGATGAATGTGAAAGTAATGACTCAATATTGTATATTGTACTTTGACCCGAATTAAATACTTTATGAATTTAAAAAAAAAAAAATCCATCTATGACGAGATTAATCGGCATCTCTGTGCTTAGTGGTAGCGCATGTTTTTTTGCTTTATGTTATACAAAACATAATTTATTCCGAAACAGCTAATGATTCTCGTGATCGTGGTCCATTAGAAATATAGCTTGAAGACGACTTAGAAGTTAGACTTCTCTTCCATGTTAAATACCATAGTCAAAAACACAACATTATATGAACGAAACGTTATATTAATTAAACAGCATACTCAAGTAGTAAGATGATGGTAGAAATGAGTCGTCGATAACTTATCAGATTGGTTTGGTTGTGATTAGCTCGGCGGAACAGAACTGCACGTCATTGGTCCGCTAACTTCCCTCGAATCCCATTGGCAGATAGAAAAGCTATATAGCAGCATCCATTATCATTATCAATCAGATGAGTACCAACTCTGGAACCATGCAATCATTGTATTTCTTCTTTACGTCATTGTTCGCCAATACGGAATGCCATTTAAAAGAAGAAAGGAGAAGAGAAAAAAAAAGGGACCTTCTCGGAAATTTGCCACCGGAGCTGGCTTCATTGATATTCAGGTACTTGACGGAATTTTGTGCTTGGTCATTTATATTTACTATACGAGTGCTTCGGGCAATTCATTAATCCTTTCTGTTTATATTTTTCAGATATCTTGAATTAAGTGATTTGCTGACGATTATGGATGTCGACGCCAAGTGGGCGGTTCTCGTCGACTCCGATCCGATCCTCCGGAGAAGACTCGCACGTGCCAAAGCTGCCTACAGGAAGATACCGAAGGAAAATCGCGATTTTAAAGCGGAAAGGACATTAAGTAAGTACCGATACCCCAGCCAATCTTGTATTATGCATTTTTTTATTTGTGGTCCTCCTAATGATATCTGGTTTCAGGTCAACTAAAGAAGAACGAAGCGAGGAAACGGAAGAGGGTGACAGAGGAGCCTGAACCAGTAAGGAAGAGGTCTAATTGACGCTTATAGACTTCCTATTCTCTGACGCTCATCAAAATATGATGAATGTGAAAGGAATGACTAAATATTGTATATTGCACTTTGACCCGAATTAAATACTTTATGAATTTAAAATAAAATCCATCTATGACAAGATTAAACGGCATCTCTGTGCTTAGTGGTAGCACAGAGAACAGTGGTTTAAAACACAGTGGTTTTTTTGTTTTATGGGATACGAAATATAATTTATTCCGAAACAGCTAAAGATTCTCGTGATCGTAGTCCTTTAGAAATATAGCTTGAAGACGACTTAGAAGTTAGACTTCTCTTCCATGTTAAATACCATAGTCAAAAACAAGACATTATATGAACAAAACGTTATATTAATTAAACAGCATACTGAAGTAGTACGATGATGGTAGATCAGAGTCGTTGATATCTTATCAGATTGGTTTGGTTGTGATTAGCTTAAAACCTCGGCGGAACAGAACTGCACGTCATTGGTCCGCTAACATCCCTCGAATCCCATTGGAAGATAATAAAGCTATATAGCAGCATCCATTATCATTATCAAGCAGATGAGTACCAACTCTGGAACCATGCAATCATTGTATTTCTTCTTTACGTCATTGTTCGCCAATACGGAATGCCATTTAAAAGAAGAAAGGAGAAGAGAATATAAAAGGGACCTTCTCAGAAATTTGCCACCGGAGCTGGCTTCATTGATATTCAGGTACTTGACGGAATTTTGTGCTTGCTCGTTTATATTTACTATACGAGTGCTTCGGGCAATTCATTAATCTTTTCTGTTTATATTTTTCAGATATCTTGAAGTAAGTGATTTGCTGACGATTATGGATGTCGACGCCAAGTGGGCGGTTCTCGTCGACTCCGATCCGATCCTCCGGAGAAGACTCGCACGTGCCAAAGCTGCCTACAGGAAGATACCGAAGGAAAATCGCGATTCTAAAGCGGAAAGGACATTAAGTAAGTACCGATACCCCAGCCAATTTTGTATTATGCATTTTTTTATTTGTGGTCCTCCTAATGATATCTGGTTTCAGGTCAACTAAAGAAGAACGAAGCGAGGAAACGGAAGAGGGTGACAGAGGAGCCTGAACCAGTAAGGAAGAGGTCTAATTTACGCTTATAGACTTCCTATTCTCTGACGCTCATCAAAATATGATGAATGTGAAAGGAATGACACAATATTGTATATTGTACTTTGACCCGAATTAAATAATTTATGAATTTAAAAAAAAAATCCATCTATGACGACATTAATCGGCATCTCTGTGCTTAGTGGTAGCGCATGTTTTTTTGTTTTATGGGATACGAAATATAATTTATTCCGAAACAGCTAAAGATTCTCGTGATCGTGGTCCATTAGAAATATAGCGTGAAGACGTCTTAGAAGTTAGACTTCTCTTCCATGTTAAATACCATAGTCAAAAACAAGACATTATATTAACAAAACGTTATATTAATTAAACAGCATACTCAAGTAGTAAGATGATGGTAGAACAGAGTCGTCGATATCTTATCAGATTGGTTTGGTTGTGATTAGCTTAAAACCTCGGCGGAACAGAACTGCACGTCATTGGTCCGCTAACATCCCTCGAATCCCATTGGCAGATAGAAAAGCTATATAGCAGCATCCATTATCATTATCAAGCAGATGAGTACCAACTCTGGAACCATGCAATCATTGTATTTCTTCTTTACGTCATTGTTCGCCAATACGGAATACCATTTAAAAGAAGAAAGGTGAAGAGAAAAGAAAAGGGACCTTCTCGGAAATTTGCCACCGGAGCTGGCATCATTGATATTCAAGTACTTGACGGAATTTTGTGCTTGGTCATTTATATTTACTATACGAGTGCTTCGGGCAATTCATTAATCCTTTCTGTTAATATTTTTCAGATATCTTGAAGTAAGTGATTTGCTGACGGTGATGGATGTCGACGCCAAGTGGGCGGTTCTCGTCGACTCCGATCCGATCCTCCGCAGAAGACTCGCACGTGCCAAAGCTGCCTACAGGAAGATACCGAAGGAAAATCGCGATTCTAAAGCGGAAAGGACATTTAGTAAGTACCGATACCCCAGCCAATCTTGTATTATGCATTTTTTATTTGTGGTCCTCCTAATGATATCTGGTTTCAGGTCAACTAAAGAAGAACGAAGCGAGGAAACGGAAGAGGGTGACAGAGGAGCCTGAACCAGTAAGGAAGAGGTCTAATTTACGCTTATAGACTTCCTATTCTGTGACGCTCATCAAAATATGATGAATGTGAAAGGAATGACTCAATATTGTATATTGTACTTTGATCCGAATTAAATAATTTATGAATTTAAAAAAAAAAATCCATCTATGACGAGATTAATCGGCATCTCTGTGCTTAGTGGTAGCGCATGTTTTTTTGTTTTATGGGATACGAAATATAATTTATTCCGAAACAGCTAAAGATTCTCGTGATCGTGGTCCATTAGAAATATAGCTTGAAGACGACTTAGAAGTTAGACTTCTCTTCCATGTTAAATACCATATTCAAAAACAAGACATTATATGAACAAAACGTTATATTAATTAAACAGCATACTCAAGTAGTAAGATGATGGTAGAACAGAGTCGTCGATAACTTATCAGATTGGTTTGGTTGTGATTAGGTTAAAAACTCGGCGGAACAGAACTGCACGTCATTGGTCCGCTTACCTCCCTCGAATCCCATTGGCAGATAGAAAAGCTATATAGCAGCATCCATTATCATTATCAAGCAGATGAGTACCAACTCTGGAACCATGCAATCATTGTATTTCTTCTTTACGTCATTGTTCGCCAATACGGAATGCCATTTAAAAGAAGAAAGGAGAAGAGAAAAGAAAAAGGATCTTCTCGGAAATTTGCCACCGGAGCTGGCTTCATTCATATTCAGGTACTTGACGGAATTTTGTGCTTGGTCATTTATATTTACTATACGAGTGCTTCGGGCAGTTCATTAATCCTTTCTGTTTATATTTTTCAGATATCTTGAAGTAAGTGATTTGCTGACGATGATGGATGTCGACGCCAAGTGGGCGGTTCTCGTCGACTCCGATCCGATCCTCCGTAGAAGACTCGCACGTGCCAAAGCTGCCTACAGGAAGATACCGAAGGAAAATCGCGATTCTAAAGCGGAAAGGACATTAAGTAAGTACCGATACCCCAGCCAATCTTGTATTATGCATTTTTTATTTGTGGTCCTCCTAATGATATCTGGTTTCAGGTCAACTAAAGAAGAACGAAGCGAGGAAACGGAAGAGGGTGACAGAGGAGCCTGAACCAGTAAGGAAGAGGTCTAATTTACGCTTATAGACTTCCTATTCTCTGACGCTCATCAAAATATGATGAATGTGAAAGGAATGACACAATATTGTATATTGTACTTTGACCCGAATTAAATAATTTATGAATTTAAAAAAAAAATCCATCTATGACGACATTAATCGGCATCTCTGTGCTTAGTGGTAGCGCATGTTTTTTTGTTTTGTGGGATACGAAATATAATTTATTCCGAAACAGCTCGTGATCGTGGTCCTTTAGAAATATAGCTTGATGACGACTTAGAAGTTAGACTTCTCTTCCATGTTAAATACCATAGTCAAAAACACAACATAATATGAACAAAACGTTATATTAATTAAACAGCATACTCAAGTAGTAAGATGATGGTAGAACAGAGTCGTCGATATCTTATCAGATTGGTTTGGTTGTGATTAGCTTAAAACCTCGGCGGAACAGAACTGCACGTCATTGGTCCGCTTACCTCCCTCGAATCCCATTGGCAGATAGAAAAGCTATATAGCGGCATCCATTATCATTATCAATCAGATGAGTACCAACTCTGGAACCATGCAATCATTGTATTTCGTCTTTACGTCATTGTTTGCCAATACGGAATGCCATTTAAAAGAAGAAAGGAGAAGAGAAAAGAAAAGGGATCTTCTCGGAAATTTGCCACCGGAGCTGGCTTCATACATATTCAGGTACTTGACGGAATTTTGTGCTTGGTCATTTAAATTTACTATACGAGTGCTTCGGGTAATTCATTAATCCTTTCTGTTTATATTTTTCAGATATCTTGAAGTAAGTGATTTGCTGACGATGATGGATGTCGACGCCAAGTGGGCGGTTCTCGTCGACTCCGATCCGATCCTCCGTAGAAGACTCGCACGTGCCAAAGCTGCCTACAGGAAGATACCGAAGGAAAATCGCGATTCTAAAGCGGAAAGGACATTAAGTAAGTACCGATACCCCAGCCTATGTTGTATTATGCATTTTTTATTTGTGGTCCTCCTAATGATATCTGGTTTCAGGTCAACTAAAGAAGAACGAAGCGAGGAAACGGAAGAGGGTGACAGAGGAGCCTGAACCAGTAAGGAAGAGGTCTAATTTACGCTTATAGACTTCCTATTCTCTGACGCTCATCAAAATATGATGAATGTGAAAGGAATGACACAATATTGTATATTGTACTTTGACCCGAATTAAATAATTTATGAATTTAAAAAAAAAATCCATCTATGACGACATTAATCGGCATCTCTGTGCTTAGTGGTAGCGCATGTTTTTTTGTTTTGTGGGATACGAAATATAATTTATTCCGAAACAGCTCGTGATCGTGGTCCTTTAGAAATATAGCTTGATGACGACTTAGAAGTTAGACTTCTCTTCCATGTTAAATACCATAGTCAAAAACACAACATTATATGAACAAAACGTTATATTAATTAAACAGCATACTCAAGTAGTAAGATGATGGTAGAACAGAGTCGTCGATATCTTATCAGATTGGTTTGGTTGTGATTAGCTTAAAACCTCGGCGGAACAGAACTGCACGTCATTGGTCCGCTTACCTCCCTCGAATCCATTGGCAGATAGAAAAGCTATATAGCGGCATCCATTATCATTATCAATCAGATGAGTACCAACTCTGGAACCATACAATCATTGTATTTCTTCTTTACGTCATTGTTCGCCAATTCGGAATGCCATTTAAAAGAAGAAAGGAGAAGAGAAATGAAAAGGGATCTTCTCGGAAATTTGCCACCGGAGCTGGCTTCATTGATATTCAGGTACTTGACGGAATTTTGTGCTTGGTCATTTATATTTACTATACGAGTGCTTTGGTCAATTCATTATTCCTTTCTGTTTATGGGATTTTGCATTAACGTGACAGGAGTTTAGGATATTAGTCGTGACTGATGGTTTGGGATGTCGGATTGCAGGAATGAAGAACGATATCGAGGAATAGGAGGAATTTTTTTTATACAGTTTTTAGTTTTAAGGTTAGATGGAGTGTAAATATACGTTAATTATGAGATATATTCAGTATAAAAAAATAATATACATTCAACATAGGAAAATAAAATATCTTAAAAAAATTAAAGTAAACTATCACTAAAATAAATATATGAAATATTTTCAGTACAAAAAATAAAATTGCTATATATTAAATAAAGAATATCTTTAATAACCAAAAAATTATACATCTTCAATATAAAAAAATAAATTGTCTCTAAAATTAAAAAAATAAATAATTTCAATACAAATAGTTAGGTGACCTGCAGGCCGTATTCAGCTGTACACGTCCAAGACTGAACGCTTCGCTTACTTAAGGAATGACCACCTGGGTAGCCATCAGACTGCCTGCATCTGAACCTATCTCCACTGAACTATACTTCTTTCATTTTTGCTGTTACCTTCTTTTCTCTGGCTAGTTAGTATAAGTGCTTTTTGGCGGGCACCATCACTGCGAAATCATTGACGCGATGCGACTCATACACACACACACACACATATGTCACAAAGACTTTAACACAGCTACACGTAATAATGACATTAAAGTTCGCAAAACTATCCCAAATTATCTACAAATTAGTGATTGTGACAATGATTTGTGTTAGTATCTGAAACCACTGAAATGAAAGTTGTAAGATAAAGGCTCTTTTATTCATATTATAAAAACGAACTGAACTTATAAAAATAATAAAGATAATAATATATAAAAATAATAATATATAATAAATAATAAATAAATAATTAAGATAAATAAATAAAAACACCCTAGATAACTTAACACCCTCGTTGGATATCAGCAATTAACTGTTCTGTTGTGTGATATGAACCGTTCAAAAGCTCGATGAACTTAACTCAACGCTTTCACCAAAATAACTAGAGCGGTCACAGTTGAGCGGGTTACCGCCGATAATGCTCTATGAATCTTTTATTTATTTTTTTTAAGGTATCGGTAACATATTGGATTTAAATCAAAAAGGTCTAAGCGTTAAAGAAAAAAAAAACTTTATACATATATGTATTATTTCTTGAATGAACATTATTAAAATAATAATTATCTGTCTTCATCCCGTAAAAACCCTTTACACAATCCTCCCACTTACGTTTTAGTCTACCAGTCGTCCATTGCCAGTCGTTTAAGAGCTACTGAACTTTTAGGGATTTGTTCATTATTAAGCCCAGGAAGTTTACATGCTCACGTGAACCGTCTTTTAATACTTCAGGATGCAAAGAAGAAATATATTATCCTACTATTGGAATACATAGTCTTCATGAAATGAGTAATGACAACGGAATCCGGCTCATTAACTTCGCAGCTTCCAATAATTTAATTATAATTAAATTTGAAACCTAATCACGTTGCTTGCAAAAATTATGCGATGGGGGTTCTTGCGTCCCTTGGGAAACCAATTATCAATTGGTTGATTGATGACTGGTGTTGTCCTGTTGGGAGCACTAGCTAACAGAGCAGAAATAGAGCATTAGAAAATAATTGATTGGTTAATGGTACAGTTACATGACTTAAACTAGAGATCTGACGTCAGGGCCGACAGGCGTGGACCAGCGACATTAGATATACTATAATAAAGACATTACCACTAGACTTAAACTAGTCTTAAAGCTAACATTATGATTGTGTGAATGATTGATTGTCTTCATTTGAGATAGGTTATATACATACAAATGAGGAGGGGATGTTTAGGGACATAATATTTGTTAGGTGCTGACAAGAAGGAAGCCACTAAGGAAATAAAACAACTTCCTGGGTTGTAAACCCTATTTCTAACTAAAGCATCCTGGGCCAATGCCCTTGTGGTCCAGAAGGCGACATCCTTGTAGAGGAAGAGGCCAGCATGAACCAGTGGAATAATCATTTCGCGGCCATGTCCGGAGAAAATCAAGTAGAGTTGCAAAATGAGGACAGACGTATCATGCCAGATGAAGACATGAAACCACCAAATGATGAAGAGGCTATATAAGCTCTAGAAAAACTGGAAAACCACAAGGCACTAGGGATTGATGATCTTCCAGCTGAACTTCTGTAATATGGAGGCTCGGTTCTGGAAAAGCCACTTCATAATCTTAGCATGAACATATGGATGAATGAAGCCATTCCAACTGGATGGAAGAAATTCATCATATGCCCAATATATATGAAGGGAGACCCATACGATTGCTGCAATTATCGTTGAATATCTCTTCTGCCTTTCTCATAAAAGGTTCGGTCTAATATTCTGTTTAAGCGCTTACTCCCAATCGCTGAAAGAGGAAACGGGCCTTTACCAATCTGGATTCCTTAGAGGCAAATTTACCATTGACCAATTTTTTGGTCTACGTTCAATTCTAAAGAAGAGTCGGGAGTTCTATAACAAGACGCATCAGCTCTTCTTGGATTTTAAAGTGGCATATGATAGCATTGATTGGAGGGCTCTCTACAGTACACTGGAAGAACTCCGGATTCCACAGAAGCTTATCAGATTAATAAGAATGACCATGACGGAACTTAAATGTGTAGCGCAGGTACAGGGAGATCGTTCAAAAAGCTTCCAGTCAATGAAAGATGTCCGCCAAGGTGATGCCTTAGTATACCTGATATTCAACTTGGCATTGGAAAAGGCGGTGAGGGACACTGGAATACAGACCTTGGGTACAATATTCAATAGTTCCGTGCAGCTCCTAGCATTTGCAAATGACGTGGACATCATAGGAAGGTCACAGCAAGCAAGTAGAGGGGCATTTTCTGCTCTTGAGGAAAAAGTAAGAGGACTTGGTCAGGAAATTAACCAAGAAAAAATCAAGTACATGGTATGCAATAAGATCCCAATACCTGGGAAAAAAGTGCACTTCGGTACCTACTTCTTCGAACAAGTCTCCGAATTCACGTACCTTGGATCCCAGGTCACCTGTGATAGTGAAATGGGAATAGAGATAAATAGAAGAATAATCTCTGCAAAACGCAGTTACTTTGCTCTGAGGCTCCACTTGTCAAACAGATTTATAAAAAGAAGGGCAAAAATTAATCTCCCTCCAATACGCACAATCCTCACATACGGTGCGGAGACCTGGACCACGACCAAGACAACTTGTCAAAGCCTTCTTGTTTGAAAGGGAGATCCTCCGGCGAATATTTGGACCTTTAGTTACCGACGAAAGATAGAATAGGAAAACCAAATAGAAGATTTATAACATTTATGGGGAGCCTAATATTGCTTCCGTTGGAAAACGAGTCAGATTAAGGTGTGTTGGTCATGTGTCGGGGATGAATGTGGAGCAGATCCGGAGGAAGCTGCTGATGGAAGTCATCCATGGCAAAGGACCGGCAGACTTCACTGGAATGACTGCGTGGCTAGAGACGTAAGGAGCCTTGGAGTCCGCAACTGGATGGTGGCAGCATTACGCAGACTCCTAGCGGCTGCTTATTGAGGAGGCCTAGACACGGTAACGTGTTGTAGCATCACAAAAATAAGAAGAAGGTAATATCTATGGAAACATATTTAGGTCAAAGTTAAATAGTTCAGAAAATCAATGGTATAATAAATATTATGGTGCAACGAGAAAATAAAATTATCTATAACGTAATGTGGGGTAAGTGCGCACTAAATAATACAAATTTCGACTTTGCATGACTGTAAAATCTTAATTTTTGAAGATAAATTTTTCCTCTTCTTTTTTTTTTTAATTTTCCTTAGATGATGATGTTTGAATATTGCATTCAAGCTCACTTTTCAACCGCGTCTATTTTGATGAGATTGATAATTAGTTCTTGGAACGCGCTTGCCCCTGCTTTAAGGAGTAAATGCGTACAAGATATCTGGAAGACTCATTATTCAAGCAGTAGCGGTTGTGGGGCTAGTGAAAAATAGTTCGTTTCCGGAGGATTATCATACTGACGGAATAATCGAAAAAGGTAAAAAATTGTTTGAGATTCACATTATAAACCTTCATTCATAAACCAGCCAGCTGAAATGTGAGACATAATTGAATAAATGTATTGAAAGAAAGATGTTTTATTTCAATGCGCTAGTCCGAAGTTGCCCCGGTAAAGCAGGATAGTAGGGATAAAAATGCACGCACTTCTTCCACAACAGAAATTTGCACTTGCCTCTATCATATTTTGCGAAGTTAACTGCGGACTAGCGGTTAAAAACTATAAAATTGTAATGATATATATTATCTTTTGGAATATAAATCTTCTAACTTCAATATCTTTATTATATTACTCAATGTTTCGGACTGTCAGCCCATACTGAGGAAATTCTAATCACGCAGTTGTCACCATATTTAACATCTTATAATTCCAACTCCTTATATATTCTTATAACCTTCATGGTTTATTTGTCCTATATAAAAAATATATATATATATACTTTCTTACGTCATTTCTTATATATGTGACAATGTCCATTTTTCGTCTGTTGAGCCCTCTTTCATTAATATCTAATAACTGACTTCAGTTATTCTAAAATCAAAGATGTTAAATATGGTGGCAACTGAGCGGTTTGAATTTCGTGAGGATGGATTGACGTTCAAAAACGTTAAATAATTATTAATAAAGATATTATTGAAGCTAAAACGTTTACATCTCAGGATTTAAAATATATAAATGCATATTATAGCATTCGAAAATGAAGCATTAATACATAGAGGAATAAATATGTAAAGGGCTAAGTAAGGGAGAAATTTAAATCAGAAAGCATTTTGAAGAAGAACTTTTAAAGGCTGTACATACCGCAATAATTAAAATTAAAAAAATAAGGCCTGGTGGTGGATAAACACCGATACAGCTGTACACCAAAAGCTGAAAGATCCAACTTAAACAGGTCGGAATTGGTATCTTAACAACTCTTCATATTTCACGAGAACGCGAACTTCATACTTAGCGAACGCTCATGGCTAATTTGTGATACATCGGTGCTTAGACTTCTTGCTCGCAAAAGGGAAGTTCTTACAAGTTCAGGATTTGAATCTAACGAAACGATAATGCATTTAAATCACATTACTTTACATATTGAAAATTAAAAGAGATTATAACATAATTATAAACCTCACGAAGTCGGAGGTTTTCGTTATTTATGATTGTTACAACTAACAATCATCTCCTTCCCCTCTAAACTCAGTCAAAAACTAAATCCACAATATCAAAACTAACAAAATCATCCCACCTACATCTCAGTCCGAAGTTTGGCCGTCGGTAGAGCGATTATTACATTAAATGAGTCGTTCCTTATCGATTCCAACATCTTTACAAGCCCGATTGAATTGCGAAAAACGATGCTTTCACTTAAATTATATTTTTCCAATGCATTTTCCACGAATCTGTGTTGTGCAGATACTCAAACTTCTTATATATATATTGAAACTTATCCATCCAATCGAAACTTATACCACTGAGATTTTCTCTACGATAAAACACCTTAAAGTCTATAAATAAAAATAAAAAAAAGTAGATTTATAAATACTGCCATTATTATATATTTGCACTCGTCCTATGTGATTGATCGGTTCGCTGTGTCATTTAACAATCCGAGGTATGTGGGCAGCATTAACTAAGAAATAAAATATTTTTCTTATTTTTTAAATGTATTTTTATTACTAAAATAAGATTATATATGTTACCTATAAATTAACTAAGCAATCAATTATTTAATAATAATTATTATTAAATATCTCCTAATTATTATTTTCTCATCAACTTCTTTTTGTTACTATATTTACTATATTATATACATTGATTGATTTAAGTTTCGCAAAGCGTGTTAGTGGTAAGTCAAGCTCCGAAACGAAAATTTGTAGGAAACTGAAATTTAGTATTTAGGGTAGGTATGCCTTGGACGTTACAGACACTTTTTCGCCAATATCGATCAAAGGAAAATGCCTACTTTATATAATTAATTTTACACATTTTTAGAATTTTCTCAAAAAAGGCTGTAACGATTTTGATCAAACTCATTATATCAATGTATAGTTAAATTTTCTTAAATATCTGCTAGTTTTTATCCTCATTTAAATAGTCTGACAGGGTTTCAATGCTGTATTTTCAAAATTTCTTTCTCTAAAGTACCTTTAATTTTGTTCATTTGAAAAAATTAACCATTTCTGATTGTTAATAGTTAAAAAAAGTAGATAAACATAAACTATGAAATAATTTGATCATTAACTAAAGGGAAAAAAAAGGAGAAATATCTTCCCAGCTAGAAAATAAATTTCCGGATATAAGATGTACATTAGTACCGTTAAAAAGCTAAAGATTTAAAAAAAAACATTATCTTAAAATAATTAAAAATTACCTTAAAAATATTAAAGTCATAGAAGGAAATGGGGAGTGATAAAAAACGCACAAACATAAGTGATTGATTTATATAATAATTTCTATTGTTATATTATTTAACGGAAACTTTTAAAATTTATTTGAAGTAGGAAGGCAAGTGAAGCTTGTGTGATGCGCGAACCAGATTTTTATTTTGGTTATCATAAACTATAGAAGTTTATTTTATTTAACTTTTCTTTTGCGCCCTATTTTAAAAATTATATATTTTGATACTTTATCTGTAATTAGATTATTTTTATTATTGTTGTTATAGATTTTAAGCCTTAATGAAAAAAAATTATTTTGTTCCAATTTTTGAACTTCCATTATATAAGTTTTCTTTTACTATTTTAACTCAAGGTCACAGAAAACAATACAAATGTCTTCTGGATACAATGTACTTCCCATCAGTTGGGGGATTCAATTCCTGAAACGTACAATGAGAAATATATAAATTAACACTATTGTGTTTTTTGTGAAATGAAGTCAAATGGCAGAAAATTTTTTTTAAAAAAATATTAAAAATCATTACCGATGATCATATTTTTTCATGCATTCTTATTCAAAAATTTACTCAAGAGGTACATGCATTTTTTTAACGGCATGAAACTTAGTAGAAAATATCTACATTTATAAATGCTGAGATCATTTTTTTTTTATTGTATGTATGTATGCATGTATATATATATATATATATATATATATATATATATATATATATATATATATATATATATATATATATATATATATTATTAATCCGAAGCTAGCGAAACCAAGCACTAATATTTTACACGGCTAAGGGTCGTTGGAAAACTCTCTTTATTCTTTAAGTCTTATCTCTGGTAGTGAATTTTTCAAACCAATCCCCGCAGCGAGCTTTACAAAAACATTTTCTATTCCAGCACAGAGTACATATTGCTGTGTATTTATAAAGGACATAAATAAGTTAGTAGCCAGTTTTTGAAAAATCGGGAGTTAAAACTCAAAAGGTAATTGGTTAATTGGTTTTGAGTATGTAGGATGTACCCACTTGTTTTAGGGCAAAACAAAATGTTTTTCAATAATTATTTAGCTGTTGGAGTTTATCTTCTGAAATTTCTAGACTTGGTTCTGAATTCGAAATTATCGGATGGCCAAACAAACAAAAAGAAACATAGAACCTAGGCCACTGAAATAGAGAAAGTTCATCACCCCAAGAAAGTTCAACGTTTACTATTTAGTTTGACAAGTATATGTTTAACTGCCTCGTAGTAATATGCTATCTTTGTTTGGTTAGTCTTTTTTAAACTGTTGATGTGAGCTGTGGACGTATTTATGTGATCTTATCATTATATGTTCTATAGCTACAAGCTGTAGCTCGCCCAAAACTTGTTGGTAGACCGATGGTGAAAACACGCGGTACTAATTGTAAGTTTAAACTAACGCTGTTATTTTTCCCTGGCTCTCCAATTATATTTACTAAATACATACATAGATTACAAGATGAAATTGTGATATGCGTATATATTTTGTAATTATAATGTAAATATAATCGCAACGCAAGGAAAATAAATAACGTTAACTTCAACTGACAATTAGTTCCGTGTGAGTTCGCCTTCGGACTGCCAACTAATTCTGAACGATCTGAATTTGAGTATATTTAATTACTGGTAATAGACATAAATAAAGTGCATTTTTATCAAAAGCATACAAATCACATAAAATAATTTTAAATATTCAGCTAAACAATTTATACACAAAATGAGCCTCTGTGCATATATCAGGCAATACCTAATAATTCTCAGAGCGGAGTGGTACCGGTTCGAATCCGGCCTGTAGAGGATAAATCAAGTATTTCTATCTCCCTCTCTTTTTGAAAAAAATTATGAGAAAAGAATATTAGTAATAACAATTTTTATATGAACGTTTGAATGATGTACATCCTATACAACTTATTGAAAAGGAATTATAAATTTAAAGAAAAAAATCGTTTTTTAAAAGGAAAACTTAATAACTTGAGATAATCACGGACTTCCTTCTTATTTTACCTTTTCTTTTAATTATGGGATTAAATTTCTATAATAATGACATTTTTAATATATTTAAAACTAAATTAAACTTTACTATGAGTTACAACTAACGAAGGTTAAAAAAAAAATGTCGCCCAGTTAAGCAGTAACAAATTTTATTGTACTGCTGCTCTTTTTCCTTCTGTTCTTTTTGTAGCAACTGCTTGGTAAAATCAGCAGGAGCTCGAGAAAATAAGGGCGCCCCAACCCGGGTTTGTTATTGCTGACAACGACCCAAGACCCGAACCGACTTTCGATTTCTATTCAAATAGGCAGTTGCTCTTGCCTGCTTTTGTCACCGAGGAAGGCCATTTGAAATTGGAGCATTATCTGGCGAATAGTTGAGCTGAGAAATATGTTCGTTGCTATGTTGTTCGCGTTGGCATTAGAATGTGTGAACTTCATGGATATAGCATCCAAAGGAGAAAAAAAAAACATTTTTTTTTTTTATTCAATCCCCACATATCTATTTTTTAGATTTTTTATATCTATTATCTAATTTTTTTTTCAATTTGTATATATTGGTATATATATGCCTATATATATATATATATATATATATATATATATATATATATATATATATATATATATATATATATAGATTTTTTTTTTTTTATCTAATTTTTTTTTTTTCAATTTGTATATATATATATATATATATATATATATATATATATATATATATATATATATATATATATATATACAAATTGAAAAAAAAAAAATTAGATAAAAAAAAAATCTAAAAAATAGATATGTGGGGATTGAATAAAAAAAAAAATGTTTTTTTTTTCTCCTTTGGATGCTATATCCATGAAGTTCACACATTCTAATGCCAACGCGAACAACATAGCAACGAACATATTTATATATAAATTGTGATGATCCTATAATATCATTTTATCTTTATAACTAATTTATATAATAAATCTTACACTTCCATTGGTTCTTTTTTATTTCAACAGCTACAAATTTAATCAAAATAAAACATGAACTTGTGAAATTGAAAATTGGTTCGTAAATCAATGGTGAGCAAAGATGAACTTTTTCGTACTCCGAAGAGATTTATTGCGTCGTGTTGTGCAATTTGTTTCAAACATTTTTTAGTCCATTAAACTTATCCTTGCCGAATTAAGGGTTAATAATCAGATTAATTAATGTCAGTAAAAAAAAAAAAAAACTTCATAGTTTTGCAATGTCTGGCACATCTCTGAAGTATTACCATATTCAGAATGATAAATAAATAAATCGGATCTGGAACAAGTCGATATTACAAAAAAAGAAGTTTCAAGACAATTACTTCGTCTGTTCCCCCGACCGGGAAACAAAAGGGACGCCTGTTAGATTGCAAGGGAAGCGAAGTATTCTGTAGGTAAAGGGACCAAGTTTGCTTCAAGTTTAAAGTATTCGGGAGGGCAAACTTCATTAAAACAATTGTCTAGCAATTTGTGAAAAGTACTTGTCAATTGATTACCAACAAGGGGTTCCTCCCTAACAAGACGCAGCCCCTCTCGAACCAATTGATCTAGAGAGCTGATCAATATTGGGCCTCCGATGCCGCTGGAGGATTGTCATTACGTGTAATTGGTCTCAGCGGTTGTCTACTTCACGCCAGGTGCTGGAGGTGAAGAGCAGAGTGGTTAGAAATTTTAGAAAAGAAACAGTGGCATTATTTTTCGTATCCTGGTATCATTTCAGACTTCCTCCTTATAAGTATCTTGGTTATTTTCTATCAATATTGTCTCGTATTTAGGTCATTTTGAAGATAAGCCTCATAAACGTCGTTTTTCAGGATACATAAAATGAAAAATTATTGTATTTTTTTTTATAATGGCTATTCATGACTGATACCCAACAAAAAATAATCATCAGAAAAATAACCTAATAGAACTCTGTAAATTTTTAAATGTCATTTCCTTTTAGGTTGAAAAATAAAACATTTAACGGGAGGCGGAATCACCTACATGCTAACATAAGGAACATTTTCTCAAAATCCGTTTGATCAATCACATTCATATTTTATTTTAGAGTGATACCGGCTCTTGGTACATGTCCTGAGTTGCTTTTCTGAGTACCTATGTCTAAAGTATCTGTAGCTAAATTTATTTTACTAAATTGTTCATAAAGTAAAAAATATTTAACGTATTTAATGTATTAAGTATGCAACTATTATTAGCTAAAAAAAAGAAAAGTGTTAGTATAGTTAATTATATGAATGTGTAAAAATTCAGAAAATTATCTTCTGAGAAAATTTCCCTCATTTGTCAAAAATGTATACTTTCGGAAAAAAACAAAAATCAGAAGTACAACTTACATATCAGACATTTTTTAAAAGTAAATTTAGGCTAGGAAGACATTTGTAAATTGCTTTAATATTACTTATTATGGCTTCTGGAATATAATTAAAATATATATATATATATATATGATATAATCTGTATATGAAAAAATCATCGTATAAGTGGCACATATTTAAGTAATATGGAAAGATATATATAATTTTTTACATAAGTATGTAATAAATATATAAGTGAATGAAATTTGAAAATTAAAAAAAAAAAAATCGTTCCGGATTATCCGGGATTCGTATCTACATGGTTTATTGTTTCCTTGAAGATGGTATATCATTTTCAAACATTTATTTACGAATGTCATGAACTATCTTTCACTCCTCCTTTAAATTAAAGATCAAAATCTTTTTTTTTCTTACACTTATTTCTTTTTATCAGTAAGACCCATCTTTATATGGTAAACTGTAAAGGAGTAACGGAAGAAATACCAACTTTTATTAAATAACATAAACCAGTTCTAACTGTTATTTCAAATTAAAACAGTAATTCTTAAGTAATTTTAAAGATTTTAAATTTAGCATGATATACATGTATACATACAGATTATAAATGTAGTATGCCTGTAAGGGTACGGATCATGTAAAATAAATTAAATAAAGGATCCTTTATTATTATTACTTTAATAGGAAAACACAGAAAATAGAAAACAAAAAGTTATATATTTATTTTTGTTTGTGTATGAGCTAATACTCATACAAGTATATTTAAAGATTTTAGTGCCAACCGAAAATATCATTTCATTTTGTATTTATTTTGTGATAAAGTTCTATCCCAATGCGAATATTATAATAATATACTATATAATATATACCATAAGTTACATTACACATATCATATATAATGTAATAATAATATAATGTAGCACTAATACAATATAATAATTTATCATTTGTCGTTGACTCTTTTCCCAAATGTTACGAACAACCATATTGCGTCGTTGGCACTAAAAGGATTAATACAAGGGGTCTGTACTCACTAGAAAACTTCCAATGGGCATGCTCACTATTACATTCAGTTAAGGCCGAATTTATTTTGATTGTTCTTTTCTCATCGCAGTAAATTAGTGCTGCTCATGGGGCTTTGTATGTTGTGTAAAAATGATCGATATCTATAAGTAATATTTTTATTCTACACTAAAAGGTCAAACCTATTTTATACCAACTGATTCAAAGGTATCCCCTCTTTTCCTATACATTCCCCAAGACTAGACTCTTTGCGAGAAAATAAAACCTCAAAACAAAATTAAACGTTTCACCCTTTTATATATTATGTTTTAAAAAAAAACACCTGAGGATATCTAATAAAAAAATATAAAAATCTATTACAGATGCGTTAAAAAAAAAAAAATCCCAACAAGGTTGGAGAGTAAAATCAATATGTAACACCTGAAGAGTTTCAGAGTTAGTGCCAAAGTTTAAATCCCTTTTCAAATAGTTATTTCGTCACGAATAGAACATGGAATATTAACTTAAATAGTTAACTGTTAATTGTGACGGATTCGCCATTATAACATCCACCAGGTTTATTGATTTTATCACCAAACTTTAGGTAATTGGTGAGAAGTTAGAACGTGACGACAAAGTGGATAATTTGATTATACAGTTCGGCTTGCGACACTTCTGTGGATAATTGAAAACGGATTTTCCCAATATTCAGTACCACATTAAAAACTTGTGATTTTTTTTGTTGATAAATTTAAATAAAAAATGTGAATATTATCAACGTCATGGTATAAGTAACACCATTTCATAAATATCATAAGAATCATCTTTTATAACAAATATTTCTTCTTCACCTTCAAGGGGACTTCTTCAGACTAGATCGTAAAGACAAAATATTAGAAAAAAAATTGATTTTCCTGGAGAAAAAGCCAGAATAGTCAGAATTACTAATTTATATATATATAAATTATCTGTAGTATGTATCTATATACCTATGTATCTATATATATATAGATAGATAGGTAGATAGATAGATAGATAAAAAGCTTTATTGAAAATAACTTTACATCCAAACAAACAACCAAATTCTCTAACAAGCCTTTGTTGACATGGTATAACACCGTCTGTCAAGTTGCCTATATATATACAATTGTTATACAATAATTAACAGCGCACATACATCCTTTTGTTAATAATTTCTTAATTAAATACATTACATATCAATTTAATAACAAAGAGCATCCAATTTATAATTAATTTATTTTTAATCAATTTATTAATAATTTATCTTTAATACACTTGGTTTTTTATTTATTTTGTGATTTTTATTTATATATAGGAGAAGAATATTATGTGTTGTACTGCCGAATCAATAACATTCTGTAGCCATAAGCTGATATGTGGTACTGGTACAAACTGTTCCAATCCTTACCATTTAATAAGTCTATTAGTTCATGACGACTTAGTAATTTTTTCTTAAAATACTTGGCCCTATATTCTTGTAAAATAGGACAAACAGTCACGTAGTGGAATAAATCCTCAATTGCATTTAAATTACAAAGAGTACACAATCTTTGTTCCTCACTCCTCATAACACTATTGTTAAGATGAACCAATTGTCCTCGGAGCCTAAAAATTACCTTAATAAAATTCATTTTATTCCCATCTAGCATGTAATGCCTGTCACCTGAGTCACTGTTTAACTCCTTATAAAGATCATGGAAATTAGATACTTTGGCTTTCTCCATCATATCCGCCTTAAAATTATTTTTTAATTTATCCAAAATAAGTGAAATTATTTCATTGCTTTCATATTCTAATGGAATATTTATTCTGTTACAAAGTTCGGAGTTTTCTTTATGCCAAAATATTTTGTTTTTAATTATTTCCTTAGCTAGAATTTTAGGCAGCCTCGTATCTGGCAAAGAAAGAACCCTTTGTATATATTGTAAATGTAAATATAAACAATATATATATATATATATATATATATATATATATATATATATATATATATATATATATATATATATATATACATATAATAGAATAGAAAAACTTTATTCTGGGACTAGGTCCCTTAAGAATAACACAATCGAACAAATAAAACCGAAACAATATCTGGTCATAAGATTACAAAATAAAGATCAATTAATGTTTACAATATTTTCAATAAAATAGTAACAAAAAAATATATATTCTTGTCTTGAAAAATAAAAAAAGAAAAGGAAAAGAGATAAAATGAAAAATACAAAAATAATGGACTGATTAGCAAAGTTGAAGCTAGTGCATTGAAAACTATTATTTACTTCTAATTTAGAAGCTAATCTTAAATTGAAATTTCGTATACACACACACACACACGCGCGCGCAAAATTGTCACTAGACCATTATTACACTAGTCTACATCTTTCCCTCCAATTTAAGGCTGAATCGGAAGAGCAATTTTTGAAATATGGGTGTGTTGAGGAACATAAGTTTGCGCATGTGCAAGCGAAAGTGGATCATGATGTTAGAAAAAATTGATACGAGATAAGTTTTACACTAATCCCCAACTTCTCTCCAATTTTGAGCTACTTCGGACAATCCGTTATTGAAATATAGGTGTGTCAAGGAAAATACATTTTCGCAAGCGTATGCCATAGTGGATGGAATTTGATAAAGTTGATATAGGGCCATCTAGGTACTAACATGCACAATCGCTGAGAATTTCATCAAAATCGGATTGGCGGTAGTAGGTGTTATGTCCATCTAATGGATTTAACAGCTTCTGTACTGAGGAAGTGATAAACAAATAACAATAGTAATTTCATTTACAAAATCAAATTGTGCACACAGATGCAGTCAGACGCAGCTGAATCTTTTCTAATACGTTACTAGGAGTCTTTTTTTAATAAAAAAGTAGAAATTAGACCTGCGGTCGGCTGCGTTCAGAAGATATATACTATCAAAAAAATGTTATTGAAAATTTGTTTGCACTTAATTAGGATATTATTTTTAGCTTAATAAAGACGAAAAGTTGATGTTGTTTTTTTTTTTTTTACTCAATATATTGTATGGTATTGCTGTTGTTAATTACAAAGGAAAATCGCACCAAGAAAAAACAGTGTGAGCAGCTATAATATTAATAACATCGACAATTTTTTCTTGAAGATCAAACAATTTTCCATGATCGGATTTGAAAGGCTCGCTGCCGGTGTAAAAATTAACATATTTCCGATTAAATTGGTAAAATATTTCAGCTAACTATTTATTAATAGTGAAAAGAAAATTATTTTTCCAATACCTTCAAAAAATAGTTGTTTTCCGCCTTTCAACTACTGTGAGACGTAGTATTAGGGTGGCATTAATAATGAACAATACAGTAAAAAGTATCAAAAGAGTATTTTGAACTAGCTTCCGGTTATTTCTTATATTAATGTCTTTTTATTATTCCATAATTATAACGAATACAAACAATAATAATAATCATCAAATAATTATTTTTATAAAAATAATACTTTTTGCTGTTCTCTTATTTCTTATTTCCACTCAAATACTAGCCTTCTGGAATGAATTTAGGCTCATATCAAAGTCCATTCGCTATACCGTCTCCTTGAATAGTTTACTAAAAAAACTTTGTATAAACGTTTTTTTTTTTTTTTGGGGGGGGGGATTACCGCAAAGGCACATCAAGGCACATTGGATCAAAAAAGTGTCCAATATGAATTCATCTTAAATTGTACTTACTATCATAATCCTTAAAACTAAATTATCCCATCACATTGGGAATCCCAGAGTTAGAGTCGCTGGGAGAATACTCAGGTAGGTTACAAAGTCAGCAATTTGCCTCAAATTCAGGTTAAGCAATAAGGATTCCCCAATTTCCAGCCTGATATTCTAAAAATTTGAGAATTTAACATGGGGAATTGTTCATCTGTGACACCCATATATATATATATATATATATATATATATATATATATATATATATATATATATATATATATATATATATATATACACACACATATTAAATATTTAAGTCTGCTATCTACCATCTTTGGAATGGCTGTTTTTCTAAATTAAAAATTTGGATTCCATCTAGATTAGCCCCGTCAATTCTGCCCGAAGAAGGTTCCACAAGAAGGAGAAACTCAACGTCTAAAGATGACGGCTGGTAACCAGCTTCGTTGCTACATGTCACGTAGCGACTGTGACGGGTGTCACTAGGAACAGATCTGATCATTAATACATCTCAAGCCTAGGGCTATCATTGAGCTCAATTGGTGTAAAATTAAATACAGTATATATATATATATATATATATATATATATATATATATATATATATATATATATATACATACATACAATAAATACATACATACATACAATACATATATTTACATACAATAAATGATTACTTTAAAAAATATATAAATTTTTCACTTCTGTGTGGTAGAATTTTTCTAAACTACCTGTTAATTAAACTACATAAGATACATATATTATGTTTCAATAGAATATGCTTTAATTAGTAGATTATTTAGAAAAATTCTTCCCCACAGAAGTGAACAAATTTATATATTTTTAAATGTAATCGTGTATTGTTGGTCATATTTTTATTTTACTGCCTCTTTTGACATGTCATAAAATTATAACAGTTGTTATAGAAAATAAATTCAGGTTCTCTCAGCGTTTACGACTTGTTTGGGACATTAAACTATTACGTTTCTTAATAGTAGAAAGTTTTATTATGATGATACTATATAGAATTTTATTTCACTTCCTTTTCAATTTTTCGCAATAAAAGCCAGCAGGTTTATAGCGAAGTGATTAAAAAGCTTTCTTTCTCCCCTATTTCAGAGTCGATAGAGCAATGTTCATTTGCGAAATCGTTATGAAATGAAAAAAAAAAAAGAAAAGGAATATGAATAAATTTAAAACCACCAAGCAAATAGACGACAATCTTTTCGATTTCAAACTATGTATAAATAAAACTACTTTTAGTCCCTAATTAGACTATCATATGACGAGGCACTTCTGTATTGATAACAGTTTATATATATATATATATATATATATATATATATATATATATATATATATATATATATATATAATATTGTCTGAGGTAAGAACTTATAAAGTACTAATTTTAAACTAATATTATTAGAACATATAAGATGTCATTTCCTAGGCCCTCCAACTGGCTACCATTTTTTCAGAGAGCTTGATTTATTTCTAAAAAACGCTACAGATTATTACACAATGGTTTCTTATTTTCAAATACTTATATTTCAAAAATAATAAATAAAAATATAATATAAACAATAATCAGAATACTTAATAAAAAACATCTACTAAGTTAAATTAACAGCAATATAATAGAGCCTTCTACCCAAAACTGAAAATTCTTAAGTCTCTACAGTAGTCTAAAGCAACGAAATTAAAATTATGGGCCTATGGAGCGGAAACTTAGTGTTTGTTCCAAGATGATTGCTGTTAACTAAGCGTTCGAAATTAAAATTATGGGCCTATGGAGCGGAAACTTAATGTTTGTTCCAAGATAATTGCCGTTAACTGAGTGTTCGAAAGTAAATGTATCAAAGCACGTATGCTAAGATGGACAGGATATGTATAAGAATGGAGGATGAAACGGTACAGAGGAAAATGTGAGAGACCCACAATAGTGGGAAAAGAAGAAGGGGAAGACTAAGAAGCTTGTGGAAGTGGAGGATGGATCCGAGGAGATATGAAGCGGAGAGAGATGTCTAGGAAGCTGGGAGTCCGCAATTGAAAACTCGGGAGGCCAAGGGTTACACTGACCAGTTGCGCCGGGCAATCATTCTTAAAAGTTCAATATGCTATATCTCAGCTAATACTGATTCCATTTCGATGATTTTTTGGGGGTGAGGGGTGCATTGGGCTCTTTCTTGGATTTTGAAAATAATAAACCAAAAGGGACGTGAAGGGAACATGGAAAAGGAGGGCGGAGAGTATTTGACTTCAGAAATCGGTTGAGGGTACTTAGGAAGTAATCATACTGTTAGACAGTCACTCCATAATAACACCATCTAAGGCTGTAACCTCTTTGGGCTGATTATCACCATAGTTGCATTAGGGTTAACCTTCTCTGTTGTTGCTGCCTGTGATGTGTTTCAATTGCTTGCCCAATTATGTATATTTATTTCTATTAGTAACATTTTAAGTATAAGTAGTAGTATTGAGTTGTTGTGTATAGTAATTGGGAGTGTGTATTTGAGTTGTAGTGAATGGGTTACACATCAGAGTTGTAAGCTGTCACATCCTCTTTATATGTCTTTTCTTTGGCATGCAAGTAGTTATTTTCTTTTAGTCAATCCAGGAAAGTATTTAATTTAATTTTCGGTTTTAATTTATGTTTATAATTTGCATTGTGTTTTTTCTAAGATTATAAATAAATTGATTATTTTCTTAAGTAATAAGCTTATTTAATGAACTTAATCCTAACAACCCTTGCAATACTAAAGGTCCCCGCCACCTATTCTTGCCGCTTCATGAAATGGGGGGGTGCATTGGGCCCTTTCTTGGGTTTTTCACTAATATTTCGAAAATGATGCTTTGAAAAGAAAAATGTGTCCTATCCAAAATTAAAGCTTGTAATATTTTCTTTAAGAATGTTAACGTTCATTTTCTTCGTAACTGTTATAGTTGTCGAGATAATCGCTAAAAATGCCCGAGTTACAGGGGCATAAAATCTCTAATCGGCCGCCATTTTGAAACGAAAAGGCGAATTGTACTGTCGAGTTCCGAGTCAGTCATCCAGGGATGACCTGTGACTTCGGTGCCAAATCTCAAGGATATCAGCTCAGTAGTCTCGGAGAAAATCCGCGGACGGCCGGATTTATTTATTTTTTTATTCGATATTTGGATTCTAAATATCTTGAAATGTAAAACCTCATATTTTGACTAGGGATTAATTTTTTTTTTCTTAAAAATAAATCAAAATATTTCAAAATGAAAACGAGGGAAAACTTTCATTTCTCGAGTATATTTATTCAAAGTCAAAACGTGTCTTTGAAGAACTAATAAAAAAATCTTCTAAAAAATTTGACGTTGGGAGAAATGTATTGAAGCTAATGGAAGTTATTTTGAATAAAAATAATATAATAAAATAATGGTTGGTTGACATCCGCATGATAGTATAGAAGGATCAATCTAATTAGGGATTGATAAATTATTTGCCACTTCTATAAATTTGTTATATTGAATACTAGTTTCGAATGTTTGCCACTTCTATAAATTTGTTTTATTGAAAACTAGTTTCGAATATTTGCCACTTCTATAAATTTGTTTCATTGAAAACTAGTTTCGAATATAAGTTTTATAATACTGATTTATATTACAGCTAATTTAATATGTATAATAATACCAAACTATATTTTTATTTGCTTATTTTTGAATTTTTTGTGTTTTTTTAGAACTGAAGATGAATGTTCATTCGAAATTAGTTTTCAATAAAACAAATTTATAGAAGTGGCAAATAATTTATCAATCCCTAAAAATAATGTAGTTAAGGTTTATTTTTCTTTCATTTGCCCTACACCCCAGAAACTAACATTTCCTATGTTTCAACCTAATGCACAGTGGCGTAAGCAGGGGCTGATTGGGGGATATATCCACTCTTCCCTCCCCCGAAATGCACGAAAAAAAAATAAGCTTTTTCTTTAAGTAATTTTTTGGCAGCTTTAACCAATGATTTTTGATCCAATTTTCATGTTCATTATTCCAAATTTGGCGATTATACATATTTAGATGATTTCCTACCATTCTTCTTATTAAATATTAATTTTCTATTCTTAGGACATAATTTTTTTTTTCAATTCCTGCATGAGCGTAATGTTTCCCTACCTTCGGTAGCGAGGAAGCGAATTGCAATGTATATTTTTAAAATTCAAACAAACGTAAATTTTTTATCTGATAATTGCACTGTATTGAAAAAATCGTTAGCCACAATTTATAATACAATGTAATAAATTAATAATAATGAAAATCAGGGAGAGGGATAAACGTTTAATTTAATAAAACAACAACAAAGGCAACGTAAAAGGCAACCCACTCTTGACTGCATCTTATGGATCTGCAAAACTACTAACTAGATGTGAGCTTCCACCTAGTTTAAATAATTTTCATTACTCATAATAATCAAATCAATTTTTTATTAATTAAATGAATATATGTATTGTAATATATTTTTCCGAATAATAAAGGGAAATAGATTAGTTATTGCATGGCTAATCTTGTAGTGGAATGTCAATAATTTATGTTATATTAAAATATGTGCTATGTTTATTTATAGATACAAATTTTTTAGTTATTTTCCAATGAAAGCTAAAACATTAGCTTTACATAATTTAATCGTAACGCTATGACAATATGTTTCAACTATCCTTTGATGACGTATCACTATGAAACTCCTGTAAGAATGAAACTCCTAGATCACGCCTACTTTAACATTTAATGAGCAAGTGCTCTCGCATAGCAATGTAACCAAAAAAGAACCCAACAACGTAGCTATAACAAGGCCTATTCGTGCATAAGGTAATGAGCGATGGAGCATAACAAAACTGAAAATCCTCCCGTATCCGATCCTTACGTTAATTAATTCCGCAACGCTTCTTTTAATGCATATTTTTTTAATCTTCCATTCCAGCCGCTTTTGTTGTTATATTTTGAAGGATGGGTGACCCTTTGTCGCTTGAACCAATTTGAATCCTTTGTGACTTAAATATAAGGTATTTAGAGTGAAAAAATTCGATCTCTTGTAAACGCCATAATCCTGGGTATAAATAACCCTTTGTAAGCAAATAAAGTGCATCGTACAGGTCTACCTCGTGGTTTCCAGCCTATTGATATTGCTTTCAAGATTAATGGTACTTCAACTTCTCCTATTTTACAAATATGCTCAAACAAGATTTATATTTTATTTTAATGGTTGAAATCACAGAGTGAATCTGTATTTATTTACTTATCCTCTCAATCTTTATTGTATTCCACCTTGTTTAAAAAATACACCTTTTCATGACATTTAAAAGACCTAAAACCAATTATTTGGATCCAAATATTGGATTTGGGGTTTTCTAAAGTCTCGAAAATCTGTAATTTTTACAACAATTCGGGAGTACATCAAAAGTGTATTTAGCAACTGATTTGGAGTTAAGGCCTTTTAGCTTATCATGGCAGTACTGTGGGTGAAAATTTTCTATAGTAGCAGCTGTGGATCGGCTCAAATGAGTACCTGGTTCTTCGTTGGGTGGGAGAAAAACCAACCTGGCAGTTAATAGTAGATGATAGCCACATCACCACCTTGATAATGACTGTTGGTAAAGAATCAGTAATTCCATAACAAGTACGGAATCTAAGACCTTTATGTATTGAAGTACAGTTGTTTTTTAAAAATAAAATTGTTTTTGTACATTTGTGTATTATTCATTAATGATTAATTATATTGAGTTGAGTCCCACTTTATTTATGTGTGGGCTCTACTCAAATACAAATAAATACATAAATAATAATATTTCAATCTCAATTTCATCAAAATGGTCCAGGCCCAGCGGTCCTATCTTTTCAGCCTAAACCATAAACCTTCCGAAACCTATTCTATCAATGACCATTGCTGTTTTGTTTTTTTAGAACAGAGGTTTACAATTTGTAGGTGCTTTGGACAGCCCTTGGATGAATCATTCCCATAGATTTAAATGTTAAAAAAAAAAAAAAATACTATATGTATATATTTTTACCAACATTGATTTTTGGCAAAAACGTTTTCGCATAACCGCTCCATTGTGTGTTACAGTTGAAAGAAGAGCGGTTGCTGGAGGGATTTTTGAATACAATTTAATTTGAATCCCTAGAGACAGAGGAAATATTAGGGTGGAATTGAATTGTGACATAATGCTGTATTAGCTCTAGATATCGACTTGGAAGATACATGACAGGCTAAGAACACTGGAAGGAGCAATTTAATCTCCAGGATTTCGGGGACCAACTGGTAACCAGGGAGAGGAAACGACTATCGACGACCTCGGAGGAAATGAAGAAAACGAAATATCTAAGCACCACAAATCCGTGACCTATCGTGAAAAACTCCTTTTCCGGGGAGGTCTAATATCCTTCTTATACGAGTTGTCTTTGCGCAGGCAGTTTTTCCTCGCCATGTAATTGCTGGATCATCTATTTTCTCCTTCTATCCCGGGGAGTAAATCGTTTTAAATTGTTCATCGGAAAAAAAATTGGTTAGCCGAGATACGAATATAATCCTATGATGGGATTCTAGGGTTTTGTTGATAGTCTGATGGTTGGAAAAACTATCGAAAAAACAAATTCGCAAAGAAAAAATGAAGCAAGCAAAATTTTTTAAAAGTAAAAATATTAATTATTTGCTAAGCATAATCAGAAATTTAAATTGAATTAAATGTATTATCTGCATTTCTAAATAATTTTATAAGTAAAGTGATAAATACTTTATTTATTCTTTAATTCTGCGGGAATACTAATTAATCAAATTAGACCAGTACAAATATATGATACAGAAAATATTAATAGATATATATATTTTTTAAACTCCATTTATCTTGAATTACGCACAGTCCAATAAATAATTTATATGAAAACTACTTCGTTTGAGTTAAGAAATAAACATTCAGTTTAATGACAATTGGTTTATTTGAATGTAGCTATTATTTAAATTTCAATTATCCTTTCTTTCTCGATCAATACCATATCCCCTTTTTGCTTTGTTTTTGCACTTTTTCTCTCTTCCTCTCAATTCCATTATTTTTTATTCTTTTTTCAGTTCATCCTTTACGATGTGATAATAACATACTCAAATTTAACATACAATCAAAAGATAAAAAATAAGTCAAAAATCCGATTGCATACTTAAAAATAGACTAGCTTAATTAACCATACATTTAATGTAAAATTATAATTAAACAAAAAATATAGTAAAGTGAAAAAATCCTAAAAACTATACCAATACATTATTAAATAAATTAAATAAAAATTAGACTAAAGAAACAAATATATATATATATATATATATATATATATATATATATATATATATATATATATATATATATATATATATATCAATTAGAGTTGCATGCATCACAGTAAAAAAAAATTATACATATTTAATTATTTTTAAAGCTATAGAGGTATCATAACATTCCATAACTACGGCTAAAATATAAAATCCAAAGCCATTAAAAATACAATAAATACATAATGCATTTCGTAACAAAAATCTTTACTAGAGCTGGCTCGTATTTCTGATATGAGGCGTATCAGGCGCGCGTTTGTTTGGACAATTATTTAGCTTAGAATATAGTTGTGTCACGGTACTCTAAAAAATTATTAAATTTTAAATGATTCAAAACTTTTTGCAACTAATAACCATAAGGATATGGAGTGGAGTGGCTCAGCACTGAATTTAACACCGAGGATTCGTGTTCGGTTACAGTAAAAAAAAATGTTAATTTATCAAATAAACAGTAGATTTTTAATTAATTTTTTTTTTTTTTTTTTATATACATCACAAAGAATACAGACTTCATGAGAAATGTGACTCACTGATGAATAGACTATCGAAAGTAAAATAGACAAAAAATAAAATATATATAATTTTGCTTTGAAATTTGAAAAGATTTAAAAAAAAAGAATGCTCTGTCAGGACATAAAATGAAAAATGGAAAAATGACAGAGAGTAAGTAGCTACCAGGATATGTAGCCTAACTATATAACATTATTTGAATACAATTAAAACAAATTTATAGACAAAAACTGAATTAATAAATCCTTTGGTTAATCAATTTTAGGTTAACAATAAAAAAAACCTGATCCACAGGTTATCCTTTCTGAATAATTTTACGATACAACAGAAGTCTATTTACAGGTGTATATACTCCATGCAAAACAGTACATTGCATGTATGTGCTGTAAGGTTAACATTTTTTAGCATATTTTGAACGTACAAATTGAATAAATTACATGTTTTTTTTAAGAATATATAAATAATAGAAAATAACGACACTATAAAGGAGGAGACAGAACAGAAATTAAAAGAAAATGATATATATTAATTATATATACTAATTTTCAAAAGGGTAATTCATCATATTATAGTTTTATATCTTTCAGAAAAATTCATTTAATAACTCTTTATACAATCAATTATATAATAAGCAAATAAATACGAATTAGCATTTAACAAAAGAAGATAACTTCAGTCACCTTGTAAACGTTACATTTATAATGTAATACAATATAAACGTTGTGTTTGTTACATAACATAACCTACTGTGTTTATAATTATAATTATATTATAATTTTTAGTATTATTTGATTATTTTTTTTGTATTATTAATATCAAGTCTATTAGAAAGGAATCGTTACCAAAGGTAAAGAAACGAATAACTAAACAATAAATCATCCCTATTTTTCAAAGATTTAGTGAATTTGCTGCAAGGAACTGCGTAAACAGTTTAACTGTTTTTCATACTTGAGGTATTATAAACTACCATTAAAAATATTTAATTAAATTTCCTAAAACATTTTAAAGAAATAAGCAAACAGTGGGACAATACGCGTTGATTTGTCTGAAAACCGCATTGCGGATAGAAAGACCAGCCCACTCCATAATCCGTATGTCTTATGCAGGAACATCCACAGACTGTACTGAATCTAGAAGGGAGATGGCTTGCGCGGATAAGATGGGCCTCAGAAGAAACCTCTTCGATCCTCCAGGTTAAGGAGAAGCTGAAAGGACAAAGCGCAAACCTCTCGTATCCTTAGCAAGTACTCAACCCTTATAAGGACTCAAATGGTACAGGTAAATAATAATAAGGCTTGAAGTTCCGATGCAGATCGTTGCCTACATTCTTCCTTCCACGGAAAAGCAAAGAACCTAAACTTGCAAGGTCAGACTTAACATAATCCTCCCATCTAAGTTTCAGTCTCCCACTTGGTCGTATGCCCAACGGTTCAATATTGATTATTTTTTTTAGCAATTCGTTCATTATCAAACTAAAATCTTAACCATATTAATCCGAATTTCTAAATTCTCCTTTATAAATATTTCTTAGGACCAAAGGCTATAAGTAATACTTTATTTTCGAAGACCTTAATGTTTTTTTTCCATTAACATCAGCGGCTACGTTTCGCATCCGTAAAGAGCAGTGGGGTGGATAAAAGTCTTGTGAATTATAATTTTCAGGTTGCTGGCAGTAGGGGCGAACAGAGATATTACTATTTTTTAACAGTGATATTACAAATCTTTTCGTCTTGCTTTGCCTTTGGACGCATACCAGTCAGCTCAGCGTTTATTAACTTTTTTGTAATCCGTTCGTTACTGAGCCCAACAACTTTACAAGCCCGTTTCAGCCGTCGCGATGATATAATTTCGATTATATAAACAGGATGCATGCTCCGCAGTTCCACGTTGTGTAACCTCCTAAATTTGCCTGTAGACTCATCCTTTTTCGGACCAAATATTTTGCGCAATATCTTATTTTCGAAGACCTTAAGGCGTTGTTAGTCCTTCAAGGTTAGCGGCCACGTTTCACACCCGTACAGAATAGCAGGAAAGATAATAGTTTTATAAATTCTAGCTTATAAGCTTCCTAAAGCGACCTAAGTAATATTGATACTGCAAAATAACAAGCATTTCCCGCCTTTATGTCCTCTTGAATATCGTATTTTCTAGTAATCATAGACCCCAAATGCTAAAACTTCTCAACGTGTTCTAACCTATTATCTCCTATATCTATATCATCTATTCGTTTCTGTTGCTAACCATATATGTCGTCTCATCCGTATTTATTTTTAGGCCATACTGTTTAATTTCCGCGTCCTCACTTGACAAATCAAATCATCCGCAAAACCAAGCACGGATATTTTACAACCCAGATTTAAGCCCATTTCGGTATGCAACACCTTTCTAATGGCGTACTCTAGACTTAAATTAAATAGGACAGGTGAAAGGGAATCACCTGGTTTTAAACCCGAGTGAACTTCAAATTCCTCTGAAAAATAATTACCAATTCTAATATTATTGAATGTTTCGGTCATGCATATTAATACTAGATTTACTAACTTCTTCGGTATTCCTTGCTCAATCAAGATATTACACAGTCTCTAGCGATCAATGGAATCATAAGCCTTCTCGACAAAAAACTGATGAACTACACCGTTGTACTCTAATTATTTTTTTTTCTAATATTTGTCGTAAGGAAAATACTTGATCGATAGTTGACCGGTACCGTCTAAAACCACATTGGTAGTCTCCGATAATTCCCTTGGCGTATTCCATGATTCGACTAGTTAGGATCAACGAGAATATTTTATACCGGGAGGAGTGATATTCCGCGATAGTAATTACAATCCGTCCTCGGTCCCTTTTTGTGAATCGGAATAGGTATAGATTCTTTCCATTCTTCGGGCATTTTTTCATTTTTCCAGATCTTTTTAACCAAAAGATTTATTTTAGAAACTCCAGTTCCACTGCACGCTTTCAGCAATTCACTGCGAATGTTGTCGATTCCCGCTTCTTTATGAAATTTTAATTTTCCGATGGCTATTTCGACTTCCTCCTTACTCGGTTCTTCTAATAACGGTTCAGCACTCTGATATTCAGAAGGAGGAGATTGACTATTATTTCCCAAATTCAAAATACTTTCAAAGTGTTTTTTTAATTTATTCAAAATGTCCCCCACATCGAACAAGATGTTGTTATTTTCATCTCTAATTCCATTAATTGTTGGTTCAACCATTTACAAGATCTGTATATATACCCTTGTGCATGTCTCTTATGTCGTTTTCGATTCTATTAGTTTCTAGCTCTATTATTTTGTTTTTAAGATATTCTCGATTTTTTATTTCTGAGGAATTTAGACGTTTCATTCTTTAAGGTTCGGAAGTTGGGAACATTGTTATCCCTGGGATTATTTAGAGCTTTTAATTTAGCGGTTTTTTATTTTTTCACACAAGTTTAGACAATCATTATCGAACCACGGTTTGTTTCTTTTCCTCTCCCTTTTCCCAAAGCACAAATTACCGACCTCTTTAATATTATCCCTAATTCCAACCCACAATTTGTCTCTATCTTCACGATCCTCGTCTAAAGATTGGAAGATTTCAAACCTATTCTTGACATCTACCGCGAATTGATTTTTAATCTAAGGGTTTTTCAATTTATATGGATCAAAATTTTCGGAACAAATACGGCTTTCTTTTCTGTTTTTTATATTATGTTTTTGTCAAAATTCCACGATTACTAGTTCATGATCTGACCCACATTCTGTCCCACGATAAGACCTCACGTTAATTATACAATTTTCCATCTTTGTTGCACCAAGACATGATCGATTTGATTTCGTATTTGTGAATCCTGCGATGTCCATGTATACCTATGAATATCCTTATATTTAAACGTAGTACTTTTGATTGTTAGATTTTCCGAGATAGCAAAGTTTATTAGTCGGATCCCATTAGCATTACTATGCTCATGCCAACATTCTTTACCGATCATCAGAAAATATACTTCTTTCCTTCCCTGAAGTATTCCCCACCCGGAGACCCAAACGGAGGACTAGTTTCCTTCCAAATAATGAGCGTTTTACCTCAGAGAGATCCATGACTTTTTTTGTGACATACATATATATACATACACAGAACTCATTACAGTATTGATCATTTTTTTTCATTCAAAACATAATTTAATCTCCTCACAATTATTGTACTTATCTAGCTTCGTTTTCCCTCAACATCCGTGTAAATACATAAATATATATAAAATAAAATAAAATAATAATAATACTAAAATTAAATTAAAGTATCAAATTCCTTTAAGGAATATTCATGTCAAATTTGAAGAAATTGGAACAACGGATTTGGTTGTGACTGTTAAACAAACAGATTTTTTATGATACGGGACCAATAAAACGATCGCCATCTTGGATTGAAATTAAAAAATAAATATCCTTCCACATACGTCGTTTTGCATGACTCCAAGGAACATTTGTGCCAGCCTTGAAGAAAACCGAACGATGTGTTTGGTCGTAATCGCGGAACAGATAAACCGACAGACAGACAGAAGAAATGCCAGATTCGCTTAAGCTCGGTCAAAAAGAATAAATTTTTTATTTTGTCATCGTCCATAATAACAATATTTTTTTTCCATTATAAATTCATTACCTATTCGAACCTACTACTTCGTGATCTTGCTTGCAAATCCATAATCGATAAACAGATAAGTTACAATATAAATTGTTTTGCTCAACAAGGTCAAGAAAACGTTCTTAGAAGAGAGCACATTAACATAATGTATTCCCAAACATGTTCAGTACTAGTTTGTTGTAAGGAATGTTTAAAAAAAGTCTATGTCGGTCCCATGGTGTAACGGTTAGCACTCTGGACTTTGAATCCAGCGATCCGAGTTCAAATCTCGGTGGGACCTGATTTTTTTTATCCTGGCTTATCTTAATTTTGAAAAAATATACAATAGAAAATGTAACGTAACATATTATGATCTCTTTTCTTATATAAAATAAGTAATTCTTAATTTAAAATTAATTTTATAATTCTTAATTTTAAAAGGATTTCAATACTCCAGTTTTGCGACCATGCGAATGAAGACATCTTAATTTACAGCGGAAATTAAGTAATCATTAAGCTCATAAATCTAATTTCATTTATTCAACTTTGGAGATATTATTTTGCAAAAATATTAATGCAAAATTATTAATTTTGTTCATTTTTAACATAATTTACATTTGTTTTTTATTTCTATTTATTCTACAAAATCATATTTTTTAACTTTACTTAAATATTCGTTTCGTAATTCAAAATTTTACAATTAAGTCATTTATTTTTATTATTTTATTTATTATTTAAGTCATACTATTGATTTTAATAAATCGTAAAAATTACAAATTTTAACATGTATTCATAATATTAATATATTCATAATGCTGTTTTATTCATTTTTCTCAAAATATTCATCCTTACCCCCTTAGTACCTTAGTTACTGAATTTATCAATATTAAAATTAATTCATTTTTAAACTAATAGTCACCAATATTGAAATTATATACACCAACTTTTATGTTAACTTATTTAATAAATAATTAAAGGCTAAGCTATTTTTTATAATTTTGTCATATAAAATAAAAACTCTAATTTTAAAAACTAATCTAATGTTTTTTTTAAATTAGTGTTTTCATTCATTCACAACAAAATATATTAATTTATTTTAGTTTTAAATTAATAGATGATGAAACCAGTATTATAAAATGGAACAAATCAGATAAATTATTGTATTTTGTTGTAAAGCCGGTGGTGGGTGGCATCACAATAGATGTCAAACACAGTTTCCTTTTAGGGAACTCAACACTTCCTGACGGAGGTATACCAGATTGAATCTCAGATTTTCAGAAGGAAAGCAGGTGTTTTTCACTAAAAGAGAGGAAGAATTGAAGTTTCATTAGTTTAAAACAAAACACAGACTACGTAGACACACACACACACACACACACACACACTTGTATATATATGCATGCTCTCACGAGCACACATATCTTGTTGAGTGTTGAAAGTATTTCGCATAAGATAATAGCAAGAAAGATGATTTTTTTTTTTTTTTTTTTTTATTATTATTAGATTCCATTATAATTACTTCATCTTATATTCAGTAAATATAAATAACTATCAGGCCATGAAAATAAAATAATTGTTATTAAAAATGTGTATGAATACGAGTATAAACGACTGAGAGTGAAGGATTAATAAATAGAAAATTTTTGTAATTAGGGATTGATAAATTATTTGCCTCTCTATAAATTCATTAATTCATTAAATTCCATAATTTATAGAAGTGGCAAATAATTTAGTAATCCCTAATTAGATTGATCCTTCTATATCATCATGCGGATGTCAACAGAAAATCTTTCGTTTTATTAATTTTTAAATTTATCTCACAAAATACAACAAAAAAAAATATTTTTTCATAACTTAAAATATTTGTATTCTTTAATTATTATTTGCTGGGATTTGTGAGTTCCAACCAATTCCTTTTCCAACACCCCTCTTCCTAGCAGCTCTCCACTAGAGGGGTCCTACCACAAATCGGAATGCAACTCTATCTACCACAACTCTATCTCTTTATTTGTCAGCCTCTTTTACTTTTTGAATTGTATGGCATCCACTCGGTGTCTATTTTAGTCTTTGCACCGTAGATGTCCAACCCATTCTACATTTAGTTTTCCTTGCCTACAGGAGTGTCTCAATGAGGCCTGTTTCTTTCTTGAGCTTCGCAAATCTTACCCTGTCCTTTCGATTGCATTCTGCCACACCCTGATATTCCTCTCTTAGGCCGTTTTAAACGATCAAGCTTGGCAGCCGTAGGTCACCACTGGAAAATCGCAGTTGTTAAAGACCTGTCTTTTTAATTCAAAATGTCTCCCTTCACAATGTACTCAAGCGATCAAAACTTCGTTCTAACCGAAAGAAATTCTCCTCTGGACTTCCTCGTTGCTCTGTCTGAAAAGGTAACCAACCTGCCTAACCATATTCCTCAAAATATTTAAAGGTGTAATTGCTTAATTTTATTTCTTCATTTTCCCTATTTGTCATTGATTTGGTTTTATTGTAATTTGGATTACGACAAATTTCTTCACAAAGTATGAAGAGGTGCTTGGGCATTTGCTGTAGTTTCTGAATGTCCTAATATAGATAGCTCCGGGGCGCATGCCCTTTGGAGGCGTCAATTTTTATTGTCTCAAATTTATAAATTATTGTTATTATTAGTTATTTTTTTTCAAAATCTTATCATGACAAAAATAACAAAATAACCTGTTCAAAATGAAATAGAAAATAATTATGTAAGCGTATCTTACGAAGAGGTGCACATTATTTTTAGTAGCGAATAATCTTCCTTGGCAAAGAGCGCGATGTCATCTGCAAATATTGACCATTTATTTTTAGGCCTATATTTTACCACTCAAGACACCAAAATACCAGCTGTAACACAAGGATTAACATAAATATAAATCTAGTAATCTAGTATTATTTATAATAATAATACTGATAATATTGACAAAAAAAAAGAAAGTCTTCTAATTCTCACAATAATTTGTTCCTCAGATTCCGCCTACGAAAATATATCTTATAATCGTGATACTTCTTTTTTTTTTTTTTTGGTCTAATGCTAGAGAGAATACTTAATAGCACCTTAAGCCCCTTGTTTTGCGGGAGAGGTTATATTTTCATTTGTTATAAATTAAAAGACTTCGTCGGACTAGGCATTTAATTAGAACAACCACCAAGAGACCGAGGTACCCCAGGGCCAACTGCACGCTAGGGAACAATTCGTAGAATCTCTTATCCGCAGCCAAAAAATTCTGCAGAACCTTAATGATAGCAATGGATCGTGACCGCACGTGTTAAAATTTCGATTTATTTTTTTATGAGACTGACATTTAAATCATAAAAAATAATAATTTTTTATATCACTTCTTGGAAATATAAAACGGAAAAATATAAACTAAAAAAAATATAAGGTGCCATGATATCCTAGAAATGAAATTTTGGAAAGGTTCTATATATTTCGTCCTAAAGGCGGACACTAACACAAATATTGTTAGCGAACAGTTATGTTTATGTTTTTTAGGATGCCGATTACGAATTTCAATTTTGTTACCTCGATTTTTATAAAAGTATAAAAAAAGCAACAACAAAAATCAGAATATCAAGTGTTGATCGAATAAATTCTGATATCCATTTAATTCTAAAATAAAAATAGGTAAATTACCTACCACTTTGATTCTTGTTTTTTTTTTTTTTGGCCGCTCCTTTTTGATCGCGCGTTGAAGAAATGAGGCGGAATAACCAAATTAGTTTTCTGAGCGAGGCGTCTCGGTATATTTGCTCATTTATGTTTTTTTGGGTGCTGATAACGAATTTCAACTTATTTACCTCGAATTTTTCCCGAAAGCATAAAAAAATCTCAAAAACTAATTTGGAAATTGCGCATCATAACTTCGAACCGCGCTTGCTTAAAAACGGAGCGGCCAAATAAAAAATTGATGAGTTTCAAAATTGTAGGTAACTTATTGTTCTTTGATTCAGTATAAAATTAATATTAAAGTTTATTCGATTAATACATAATTTTCAAGTTATACGCAAAAAATGAAACAAAAACATTTTTTTTGTTTCTTTACCTACTGGAAAAAATCGAGGTAAAAAAGTTGAAATTCATAATCGGCGCCGTAAAAACATAAATGAGCAAATTTTCAGGACTTTTCCAAAACTTTTCACCGAGATACCTTTCTGGTCCCGATTTGACTAGACCCAATTAGACTAGAAGTGGAAGCTTCTAAATGATGCCCCGGAAGAAAAAATATACAGAGCAAAAAATGTAGGGTATTTATTCTTGTTTAATTTAGAATAGATGTTGCTAAAAAATGCATGGCTTCATGCTATGCGAGAAAAAACGAAAAAAGATTAATTAAATTTTTTTTGTTTTTTTTTTATGTTTCCGGAAAAAAATTGAGGTAACAAAGCTGTAATTCGTAATCAGCATCCCAAAGATAAATAATAATAATAATAAATGAGCTAATTTTTAGAACTTCTCCAAAATTTTCAATGTAAAAGTACCAAGAGCCTTGACTATAGGGCCCTGTAATTTTTTTTTTTTTTTTTTTTTTTTTTTTTTTTTTTTTTTTTTTCCTGAAGCTGCTTTCGCATGAACAAGATGACATCTTCCTCGCTGCTAGACATGATTGTTGCCAAGCTACGAACTTTGTTCCTTATTATGTTGGCGCGCGCCGCTTGCTCACAAACATTTCTAAGAAAAAGTTGTTGATTTTTTTTTTTTTTCAAACTATTTGTTTTATTGTTATTATTAAGGAACAATGACTTATTTCGGGTCTTTTGTTTCACATTATCTAGCATCTTCGAGTTGGCAAATAAATGTCATATTTATAAATATCATATTTTTTAAGAATTGTCTGTCGTGTTTTAAAATCCACTAACAATTAGTAAAATCTGATGTTCACCATCTAAACACAGACGAAAGTACATTTCCTCAATAAATTCCATGTTCTTGAGATAGTATTTTAGTGAGCAATTTCATAAAAATTTCAGACTTCATGGTTTAGTGATATATCAAGAGTTATACAATTATTAATGATCTTCAATACTTATAAACATATCTGAAAAAATATGAATTCTTTTTTCACTAAAATACTTAATTTTTTTCTTAGGGGGGGAGGTGGATTAAAATATGGTGTAAAAGATATAAAATTAAAAATGGTTACCCCAGTATGGTAGCTATATAGAGATAAATATTATGTTATCTTGCCTCTTACCCTGATTAAAAAAAAAAAGGTTAATTAGTATGCAATAGCCAATACTTCTAGCGATATGATGATGTTTATTTTATAAGAAAAAGTCAAAAAATTTATTGTTATAACTGACAATAGGATTGGTGTAAATCAAAGAAAAAATGTTCTGAAGATGGGGTATTTTTCCCCCGAAATATTAACAAAAATGGATATTACACTGGAAGCCTTGAATTTCCTCATCTTTATTAATTAAATTGCTTAGGATTTTCTAAGAAATTAAAACAAAGCAGACGTTAAAATATTTTCAATAAAAGATTAATTTGTTTAATTAAAGATTGCTGGACAGAAAATATCTTCCAAAGTTTGAAACGAAACATCACTTCACATCTGCTATTACAGCACTTCAGGAGTAAACAGTGAAGCTTTTCTCCATAATGTTACATGGAGTTCAGACTCTTTCCCTTTTTCGGTCCTATCCTGGAGATGTGATCGGTCCATAACAATCAGGGTCTTCCTGAAGGACGACGTCCAGTGGGCCTGGTTTCAGAAAACTTTCGTGGATTCCGGTCTTTTTTCATTCGGCGCAGATGATCGAGCCATTTTAACTGTCTCATTTCGACAGTATCCATCAAGGCGGATACTCTAAGGTCCCCACGTATCCGCTCATTTCTGACCTGATCTCTCTTTGTTCGGCCTGCTACTCTCCGGAGGTACTTCATTTCAGCGGCTTTAGCTCTACTCCAGTGCCTTTCCAGCGAGACCCAGCTTTCGCTGAGTTAACAAGGTCGATGAGTGTGAGCTTTAAAAATAACTTTATTAAACAGTTTACAAGTTACATGATATATATATATATATATATATATATATATATATATATATATATATAATGAGGCTACTGAGTGACAGATAGACTCTAAAGATATTATAATTAGACTTAAAGCTAAACATAGTGAGAGTGTCTCACATTATCTTATTCTACCTTACATTCTAATACTACATTCTAATACTTATTCTAAGACTACATTCTAGATACTGGTTACTACATTGTGATACTGCTAATGCTATATTGTGACACTGGTTCTAAGACTACATTCTAAGACTAATTCTTATTCTAGTCCTGCATTCTAAATACTTATTCTAATACTGATTCTTACATTCTAATTAACATTATGATACTGTTACTACTACTGCTACAGCTACTGCTACTGCTACTGCTATTGCTATATCTGTCCTTTTCAGATAGGCTTTTATACATACAATAAGAGAAGGGATGATCAAGGAAATAGAATTTGTTTTAATGCTGACAACGAGGAAGTTACAACAGTAACTTCCTGGGTTGTAAACATTATTTAACAACAAATATTTCCTGGGTCAATGGCATTTGTTAACTGCTGACATAAAGAAGAGTAGGTAGGTAGATGGCCTTGAATATGTGTAGTTTGACTGCTGATTGACATTGCTGATAATATATATTATTTTCTTTTTTGATCCTGTTGGAAAGCTGTTGATCAATTTTTCCATTTCTGCTGAGAACTATTCCAAGATTAGTGTAGTCCTCTACTGTTTCCGATACTTCCTCCTTGCAGCGAACAATCACTTCTTCTTCCTTACGACCAATGTGCATCACCTTACTTTTCTTTGCACTCAGTACCATGCCCTTTTTTTCCAACTTGGCTTCCCATTTAATGACTGCTTGCTGGAGATTTTTATGGGAATCAGCAATGAGGACAATATCGTCTGCAAAAACTGGAACTTGGGCCAGTATTGTCCTCATATTCTACTTTACCACTCCGCTTGCATATTTTCAAAATTTCATCCCTGAATATGGTGAAAAGAAGAGGACTAAGGCTGTCACCTTGTTTAACCCCTTTACTCATGTTAAAAGTCCAGGATTTTGTTCCGTTTATTCTAATTATGCCTTTAGAGTCGCGGTAAGTAGATTTTATTGCACCAATTAATTCTTTGGGCACATTTTTAGCGGCTAAAGCTGCCCATATTTCTTGTCTAGGAACCCGAATCAAAGGCCGCCTTTATATCGAGAAATGTAAGGTAAATGCTCTTTCCTCTGCCCCATGACTCAATAATTGACCTGAGCGAAGATTTGGTCTTGAGTCTTACACCTCCTTAAATTCCACAATATTTGGAATTTAGGTTAAATTAGGCCTGGAGTTTCTGTTCACATCGAGAATTTTAAAGAGGAGTGTCAGTCGAGTCTTGAACATTGGACACCCGGTATAGTTATAATGTGGTCGAAAACGACCCAAGAAAATTGAATTGCTAGCAAATAAAGAATCAGCCGTGACATTAATGGATAGTAGTATTAATTTCCTGTTCACGGCTCAATTTGGTGGTGGGGCCTAAATGCAGCTTGCTCCTTTTCCAGATGGCCTTCAACAATTGCCCTGAGTTTCTTTTCCAAAATATGGGAGTAAAGCTTATAGCTTACTTGGGAGAGACATATAAGCCGATAATTTTCACATTCACTTGAGCTTCCTTTCTTGTGCATTGGTATGACAATATTGTACTCCAATTCCTTAGGTATAACTTTAGAAAATAAAATATTTTGTAAAAAAAAAAACAAACCTTGCAGAGCTTTTTGAAAATCCTTGCCTCCTAGTTTTATAGTTCTGGCACAATATCATCTCTACCTGCTGCTTTGCCAACTCTCATCTTCTCTATAGCACATATGATATTCTCCTCCCAGATAACACCATCATATTCTTCCTCTCCTGCTCCATGCTCTTCTTCCATTTTCTCTTCTCCGCTATCAGAGAATATAGCAGCATGATGGCATCGCCATCTCTCCGATATTTCCTCTTCCCCAGTGATTAATTGTCTTTTTTCATCCCTTACATTTCTCATAGGTTTACTTATCTTTCCTTTCAATACTTTTATCCTTTTTGAAAAGATTTTTGTGTTTTCTTTATAGTCATTTTGGAGGCCTCAGTCAAACTCCTCCCAGCTCTTCTTCCTAGCCACTCCAACCATTTTAGCTTATTTTCTTTCTCTGACGTAAAACTCCCAATTGGCTCCACTCTTGACTCTATATCCTTTCCAGGCTACCTTCTTCCTAGCTATCGCAGCATTCACTCGATATTTTTAATTTACTGCATTATAATTGTCTCTAACAACCAGACTAACTATAACATTGGTTCCAGGTTGAAAAAGCTGCTTATAATCGTGGTGTATTCCTTACAACCATTTAGATAATTTAATCAAGATTTGTTTTGAATGACCTCTTTGAAATTCGACGTGCAACCACTTTATTTGTAATCTTTTTTCTCTAAATATTACACTTTTTGGTTTTTAATTTAGTTTTTGCGTTATTCCAAAAATATTTCTGTCATGAACCAAAAAGGTTTGGCATAAGTAAACAAATTTAAAATTAAGATACATGTCATTTGTATGGGCGCTAGAAGCTTATCGATGTAAAATATGGCCTAGGAAAATTTGAATAAATAAGTTGAAAATTTTGCAGAATTTTGAAAAAAAAAATAACGTTCTTACCTCGATTCCGGGAAACCTTAATAGTAAATTACAGCATTAAAATTTTTATTAATCTCAACTGCTTTTTAAACTTTACGTTGTTGTACTTGAAAGTAAAAATTACTTTATATTCATTTTAAAAAAAGTTTTAAAAATCTGCTTTTTAGACCAAAAAGTTTAAACTTAAAGCTCATCCTAAATATTTTTAAATTAAAAAAAAATTTTTTTGGTAAATATATGATCATATGGACAACTTTTTACCAACTTAAACCTTGGAATTAAAAAAAAAATGTTTGTAATACACCTTAATGTATTTATTATAAGAATTATAAACCAATGGAAGAACTAGATATGTATAACCGAAATATTATGAGTAATGTTTTCATGTTGATACAAATAAATATCTTAAATGAATAAAACAGCTGTCCGAAAAATATCCGATAATTTTTTATCAAGATTCGTAGTTAAAATGTACAAGCGTTTGCATCCTTCCTGTATTACCTACGCCATATTGGGTTGGTCATTTCGAATTTTCAAATTTTAATGTAAGATTGGTTTCAGCGACTCCCGAAATCTATTTTTCTATTTTAAATCATTAAATTAAGGTTAAAGGAAGAATATATGTTGAATTCATATTTTTTTATTTGCAGTCAGTTTTCCGGACAATTTCTCCTGGAGATGAAGTTGAACTAATTTATTAAAATTACTATTTACTACAAATAAATCAAAATAATAATGATAGCAATGATATACCATTTAAATTCTTATAATAATAAAAATTTAATCTATTCTGAACATTAGTTATTACTTTTAGAAATTATTTTTTTTTTTTTTAATCGAATGAAAATAAAAAAAATAAAAGGTTCTGCAATGGCAATAACTAAGTAATTTAGAATATACAAATAAATTATTTTAAAGGTGCTCATAACTTACTAGAACATAATTAACAATTAAAAATAATGATAAACATTAAAAAAAATATTAAGAAAAAATAAAGATAACTCTTAGAAACTAATTGACGATAGTAAATTATTTAAAATTTATATTTCACCCAGAGCATAGCTAGGCTTTAAATAACAAAAAAAAAGTGTTTTGTATGTAGCTTTAAAAAATTAGTAATGTTTAATAAACATCGGTGTGACATTTCAGTAGGTTCACTAGTTAGTAAGGCAGAGAAAACACTCATTGCTTGGTCAAGTCATTGTCCTGTTCTGGAAGGCTTGGTAGAGGCTATTGTCTTGGCTGTTCCAGGCATAAATTTCAATTAAGCCTACCTTCTGTATGAAGTAATGAACTTGGTCTGATTGTGCTCTAAATTACTATGGTGTCTGCATCTAATACAGCAATTGAAACTAGTTCTTATATATGTATTATAATTTTGTGCTGTATGATACTTTCCTCAGGTGAATTATACAAGGTTGTTAAAATTTTAATAAAACCATTATTAATAAAAACTTTAAGCCCTTATTTTCCTATTTTTTATTGAGAAAACGGTAGTTATTCATGTATTTTAAATTCAATGTGTTTTTCATCAAACCCCAAAACCTTGGACCAAAAGGTTTACCACAAGGTCAGCCTTAGCTGATTATTCCTCCCACTTATGTCTCGCGCTACCCATCACGCTTTGGCTCAACGCTATATACATTTTTGGGATTCGTTCAATTATCTAATCCAACTGCTATTGCTTTAATTATATAAACCCGCGATTTTGCGTTTTGTAGCCACCTAAAGTCTTTGGTGGATCTATCTCTTATATCGGATCAATATTCTACGCAGTACTCTTATTTTCGAAGATCATAAGGCGTTGTTCGTCTTAAGTGTACATGCTTCACAACTATAAAGAACAGTAGCAAGGATAATAGTTCAGTTAATTCTAACATTTTAGTCATAACATATAACCGTATTTGCCCGATTTAAAAAAAAAAAAAAAATGAGGAAAAAATATGGGAAAGGAAAAATTAAACTACTAATATGACGTAAATTTCCAAATTTAATATAAATATCTCAAAAAGAAACTCGCATGCTTAAATTAGCTACATAGACAAATAGCATCATAAAATCTTAAAAATATAATGATGAAGCTTTGAAATTAGAACATAGATACCTAAATTGGAATTGTAGAATTGGTTTTCAAACTTTTAAAGAAAATGGTTGATTAGAAATTGGATGAAAAAATGTTTTTAATTAATTCAGTTCTAAGAAACGATATTTTTTATTTCCTGCTGGTTATTACGGTTATAATGTGGTAAAGTTATTACTATGGTAATGTGGGGAGATGCGCATTAAATTTTACAAAGTTCGATTTTACAGGAGTGTAAAAGTTTAATTTGAAGCTAGATTTTTCCTCTTTTTTTAATAATATTCCTTAGGCGATTATATTTAGATATTACATTCAAGCCTACGTTTCAACCACGTCCATTTTGATGAGATTTATAGTTTATTTGAATAGTACTTAGCACGCACTTGCCCCTGACTTAAGGGGTAAGTGCGTTCAATGTATATTCAAGCAGGAGAGGTTTTGGGCAAGTACAAAATAATTCGGTTTCCGGAGGATTATCATCGAAAAAAGCATGTCTGAGATTCAAATTACACAATCTTCATTAAGTTATGAAAGTGGGATGTGGAATATAATTAAATAAATGCATTGAGAAACATAATTTTTGTTTTAATTCGCTAGGCCGTAGTTGCCTCGAAAAAACCGGATAGTAACGGTAAGTGTACACCACGCACACTTGTCGCACAACAGAGGTTTGCACTTGTCCCAACTATCATATTTTGCTAGGTGACTGTGGAAAAACGCTTAAAAAATAGATAACAGTCAAGGAGAAATGTAAATCACAAAGTATTTTGAAGAACAGAGCTTCTGAGGTTAGGATTACCGCAAAAAAAAACAAACAAAAAAAAAAAAACTGGCAGATAAATAATGATACAACTGTACAGCAAAAATTGAAAGACACAACTTTTTCACTTTATCAACAGGTTGGAACTAATATTTTTACAACTCGTTATACTTCACCTTAGCGAACTTTCGTGGCTGATTTCTGAAACATCAGTGTTTAAGCTTCATGCTCCGTAAAGGGCAGCTCTTACCAGCTAAAGGTAGACTTTCGCTAGTATTGCCCGAGGTTACGACTGGCAGAGTTTGCCAATCGTAGCCGCTATCTGTTACTCCTTCTATGTTTCGCTGAAACTGCCCACCGCAGCGGCCCACTCTTGCATAATCTATAACGTTATGACCCTATATTTAAAATCATACCATATCGTTATAACTATATAGTATATCCTTAAAACCTTTAAAATTGTATGTTATTTAGATACATACAAATTATAGATAAATGAATATGTTTATTTACAAGTATTTACATATATGTAACTATATATGTACAACATATGTATTGTTATGTTATATACAACAAGGTATTTGTTAGGTATTTTAGACAAAGTTCGTCTGTCGCGTTTTCTTTAGTGTTTATTAATACAATAATAATAATTATAATGTGTGAATATAAAAATAAAACAATATGTTTTTCCACTCATTATTTTTTACTATTACATTTCTGTAGTCTTTATGTTTTGGGTCGTAAAGAACCTGAAACTGATTTACAAACTACTAGATGTTCGTCGTCATAATAACTAAATCCCTTTTTGTTAAATAACATTGTTTCAAATGAAAAGTGGGAAACGTCGCGTCTGAGGCAGTATGACTCCTTCTGGAACGGTCAGGGACGCAGCAGTATAAGTATAACGTCATATCTAGACTGCCGGCAGTGCCAGCGAAATATGTCCCCACCTATTCAGTCAAAGTATTATTAAACTGCCAGAAAACTTTGCCGGCCGCAACCGCGGGCAGTACCAGCGAAAGTCTGCCTTAAGGGTTTGGATTTAACGAGACAATTACGCACTTACCCCGAAAACACACTTACCCTACATCATCCTATCTAGTTAATCATTTTTTTTTCTACCTCTCTGTTTCAGCTTAAACTTACCTAATTAGGTTAGTATGCTCAAATCTTAATTTTATGTACAATAAGCACTTCTGGTTTGGTTTTATGTAACCTTCGTTTTCGTTCTCAACTCTCAGTTTAAACATACCATTCGCCTTGAATGTATGTATCATATCCCTGATCACATATTGAAGACATTTTTTATTGCATTTTCACTCACAAAAATGTGTGATAATAAATGAACGACTCATCACTGATTATTAATATAAACATTATTAAATCCCCCATCACGAATATAGAAACTAAGATAAACTAAGAAGTGACTTAATATTCAAGAAAATAATTGAAATCAAAATTCAACAAAAATATAATTTCTTTAAAAGGATTAATTTCAAAAAGAGTAGGAAAAATCAGAAAGAAGTCTGGGTTGCGAACCCAGAGGATGAGTTGGTAACCAGCACCTAAAACACAGAGAGCTACTCGAGAAATCGGAATGGCGATGAGTCTATTAGTATTTCCAAGCAGGCGCCGCAGGTCGCAGAACGCCTTACCACGAAGTCCGTAGCTAACTCGCACATATGATCATCACGGTTGATAATTTAGTTTCAATTCGCACACCGAACCAGGCGATTTCATAAAATGTTCTCTCGTGCATAAACACGCCGTAAGACCTATTTAACCCTGAATATCTTCGTCCGATAATTTATCATGAAAATGATGACCAGACGGCGAACGGATTTTAATAGGACGACACCGTTGTAGCGGTAGCTTCTGAGAACTAGAGAACTTTAGATGGGCAATCTGCTTATGTGCAGGTTAGATGAGCTCATGTGTCCACTCGTTTATAATGGATGATTAATCAACGGCTAGGAAAAAAAGAGTGGGCGCTATTCTCAGTGAATCTATTTCTTATATTTGTAAGCGATCTATGTAATTTTTCTTAAGTAACGATTTTTGCCATACGGTCATCGCTTTTTTTTCATGATAGATCTAGGTATTTTTTAAAATTGAATCCAACCCTCCGGTAATCTTATCTGTAAGTGATAAAGATAGCTCTTTTGTCAGAATTCCGTTATTAGTGAGGGAACCAGTGAGATAGCTCTTTTCAGTGAATCACGATTTCGACCCTCTCCCTCGTTCCTAAGTTCGAAATAGCTTCTTTTTTTTTAATGTGAAAAAAAAAAACATCCCTCAACATTCAACAATATCAGTTATTGTTGAGGATTTTCTTCCGACGAAAAATATATATGGGCCATTCTTCGAAAATCCTACATGAGCCTTTTCTCCAAAGAACACAGGACTGAACCTTTTCTCAATGATGTAATAAATATTAAACAATTTAAAGAATATAGTCTTGAAAATATTTTTTTTTTTTTTTATAACGGTGTTTTTTCCGAGGCAGTTGAGAAATCTGAGGTCATCTGGCAACACTGCTACCGATTATTTGTTCAAGTAATTTCCAATAACTCCACAAAGCCGTCGTTTTTACTGTTACTCCTAAAACTTTGTTATTTTGTGCACAAAATATGGTAATATTTTGCAAAAGCCGGCATAGCATCGTTGAATAAATATCCCCGCGCGAGGGGTTGGTCGGGTGTGTCGAATATATCAGGGAGAATAAGGTGAGCCCAAGGCAGTTAAGTCGGATACATAACGCATATTACACTGTTCACTCTGACTTTATTCTGAATTTCATCTATTGTAACATTTTCTTTTTCACATAAGATTTACATATATATTCTGTTTTAACAATAATAAAAAGTAAACTTTATATATTTGCATGGTACAGATGGATACCAATAATAATAAAACCAATTTAGTGGCACTTTTCAATGCTTGTAAAACGCTTTTTTTTTCTTCTTTTTTTATTAATAAATAAAACTTCAGTTTATTACAAAACATCTCCTCTCGAATATGAAAGATAAAAATATATTTTATTTTCATATCATTACATTTATTTATTATAATCATTATTTTTTATTTATTTTTTCTAAAAAATAAAAATAATTTGTTCAAATGTTACATTTATTAATTATATTGCCTTATACTCCAGGAAAACGAATTATCGTTCCCTATGTTTTTTTGGGGGGATGTTGCATTAGAATATGGAGTTAAATAATATTTCCTGGTTTTGATATATTTGCAAAAAAAAAATTACATTTTCGCACTTTTTTCTGTTTTTTTTCGCTTTTACTTTCAAAAGTATATGTGGTTGAACTCATTCATTCACTTATTTCGAAGTATACTTAATCCCCCACAATTCGAGCTTGACTGCAGCTCTGTAGGTTTAAGAGTTCCCAAGATACAGCGCTTTAAAAATTGGACTTTTTTTTCTAAAAGGTGAAAACATTAAATACTGGGCCAACATTTGAGCCAAATATTGGAGAAACTAATGATTCTACGGGGAAAAGTGTTAAAAGTGAATCTGCAAAAAATCTATTTAGCTTTAACTCAAGCACAGAGCGACGTCTGTAGACCCAATATGGTTGACTCACCATTTTCAAAAAACTAAACCATAATAAAATTGGATTTGAGGATGATTTGATCTAAGCCCTTTCCATGACTTGAAATCTTCTCTTACATCTGGTGTGCCCACTCACACGATTTTAATTCAAAAATGTTTGCTGTATCTTCGTTGATATTAGCCCGATGAGAAATTTCATTTTTTAAGTTTAGCTTTTTAGAATTTTTGGCTAAGTATGTAGATTTTTTTTTTACATTTTCCTGCAAAGTTAAAAAATGGAAAGGAAATAAAATTTACACCTACATTGCTATAAAATAGAAAAAAAAATAAAGTCGGTTATAAAAGAATTAAAATAAAAGCACCCCCATAAATCCTTTATTTACGTTTCTAGAACAAAAACAAAAAATTAAAATTTTTCGCTCTTACCTTAGAGAATGAATTTCCTAGATTAACCTCAAATTTTTATTACTCGACCAAATCCAAATATTTTGGGTACTATTGAAAAGAAATGTTTTCCCTATTTCTGATGATAATGTATAATTTTTGCGAGTATACATTTTCTAGCCTTGAAGGCAATAAAACGCCAATTGAAAATATTTAAACAATCGTAAATACGTTGTCTTAAATCTCAAATTCAGATATAGTAGATATTTTAAGGAGAGTCCGATTTGTGCCGCTTAGTACATTTTAAACTCCTTTTGGTACCATAACATTTGAAGTTGATCGCTTCAGTTCCCTGGGGCTACAAAGGATTTTCATGTTTTTTGGAAACGGTGGAAATTTGGGAAACGGTAGGAGAAATTTTTGGGCTAAAACATTTTACTTTCTGATTTATTTGAAAACTGTTATTTCAGGTTTTTTTGAGATGCTGAAAACAAATACGAACTTGTTTTATACTTACAAAGATTTTTTTTTTTTGTTTTATACTTACGAAACATTTTTTGAGATATACTTTACTTATAGCGACTACTTATTCTTTTGACTATTGAGAAGCCTAAGCTCATTAAAATATTCCGAGCGCAATTTTTTCGTATTCTGCGTAAAAATATATTAAAAAAAAAATTGAATATATTTTTGTAGATGCAGAATAACAGGAGTAAAAACTTCCCTTTTTTAAAATTTTTATATTTTTTTTCTCGGCTCATGGGACCATTTGAATGCCGGGATATGTGTCCAATGCGTTTGGATGCAGATCACAAAAAAAAAAAAATTGTGTTAAAATCGGAGATCTATTGACAGTTCCCTCATCTTGTTAGCCATCTTTACTGTTTATACTACTATTATCAGTTGTATTTACCTATTTAAATAAACAAAAAAAGAAAATTAATTCTATTACTTAAAAATGAATTAAAACTAATCATAGGTCATCATGTGTGTATATATATTTATATATATATATATATATATATATATATATATATATATATATATATATATATATATATATATATATATATATATATATGTATATACCCACACACTCATATATATAAATTGTCTAGTGTTTTGTTGTTTATTCTGTAATTTAATTTGTTGTTTATTAATGTAATTTAGATAAATACAGTGTGGTTTTGAAAAACAATAATAATAATACAAACTAATACCAAAGAGTAATAGAATTTCATTACCAGAGTTTCTAGATTTGCTCTTCTTGAGCTGACAAAGAACGGACAGCTAATTTGAACAACATCATTCCTAATCTTCAACGAGAAATGCTTAAGTCGTCTGCTGAACTGAAATAGTTACTTTTTTATTTCATTACATTTCCATGTTTTCTAATGAAATATTATGGTGGCTTAGGCAGATGACATATATATAATACCTACATAAAACGAAATTCAAAAAATAAAAGTATTTTTAAATAAATTATATATTATTTTATGTTTTTTAAGAATTATTAATCATGTAAAGGATGTGAAACCCGGAACATGATTATACAGAGTTTTTGTAATTTTTAAAATTGAGAATAAAACTTTATTATTACTATTATTGTAAGAAAAAAGACAGGAAGGAAAGGAACCACTTTAAGGCGCTATTTGGTAAGGAAAGGTTTTGGAGTTTGGGCAGGAGGATATTATGATTAGCTGAGTCGAAGACTTTTGAAAAGTCGAAGAGAACAAGAATAGTCATTTTCTGTTGGTCTATAGAGGACTGGAGATCTTGGGTGATTTTCAACAAGGTCGTGTGGAATACTGGGATCGGCAGACAGACTGGAGAGGGTTGAGCAGAGCATTTTGCTTGAGGAAGTTATTAAGCTGGGAGTGGAATATTATTTCAAGTGGTTTTGATAAACCGGAGAAAATATATATAGGTCTAAAGTCAGAAACTATTGAGGGAACAGGAACTTTATTCAACGGACGGACTATGACTTTTTTTCCAAGCTGCTGGGAAAATCGAATGTTGAAGGGAAAAATCATAAATATGTAAAATGAAGGAAAAAGTGGCAGGGAGACCTAGTTTGATGATTTTCACAGGAATCTGATCAGGGCCAAAGTCGTTAGTTCTAGGCTTGAGAACTGAGAAGAGTAAATCTTCAGTGGAAATATTTGTATAGTAAAAATTTTCATGATCAAAGGATGTTTGTGGAGTACAGCATGGAGGAGAGTGCGATATATTACGTTGCTACTAACGTCCTTGTGCATTAGTATAGCTTCATTTCAGATTATATATTCTTAACATTACTTCTCTTCAAAGAAAAGTCTATTGTTTTCAACTACTTTCACCCATCTTTCTACCAGAAATTGGATTTAATATAGGTGCCACACCCTTTGGTTTTGAGGCAAAGAACTCTTCACATCCAATTTTTACGTCTTCGTAATTATCAAAGATCCGACCTTTTAAAAAATGAACCATTGATCTAAAGAAACCATAATCTGATGGCGCAATATCTGGGCTATACGCAGGATGAGGCAAAACGTTTAATCCTACCAGTTCCGATGATTTTTCCTTGGTCAAACGAGAATGATGTGCAAGGGCATTGTCGTGTTGCAAAATGGCTTAATTCCTGTTGACCAAAACGGGGTACTTTACACGCATAAACTCAGTTTAGCTATTCAAAATATAGGTTTGAGTCCACTGCCCGACTATCAGGAACAAGCTCAAAATACAAAATACCTTCGAAATTCCACCAAACACAAAGCATCACTTTTTTCCCAAACCGAACTTGGCACACCTCCAGTTGTGAAGCTTCACTGCTTATTTGTACTAGGTTTTTTTAAAAATATCCATTTTTCGTCACTTGCAATAATTTTTTTCCAGAACCTGTTATATTTTGGATTTTGAAACAAAATTTTGCACATATCAACTCGCTGCTGTGGTTGGGCCTCTGCCAAGTCACGTGGGACGGACCTTGGTCTTAAATTCCTTACGCCCAGGTTTTTAAGATGACGAGCCACTGTGGCATTAGAAGCCCCTACTAGGGCCGATAAATCACGAGTAGTTGCATGTGGGTCCTGGTTCAAACATTCAAGAAGAACGTCATCACCAACGACCTGATCTGGGCTGCGCGGCAGTATTTCGATGGATAATTGACTCTCCTTCTAAGGCACAAATTTCTTCGGCGGCTGCTTTTGCGCTTAAGCCTTTTTTTCAGTAAAGACCGCGAATCACGAATTTTTCTTCTGACATTGCACGTGTGTTTTAAAAACGTAAATGACCCCATGAAGCTAACTCAAGTCACAAAGAATTAAAGAATCAGCCGAATTCAACATTGACATAAATAGTAGGAACAAAAGCATCCTTATAGGATTAATTATGAGAGCTGGAATTAAGGGTTGTTTTCATGCACAAGGACTTTTTTAACAACCTAGTAGGAAGAGGATCAGCAAAATAGGAATTTAATTCGTCAGGTGCAACCGGGTAATAAGTGCAGGCTTTGGAGTGAACTACAGATAAATTTTTAAGGATTTTCCATCTGGGCTTGTGATAAGGTAATGTGGAAATGTTCTGCCTTCGCATATGCAGTAATTAAATATTGTTTAATATTTTTTTTTTCTCATTTAATGAATTTTGGAATATAAAAGTGATTAAATACCACCAAATTCATAAGATTACAGGCATAAAATTTGCAAAATGGACACGAACGTTGTTAAATGTAATAAATGAAAGAATTAAAGAAACGAAGAAGTTTCAAAAAGGTTTAAATTCCCTGAAAATTATAATAATATAATCATATGGTTTTATTAATTACGGTTGCACAACCGGACGGTGAAAAATTCCCCAAAATAGTATTTTGTCAATTAAAACAAAATGTCTAAGCTTATAACTACGTTAAACTGTATAAAAAATCCGTATAGGACGCGGCGAAGGATTTTTCATCCCATGGCATAAAAAAATACAGTGGTTAAATATCTTAACCATACATAAGAGCATAAATTGAAAAAACACAAACACTTTATTTTTCAAGAGGTGCTGCCCAAAGATATTGGTTTACAACATACACAGCTTAGTTCAATCTAATTAGAAAATTGGCTGGAAAATATAATAAACAAATTAAATTATAATACACAAATTCTTAAATCAAGGAAGTATAATAAATAATATAATATTTGGATGAAGGTTCTAAAGGGTTTACCCAAGACGCAAGTTAATCCTAACAGACCGTAGTTCTGGGGAGGAGTGATAGTGTATTATATCACCGATCATGACGCCTTGGTTTCTCACGGATTGGTAAAATCATGTCATTATAATGATTAATTATATTATAATTACAGGGAAACAGATACTTCATGCCTGTTTTCTATTATAATGAAAATTAGTATTTCCCTCCTATCTATAACTTAGCTTTTATTTTTCCGAGCACACCAAGATTTCTCTCCCTTCGGTTTGGTACAAACTTTACGAGCCCTCGAACCACGTACATCCCCACGACTCCCCACTGAAACAGATGACCACTGAAGCTTCAAGATCAGGAAGAAACATTTCATCTTCTTTATGATTGGTTCTAGATCTCTTATTTGGTCAATGACCCTCGACCAATGAGGGTGCACGATATTAAATCTCTAGGAAGGAGGCTAAGGGAGAATGAAACTTCAGCGGCAAACTCTCAAGCAATAGGTTCGATTCGTGCCACACAACTAATTGCAGTATTTTTTTATACAATTTTCATTATATTTACAAATTAAACATATTTTTTATACTAAAGCCTTTTCACATTTGATGATTTCTTCATTTTATTTTTTATCAGGGTATTTACTATTCGATTCTTAAGAAATTCCAATAAACTCTTTGTGTTTTATCAAGAAATTTTTTAGAAAAAGATTTTCTTCATTTTCTATCTACCATATGCCAATGTAAATTTATATATATATATTTTTTCATTATGAGATGTAAATAATTATTTTAATGATTCAGTTTTTGTTAAACGAATGAATGTAATTTTCTTTTCTCTATCTCGTTGTTTTTATTAGTACTCGTCTGTATAGTCATATAAGAATTGTTTATTTTTTTATATTATATTTTTATTATATCATTTTTGATTTTTATTTGTTTATTTTAATGTATAAGCCAGAAATGTTTCTTTTTTTTGTTTATATACCATTGTTATTCTTCGTCCCGGAATAAAGATTTTACTCTCTCTCTCTATATATATATATATACTCACTCTATATATATATATATATATATATATATATATATATATATATATATATATATATATATATATATATATATATATATATATATATATACTTAGAGTGAGTGAGAGACAAAAAAAGTACGATGAAAATGTTCGAATGTCACTTTAGATTTTCCATTTTTAATCAACACTTAAAAAGTCACTAACATATCAATATTCATAAATATGAAAAATTTAATTTTAGAAAAAAACTGTACATTTTATAAAAAATGCTGAAGAGTGATCGAAGTTTATAAAAGCTTCTTCATGTAATGGACACTTACACTGGTATACCCATATTTAAAAATAACTTAGTGATAACAATAAAAAAAATTCAGACTGAATGTTATGTGAGTTGATAACTGATATTTTTTTTGTATATAGGGAGGAAAGTTAATGAGTAAAAATTGAAAAGTTCCCTTTAAGTAATAAAATGGTTGTTCTCAATAGTAAGAATTTTTAATATTGTTATTCTGACATTCTGATATTTAAAAAAAAAGTAATATATAAAATTTAATTTTTTAATGTAAAAAAATGAAATGACCCAAAAAATGGAAAAAAAAATCATTTTGATATAATTTATATTATATTATTTTATTGCGTAGTGATTTAAAAAATAAAAGCATTTTCTTTTATATAGAATTTTTCGTGATTTAAATGTAGTCCAAATTTAATTTACTAACAGATTATAGTTATCTTCCTAAAAAAAAATAATTTAAATTTAAATCACGTTTTCTTATTTTCAATCATGATTTCCACCTCTACAACATTTTTTTTTTTTTTAAATCTGGGCATATTTAATACCTCTGTATTACTCCAAATTCTTGCGAGGGAAATGTTTTGGCATTTGATTTGTAAGATAATCTCCGGTGATTTCCAGAGTTTTCCCATTAGTCCTAGAGACAAACTGAGTATATATAATAATGTTTTTTTCATGATAACGCAATGAAATGTCTGTTTATTCAATTATTTTACAAGTTACATTGCAAAATAATTAATAAACGTCACAAAAATACATCAATAAATCATAGTTTATAAAACAAAAGTTAGTTTATTAACTAATATTATAAGGTCATGGAATAAAGTGATAGCAAAAAAAGTGAACTATCACAATATATTGTGATATAAAAGAATTATTGTATTTATATCATACTACAGTTTATGTTAGTACAATACAAACATATTTAATGTTAAATTTGGCACACTGATTTTTATCTTAATATAATATTAGTATGACGAAGCGGAAATAGTGATTTCACAGAGGACTATTGAATTCACTAAACTCACCAACAAATGATTTACTGACATTAGTCAGAAGCTAAACTGAGTGGTTGAAGCAGAATTCTGGCCATACTATTTTCCAAGAATACCGTTAGGTCGAAAATTAGGCCTTTTATTACAATAATAAAAAACAAAGGGAAACTAATAAAATAAAAAAATAAACGATAAGTAAAAAATAATAAAAGGAGAATAAAGATGAAAATATAGGAAACTTAAATGAAATATACCAATTAAATAAGAATATAATTAAGGAGATAATTAAATATTGAAATGATTTACAAAACATTATTTAATTAATTTAAAAAAGTAGAAGAGGTTCCGAAACGCGATTCACAGGTATTTCAATATATGTTGTTCATTTTATACACATTGTGATTTATTGACACACACTTAATTATTTATTAGAATCTACGACGCGCTGAAACATTGTTTCCTTTCCATTTATAATACCCAAAACATATTTACAAGGAATATTTAATTTTGATCTGTCGTTTTCGAGAAAATCACACACCTGATATAATGAAACAATCGATTACCGTATCTGTTAAAAATAAAAAGTTCTACTCATCTGTATTTAATTTTAAAAAATCTTAATGACATGAATTACACAGGCTAACAGTGGTTTTGGTGCCGAAGTATTTGGAGGTGATTTCATGAATTTGAATAATGCATCCATCAGCTTCTGCCAGTGGGCTCAAATTTCTATGATATAACATTTTAGTTTAATTTAATATAGGTGACACTATTGCCATTTAAATCCATTGACCAAATAAAACAACTAAACATCTTTGGTTTTTTCATAATTGTTATATGTTTAAAAAAGAGCAAAGAAAGAGGAAAAGTCTGGGATGAAACCAACTAGTCACTGAATCCTTCGGAAGCTTCTTTTCTGTGACATTCTTAAATATTTTGGAACTGACCCGTTTTAACCTCCAGTAGAAATCTGCCACCATGTACTTACTTTATTTACTACAATACATTACGATATAGTTTATAATACAAAATTTTAAGTAAAAAACAATTTTTTTTTTCCTTTTTGGCATTGCGGAGCCCAGACATTTAAATTCTTACAAACATTCAAACGTATTTACTGTTCTGTATACATTACCGAAATCATCCCCGTTTCAACTACTATACACAACTTTGAAGGCCTGTCGTTCACTGAGACTGTTTTCGACCGAATAATCTTCGGACAGTTTTGAGCCGTGGCCGGCCAAAAGATCCGAAATATGGTGAAAGCATTGGAGCGCGCCCAATAAATACTCCCTGTTCATTCGGCGCACAATGTGTCGTTTCACGAATCTAGTTGGACAAAAATCAAAAGATGAACCGTTCTAAGTTACGTATTCAGAGCAAAATTAAATAAAATCGATTAAAGGATGGGGTGTTTTAAACCTGGAGGGGCATCAAACTTTTCGGAATAAAGATAACCGATTTTTTGGGCGTGGGATGTTTCGGACTTCCACGTCCTTACTTAGATTGAATAGCTTAGATGATATTCCCCACTCAATCAAAATATTGTACAGCCTAGTGGTCAATAGATTAATAAAGCCGATATAATAGTGATGATTTATATCTTTTTATTCAATTTTCTTTTTCACGAATATTTGATCAACAGTTGAACGCATCCATCTAAAGCCACTTTGGAACGTTTCAATAATTTCTTTGCCGTATTGTGCGAGGAAAAAAATATGAAGAATTTGATGCGACTATATTATAACTGTTCACGAACTTACGTTGTTATTACACTTACACTTACGTTGTTAGTACGTTAAATATTAAACATATAGAGAAAGAAACAGGAATGATTCAAGAGAAAGAGAAATAGTTGCGAATACTCCGCCATTAAACTACTTTCTTCCCAACTACAGGCTGAGAATGCTTAATATTCGAATTTATGAGAGTATTATACTCAAGTTATTTATGAATGCGAGGCATACTCTCTCACGCGAGGGAAGACAAACGATAGAGTGAATTTGTAAATAAATTTCTACATAAAATGATAGATCGTGAGGCGGGTGTAATTCAATGAGTCCTAAAACAATCTGCATTTGAGCAACTTTAAGCGCAGTATTTTTTAAAATGTTTTATTTATATTCGACTGTGGGTAATACTGTTTAAATTTTACTTTTAATTAAGATTTTATACCAAAGGCAGTCTCAATGCACCTGATGTTTTTTTGAGTAACAAGAAGATTTATTATTTTATTATTATTATTTTTTTTTATTATGTTCTGCATGAAACAAACTATCCTTGCATACCTAATATTTATAAAAATCATTTGCCATTCGTAACATTTTTTATGAAAATTATGGTGTAAGTGACACAGGACAAAATATTAAGATGTGTTATAGGTATCTTTAAAGCAATTTATAAATAAGAGTAATATTTGAATTATGTTACAGGAATATCATTAAGGGCCGTTTAGCTGGGCCATATTTTCCGGCAATGTTGCTGCAATATACGGCAATCTCTTGCCCAAATATCTACCTATGGCCGGCCACATTGCCTCGTTGTAGGATGTTGCCGAGTATTGCCGGTGCTGTCGAGAGGTGTTGGAGAATATTTCATACTGCCGGGCCATATCCCGCCTCTGTCTTTGTAAATTCTAATCTCTCACTCACTTTTTGCGTCTCTCTCTTGCTTATATAGGCGATTATTTATTATTAAAGATTATTTTTCAATTGATTTTTAATATTATTTTATATAAATGGTTATTTCAAAAATGATTTTGATATTATTATACTACAGAAATTATTTTGATATTATTATACTACAAAAATTATTTTATTAGAGAATTATTATTCGCTCACATTATTTCAATAAATAAAGCCTAGGTACTTTAATATAACTAAACAATAATTAATAATGTCATAATTAATATAGCATATAGTATATATAGTAATATAATACTATCATTAATAATAATACCTACTAAAAATAATTACCACCACCCTACCAACTTCTGTAATTTTCCTTATTTTAAATAATTACCTGATTTAATTCATAAAACAATTCTTCTGTTATTTTTGTGAAACGAAAAACAAACAAATTTATGATCTATTTTTTTGCTTCAAATCTAGATTTTGTGTCTACTGAATTTCCATATTACATCTTTTAATAAATATTAATGAAGCTCTTGAATCCATATTAACTGTTTTAAAACATATCTCTGTAATGCATATTGCCTCTTACCTTTTAATACATATTAATCCATATTACCTCTTTTAGTGCATATTAAGTTGGAAAACTTAGCATAACATCTAAATGCAGATGACATTATTTTATCAACAAATGCAGTCAAATGTAGAAATATGAATTATTTTATCTTACTGTTTTCCATGTGAAATAGAAATTTATATAACATATTATCTTATCTTTCTCAAATTTTATTAATGTATAAGGACATTTGTTACAACCTAGTACTATTATAAATGTGATTTTATTATTTATAGAACCATAGGTTATCAGGAAAAAATGTGTTTTTTTTAGTGTGTGTGTGTGTGTGTTTATTTTAACTAAGTCATATCTCTTTAATATTTTTCAAATTAAAACTAGAATTCTGAAAATATTATCTACAGGCACTCAGACTGTTTTGCATTTCAATGCTTCAATTATTAAAACTCTTAGGGAAGGAAGCTACCAGAACTTTCAACGAAACAACCGGTTACCAACAAAAATTTTGACTGTAAATATAGACCAAAGTGGTGAAAATTTTTCTCGGTATTCGACTGCATTGTTAAGAATTCGTGTTATTTCATTTAATCAAATCTAACACAAGTCCTTTGAAAAAAATACTGTTTCCCACAATCTTGTTGTTTCTGAACTACTTATTATTTTTCTAATTTTAGAAAACTACTTCTTAATTTCTGTTCTATTAATTTAAAATTTAAAGTTCTTGATATTGCAAGTTACAAAAAATATTTGATATATATATATATATATATATATATATATATATATATATATATATATATATATATATACACATATATAATACATTCTTGTTATCAATAACGTAACGTGGATAAAAATTTCAGCCGCCGGCAACACAAGTCCTTTGAAAAAATGCTGTTTTCCACAATCTTGTTTTTTCTTAACTACAGATTATTTTTATAATTTTGGAAAACTGTTTCTTAATTAATTAAATATATATAATACATTTTTGTTATTAATAACGTAGCATGGGGAAAAATTTCAACCAAATCTTCGGCCGAATTCGGTGGTTGAGCAATACATATATAACAATGTAAAGGTGATATATAATAAATATATCACTTAGCACAAATTATTTTGTAATATTCTAGACTGTATACCAAAAGCATATCCAAAAAATAATAGAAGAAGAAGAATCTAAAACTACTATGTATTTCTGTTCTGTTAATTTAAGTTGCCTAAAATAAACGGTTGTGGTATTTATTTTTTAGCGCGCGTCAATGCACCTTAGGGAGAGTAGAGAATAAGTAAGGTTTTAGAAAATTTAAAGAGCAGAAAAAGAGCAGTGCTGAAATTTTAAAATATATGGACTTATATCAATTGCTAGGAGTCACAAAAAATATGCACAGAAACTACAATATTATTATAGTTACTAAGCATTTTTTTTTTCCTGATATATCTATACCCACAACAACTGCCGATAATCTTCTACAATATAAACTGCGCAGGGCCGACCACTACATCGACAAACAATGATCCACCCATTTCCGCCGACCTCTATACCACCCGATGACAAGATCTGCTCTGCATTGGCCCCAGTAAATGGCGCTGGGGATAAATGGGTCAGGTTTTATGGAGGACAAAGGCTTAAAACCTATCCCGCCATTACACACCTCTACCGCTACCGCGTTCTGTTATCTCCGTCGTACATTTAGGGTATAATGCCTAGGGAAAGCTTTCGGCCAATGGAGCTATTACTTTTTTAAAATTAAAATGGAAAAAAAAAATGGGCGCTGGAATTGAAAATAAAATCTTACCCGACGACGGTAAAGCTTAGTTATGAAAAGATTCCCGGTATCCTCTAATGTATACTGGCTTTTCTGAATTTTTTGAAAATCAGGGTTGATATTAACGCAAATGATATAGAATTTTGTTATTAACCATGACAACTAAATAATAAGTGAAAATAAATAATACATAAAAAACAGGAAATATGAAAACAGAAAGTAAGGATAGATTAGTTGTTACAATTTTTTCCAATTATTAAATATTATTCTTAATAGTTTTAATTTTAGTTTATTTGGTTTAATCTTTATCTTTATAAATTTTCTCGTCATTCTTAATTTTTTTTTTTTTTTTTTTTTTTTTTTTTAATTAATGAGTAAAATAGCTCAGTAAGTAAGGCTCTGAACTCTGATGTTCCAACCATGAAGTAGTCCCGAAGGTTGGTCTGAAACGCCGGCTATAACTAAATCAGAAACTTATGTTTATTTATCATACTTTCATGTTGCGTTAACTGGTCCCCAACTAATATACTTATAATCCTTAATGAGCATAAATAGGTTCTCATTTTGAAACAATAGCGGCTAAAAAAATTGATTGTTTTTCAATTTATTCATATTCAAGAATATGATGTTATCTGTATTATTTATTTGATAATGAAACTGTCACTTTCGAAATCTGAAAAAAAAAAATTCACGTTCGTGGAAAGCCTTGGGTCCTATAAATTGTTATATCAGTGCCCTCTTTTTTTAATTTATATATATATATATATATATATATATGTATATATATGGTATATACATATGTGGAGTGGTAAGGAACTCCAATGTTTGAGACCGTTTGTGGGAGTTAATTATTTATTCTGTTATCAGCCGTGGACTGATCCTGTGGAATTGGAAGACCTCTCAGGACTGATATAGGATTCATATCGCATCGATATGTAGGATTTATAAATGTCTATAAAATTTCTATCCTTAATTGGAGGAAAAACTTGGCGGTTGAGCGTGCTCTTGGCCAAATCACGTCTTTGCGCAACGGTATTGGACTGGAAACAGAAAATACGTTATATAACGCGGTTATATAACTTTGTTTTATACAATTTGTCTATACGATTTTATAACAATGCTGTACAACTTTTATAAAACCATTAATTCCCAAAATGATTACTTTTATTTTATAAATTTATGAACAGATCCTTCTAGAAACTTATGTTAAATTATGAACGAATTTACAGTAAATTAAAAAGAAAAAAAAAAACCTACCAAAACAGAGATATAAAATAAAAATAAATTAATCTTGTTTTATAAATGATCAGAAGAATATAAAACAAACAAACGATCAACCAATAATACAAACCGAATAAAAGAATATGTTTAAATATTTCTGTACTATTATAAAAAAATTAGTTTATTGGAAATTCAGTGTCAAACTACTAACAACGGAATCCAAGTTTAACAACAAAATCTGAATTGGTTGACTATAATTTAAATTTATGTTGAGAACGTAAGAATTTAAATTCTATCCAGGAAACGTTTTGGAAACATAAGGTGAAATTAGGTTTATGTTTGTAAGGGGCCAAAAATATACATAAAGATAACATTTATTATAAAAATTGTGACTGAATCAATTGCTGTTAATGAAATTTATATTCTCTAATTTTTATAAAAGAAAAATATATGAAAAGATATCAAGAAAAAAAAATAATAAAACCAAAAACAATACAGAAAGAAATACCCAATAATAACTATTCCACAAAGACTAACAAAGCCGCCGCCCGAAGGGAAAACAATGGCTCTAGAAATTATTCTACACTTCCTTTTATTCGTTTTCTTTATTCAATGTTCATCCCTGGGACTGGTGTAAAATTAACACATCTAGCTACGGAACGACCTTCTGTTTACCTATTGGAAAACATTTTGAAACAGCTAGTAATTCTTTTAGACGGATTCAATAATTGGTTTAACTTTTCACCAAATTTATCTCTCTCGAAATTTATTTTATAGCCTAGCTTTTAATTCAATTAAAAAAAAAAAAAAACTCACAAAATCCATCAACAAATTATGAACCGTGTTTTCATCATATTTTTACTAACAATAAATTAGTTATTATGAGCTAGAGATCGGCAAAACCCATGATTACAATTAATAAGTCAAAAAACTTTAACTAATTTCTTCAACAGTGATAATAGTTAAAATTGATGCATTACAATAAAAATTCATGCATTAGCAAAATGTGTACCTCAATAACCGCATTCATTTCAATAGGTCATATGGTTCTATAGTCCGACCATTAACAGAACCCATTAACACAGCTTCAATTATACTGCATAATAGAGCTATAATAAGATCATTATGATAAATGGCGGAGCTAAGGATGTCAAATAAAATAATTAATCTAGATTGAAAGTGCATAAGCGAAACATCGAATTAACTCCAAGTGGCGAATTTATCGAGTAAATTCATATTAGGTGTAATCACTCGCCCGAATATGTTTTTATTATTTTTTAAAACTTATATTGTGATATACAATATGGTACCCTTAATTAATTATTACATCAATAAACTATGTCATATATTTATTCATATTCATCAGAAAGCCGTTATTAGTACTAAGGTAAAACATTTTAAAGAGCTTCATAATATAAGTATAACAAGAAAACGCAGAAATATGTACTCCAATAATTACGATTGATTTTGTAAAAAATTAATTAATTTATTTTTTAACTGACGATTTTTAACAAATAATTTGTCTAAAATTTATTTTTTGTTAATCTAGTAGAAATAATTATAAAATCACAAAACTGTAATTGTTTAAAGTTATCTAATTATCTAATACAGTAATTCTTGTTATCAATGAGACGTATATATCGTTTTAAAATCATGAATAACGCATTTGTCTGTATCATTATTTAAGCGTAAGTATTACTGGAATCTTGAAATCAAACTAATGGTTAAGTTTTATGCTGTGTTGGGTAAGTGCTGTTATGCTCATATTTTTACAGTTTCTTATGTACTTAATTAAGGATTGATAAATTATTTGCCACTTCTATAAATTTTTTTTATTGAAAACTAGTTTCGAATGTTATACATTCATCCTCAGTTCTAAAAAACACACAAAAAAATTCAAAAATAAGCAATTCAAAATATAGTTGGTATTATTATACATATTAAATTATATAAATCACTATTATAAAAGATTAATGAATTATGAATTTAATTAAGACAAGAAATCAAATACATGTTGGTACTCACCAAGGTTTAAATGGATTATATCAAACAGAAAAGTTTGTACTGGTTTCTTCTCGCAGTGTACTGGCAATGAACGACAGATAGACAGGATGTTTTTAGGTAAACGGTTTAAGGATCAGGGTTTTCCCAGTAAGGCCGGCGAGTAATTGTTTTTTCTGTTATAGATGGGAATGAATTTAAGATTGGACTATTGGAGATATTTATTTGGTCATTTAAGCAAAAATCTGGATTGGATTTGAAGGATTTTATTATTTCAAGTGCTTCATATATATTTAATTTGAGACTGTTTTCAACGTGATGTATTAATTTAACTCCTGAGTCTTTGATGAATTTATGATTATTTTCATTTAAATGAATTGCAAAGTTGGAATTATCTGTCTTATTATTTATTATATGCACGTATATGTTCCTTTAATCTCTGATTTAGCGATCTTCCAGTTTTTCCCGTGTATTTGGCTGCACAATCATTACAATTTAGTTTGTGTTTTTTTTAGAACTGGGGATGAATGTATAACATTCGAAAGTAGTTTTCAATAAAACAAATTTATAGAAGTGGTAAATAATTTATCAATCCCTAATTAGACTGATCCTTCTATACCATCATGCGGATGTCAACTCTTGTTTGTACTTGTCTGTACTTGTTTTGTTTATACTACCGATACCCCATAACTCCAGACAACTCAACCTCAGTATCCTTGATTTTTTTAAAAATTAATGTTATGTTTCGTTTTTCAAAATGAAACATGTTTTTCTGTTTTAAAAAGTAGCAAAGGGCGAATACGAGAAAGATTACACACCACTGCTGATGTTGACAGGTTCACAGCTGTCTCTCCGGTTAGCAGAGACTGTAAAAAGAGTTTTGAAAACCACGTGGAAAATATTAGATGGTTTTTCTAACCCATCTTGGCGTTTTGTAATATTGGTATAAAAACGTCATCAATGGAAAATTAAGTATTCACAAAACATTTACATTCCAAGCGCGCGATTCCCACATATTATTATTTCGATATTATAAATTAATGGATAATAAAGTGAAATTCAATTTATGTATAAAGATGTTTTATTAAATCGCTCTCAGCTAAGCATCAGGGTCTCAATTCCTATTTGTTTACTTTTTAAAATAAAACAATGCATAAGTTATTCCCAAATAAACTTTCACTTTGGCTGTACTGAAGTTTCAATATGTACGTCATTTTTCATTTTTTCGGATTTTTTTTTTCGGCCCTTCAATCAGCATTTAGCTCGTCGCAAATCATAGTACATTTTGAGACATTTAATGTTTAGAAATAAAAAGTTTGAAAATAAAATTCTTTTGAAAAGTTCACGCGAGTTGCGTTATGTCCGAAGTGAATTTCGAAAATTTTCACTAAACATTTTAAATCAAAAAGTATATTTTGATTACTGAGGGTCTATCGCAATATGGCAACTAGTCCTACTAAGTAATAACGAAAAAAAAAAATTAGTGAAAATTAAGAATTTTTTTTAGTGCGTAACTCTCGTGATTTGAAAGGGTTTTCTATTTTTTAAAGTACCTAGAAAATCAAAAAATCGTAAAAATTGTAAACCAAGTGAGATTTAACACTCTTTGGTACTGATATAACACTTATACAGGACCCAAGGCTACTTTTCATGAACGTGATTTTTTTCTTTTCCACACATTTCGAATGACCTCTATACCCATTTCAGATAGTATTGATTTTAATTGAATCCAGATAAAGAATCGTGATGATATAGTGATTAGTAAGCTGTAGATAAATCTCATTGTCAGTTTAGTTAGCTGTTGTAAACAGTTCTCTGTCCTTAATAACCTGTCATTCCAAGTTAAATTTTGTTTTGTTAAATTAAGAAAAAGCTGTGAAACTCAAAAAAAAGGTTTGGAAACATAGTATAAAACTATGAGACGGAAAGCTACAGCCAATCGATTGAGTGCTTAGTATTCCCAACGCAGAGTGCCTAGTTGAAACAGTTCCGAGAATTGGTTCTAGGGTTTCAAAATGCCAATTTTTCATGCAGGAAGTTCATTGCAATAATTTATTAAAATTGTAATAGATTATACATTTCTTTATAATGTGATAATAAAAATAAAGTTGTCTCAAGATCACAATTAAAACACAAAAGATTGATCTACATATATCTCTCGGCGTTTCGGGGATGCTTTGTCCTCCTGTTCAGCATTTAATATCCCAGTAATGTTTTGTGAGCCAATTAGTGTTACTATACTATGGTAAATTTTAATTGTGACCTTGAGGAGAAATAATAAAGATAACCTTAATGTGGAATGTCAAATACTGAAAAATAAAATATCATAATAATACAGTTCGTGATATAAAGGTGATCAAGACTCACTCGATTAACGCCCCCCTCCTAAAAATCTTCAATTTTTGAAATTTAGGGATGAAACTTGATGAGGCACAACTGTGTCGCCTGAAGTTTCCTTTGAGCTCATATTAACCCCCTAACTTTCTCCAGTATCTCTCCAGCGTACATTACTCTTGAATTTTTAATAGGATGGGATATTTTTTTTTAACATTTTCTGCTAGGAATTGAAATTTAAAGACGAATTTATATCGTGCACTTTTTAGATCCGATGCGTCCCGAGGGCACTATACCATAAAACGTTTTTATACGAAGTTCCAGAATTCTCTGGAGAAAAGCATTTTTTTTTTTTTTTTTTTTTATAAAACTATTTCAATGAATTTTTTAGAGAGTTAAAATCACTGTGAAATGATTCTACTTTCATTTCAGAATGCTAAGTACAGAAAAAATGTTTTATTCCAGAAAATTGTTGGAGCTTTATATAAAAACGTTTTATGCGTTTATCTCCCTCGGGGCGCATCGTATCGAAAAAGTACCTGAATAAATTCGTCTTAAAATCGTGTTTCCTATTAGAACCCGTAAAAAAAAATACCACATCCTATAGGGAAATTCCAGCGTTATGTGCGCTGGAGAGGTACTGGAGAAAGTTCGGGGGTTGAATATGAACTCAAAGGAAACTTTAGGCGGCACAGTTGTCCCTCTAAATTCCGAAAATTGTGGATTTTAAGGGGGTGTCAATGGAGTCTTGAACACCCTGTATTAACACCTGCACCACTTGACCATTCTCAGGAATTATTTTATTTAATCAGTTAAGGTGGATGAAAAAAATTACAATACTTATATGTTGTACAGTCATACACTTTACAATAATTCAACTACTTTGTTAACCACGACAATATTAGTATAATCAGGATGAAAGCATAATTATTACAATACATTTTTAACATATGATGTTTAGGATCATACACTAAACACTTCCTCTGCTTTCTTAAACGTCCTAAGTTCATTTTACTGACCCTTCATTTTACTGATTTTTTTAATTCATATTTCAGTAAAAGGGCAATCAAATTGAATATAAAATAATTGTAAGTAATAATGGCTAATTGTTTATTAAAAAAAATATTTATTTGAATGAAATAAATTACCGTAGTTCCTTAGTTCGGTTTAATGCCATGATTTTTGCTCTTTTTTATTAAATATATACAAATTTTCTTGGAGTAAAGGACCACCCTAATCGATATCTGAGGCTCAAAAACACTCATTCTAAAAGTTTGAGCCAAATCCTTCCGTGGGATTTCGTGATCTATTTTACAGAGGGGTTGACAGACATCTCTCGTATTATAGTATTATAAAATTAAAAATTGTATTATTTATACATTTTTTGTCTTGCTTTTAATTTTTTAAAAAGATTTTTACTCTAAAAAATTGGGAATTTTGAGTAAAAATAAAAACATCCAGGTTCGAAAAAAAATTTACTACAAAAAAGGTGTACTACAAGTTATAACATTTATACATTGAAAACTTAAAAGATAAATATTTTTTCATACATAAAAATATAAAAAGTGGATTTGATCAATGTTTATGAAAGTTCTGAACCACCAAAAACTTATATTTTAAACACGTGAACATAGTTAAATTAATGAAAACCAAAAATTTAAATTTGAGAAGTTTTTAAAATACTTTTTTTAGACTTTTTCTTTCATCGGATCCTTCCTGTGTTATCTGCTACTCTCCATAACCTTCATTGTCTTGAGAAAAATCACAGAAGTAGTCTGTTATTATCGATTATTTTCTCACTCCCAGAAATTTTATTTGTTTCTATAATTCATTTACACATGTAAAATCCGACAAATTGTAATTTTTATTAGATATATCATTTAGAAAATAAGAAAAGGAAATTTAGCTACACATTTCTATGCATGAAAATAATATATTTGCTCACAAGCAATATTTTAAATGTTCTATATTTAATTCTAATGAATATTTCAATCACATTTCCATTAACAAAACCTACTAGATCAACTTCCATTCTAAATCCCGATTTTTACATTTTAATATTAAAAAGTTAAATATTCTCCAATTTTATCTATACAATTATATATATATATATATATATATATATATATATATATATATATTGCTATGTATTTGCTAGCAATTATAGATCAGTGATGACTTCCTACGAGGCGGAGCCATTTTATATGTTATGTTTCAATTAGGTTGATTTGACTTACATATTAGATGATCTCAAAATTATTGAAGAATAAGATTAAATATTAATTACCTGTTGAGTCCGCTAAATGGATACCTTTCCGAGCGCCTGATTTGTGATTACCATTTTTTAACAATTAACCAATATAATGTTCCTATTTATAAGATTAATAATGCCATAATGTTAGTAAAATTTATTGATATCATGCTTAATCAGACATATTAAAATTGATAATGGGCTTGGATACTAAACAACAACCTTCTTCCTAATATTTGTCTTTATTTATCAAAATTAATATAATTTATTGATGCATATCAATATATATATATATATATATATATATATATATATATATATATATATATATATATATATATATATATATATACATATATACAATTATAAAGGTTTTAGAAAGTTTAATTTATATTGATCGATTGAGCGAATCCTTAAAGATTAAAATTATACATCAAATGTATTAATGAAGAGACATAATTACTCTATACAAATAAGGTTATTCAAAGAGGAGCAAGAACAGTCAAAATGTATACTTCCTGGTTATTCAGAAAAAATATAAATAAGACTTCATTAAAATGTAACTGCTCGAATGATGAGGCAGATAAATTTAAAATACTTAAAGTGACTGTAATATTTGAGAATAATCTCTTCATTCAAATAGCTAATATTTCTTTGAAACCAATTAAACCGAATTAATAATGAATTTTCTTTTTAGGTCAATATTGTTTTTTTTTTTAAGAACATTCAGGTTTGTGTTCAAAACAAAGATGAAAAAGATCACAAAAAAAAAATTGGCGATAAAAGAGTTACTAATTCTGAAGAAGATAATACGTAGAAAAATAAGAATTGGACAATACGAATATTATAATATAGAAAGGAATAAAAATAATTTTTTTTCCTGAACTGGTTTTTTTTTCCTTCCTCTTCACAGCTATATCAATTAACTGCTTCAAAACAAGTTCAACAGAAGTGTAAAGAAAAAAAAGGAGAAATATGAATTCATCAAATGAAAAAGAATTCAGTACGCAGTTTCATAATTAATAATAAAAAATTTTGTGGGAATTATTATTTTTTTTATTAGATTTATTCCTTTTTTTTATAAAGAAAAAATCAGGTAAAGAAAAGAAGAAGAATTGGAAAATGCCAATAGAAAAGAAGTAAGCAAAGCAGCTGAAAAAAAACAATTGAATATAAATATTTATTGAGAAATACATTTTTATAAAGTTTAATTATTTTATAAGGTATAATTGCTTTATTTTAAAAATATACAGCAGTGTGCCATTTTAAATCCTAACACTCAGTTTCATATTTATTTATTTGTGTAACGTTTAGACCGGAGAGTTTTCATTTGCTTGTTCATGAATTAATGGCAAATTTTGCTATTAAAGTGTTTAAATTGATTAATTTATTTTATAAAATGTATGCAGGTTTGTGTAGCTACTTTAGAATATTTATTTTTAGCCACTGAGGTGAGTAACATAAACAAATAAGCAAGAAACTATGTGTTAGGATTACTACATGCAAAAAAATAGTTACGCCATATTGAGAATCTATGAGAGTTGTACAAGCGGGCCTTTTTATTTATTTTTTTATACAATCCTCCTCCTTCTAAGGTTAAAAAATCATTTATTTTTCCCACTTACTATAAACTGCAACTTTTCAAAACATTCATTCGAACTAGGCTGCAGAAATCATACAATGCCCCGCCTGAGATAGGAATATCAGCGTTTGAGAACAATACATCTGCCGGTTCTCTTGAGTTTTCATTCGCTTTTAGTTCGAGTCATGGAAAATATTTGAAGTATATTCTCAAATATATACGAAATTAAAAATCATAAGTGGGCGAAAACAATGTTTATCGATTGGAAATTTGTCACTGGCGCGCAACGAAACAACCCAACGTATTGACCCGGACATAAAAAAAGCTGAAATTTCAACTTTTATAATTGAATAAATATTGCTACGTGCATCCAATACAAGTTATCACTTTTTAAAATAATTTTGTAGACACCAAACAATGAATTGACTGAATAGCGGCAAAAGTAACTTCTTTTTTTAAGACCATTTAATTAGTGTTGGGAAACGAAAATCAGAATAATTAGACAATTAGAATAAAATAAAAGTTAATTAATCAGTCAACGGAAATTTGTCGATCGGTTTGCGATTTTTCTTTTTTTTTTTAACATTTCAAATGAAGTATTATTATTGAATAACACGTATATACAATAATAAAGATCCATTTTTATTAAATAAAAAATTCAAATCGCATAATCTATCATTTAAGATTGTAGTAAATTAATTCATCATTCATAATTCAGTATCAAAACATTTTTTTTTTTTTATAAATAATATGAGGGGCTTTTATACTAAGGGCTGGATAGTTTAGATTATCTTAGTCCCCTATTACTTTAATATAACTCATAGTCTTATCAACAATGGAATTATTACATGATAAATTATGTGTTATTAGGGATTGATAAATTATTTGTCACTTCTATAATTTATCAATCCCTAATTAGATTGATCTTTCTATACCATCATGCGGATGTCAACTGATTATGTGTTATTAATTTTCACCCAAAAGTTTGATATAAGGTAAGTCGGGACAAGTGCATACTCGAGGCATGTACATATATAGGATTTATTTCAAATCTATTTTATTGGCAGATCTGCCATCTATGAGAATTCGAATTGAATAGGAAGTAAATAGTAAAACCCCCGTAGATGGCAGCTCTACAAACAAAATAGATTTGAAATAAATCCCCATGTCCTTGAGATTTATAAACTTGCCCGAATATGCACTTACCCCGAGTTTGCACTTACTCCTACTTACCGTAATCACATTTTTTTAACTTATATAGCAATAAATATTACTATTTAATTTGTAAATATAGCGCAATCAGTTTTTTTTTTAACTGTTTGTATACTCTGTTAGTGTTTGATAACTAATAATAATAAATTTATAACAACAATAGTGATATACGAAATTTAATCTTATTAAAAAATTAATAAATAAATTTAATAATAAATAATAATAATAATAAAATAATAATTAATTTAATTTAATATTCATTGTGGTTTTTTTTTCGAATTAGTTAATTTTCTTCTAATTGTACATTTATTTTATTTTTACTTATTTTTCTGTTTTTTTTTTTTTCTTCGTCTTACAATATTATCTTTTTAATTTTGTATTTTTTCACTTTATCATTATAATTGCATTATCTGTTCTAGTTAATTTAGTATTATTGTTTATTTATGAATTTTATAAATCTAAGATTATTCCATAATTATAAACAATATGCCTCGTTAGGGATGTCTCTTGTATGAGACTATATCCTCCCTTTGCCAATTTTTAAAAATATTGTTAACATTTAAAAAACTCATGCAAGGCTCTCCAAGCCGATCTGAAAATATCGAAAATCTGGAAATAAAGAAAAAAAAATAACAAACAATGTTTAATTATTGGAAATGTAATGATGAGCACAATTGAACGATCAAACGCATTTGCCAGGACATAAGCTGAGATTTAAACTTTTAAATTTTGATATTTATTGCTTTGTTTCTGAACGCTAGGTGCATCCTACCGCATGGCTCTTTGTTTTATTATTTTTAAACAAATTAAAAACTCAAGTATATTAACCCATTATATATGAATGTACCTGCAGTATATAAATTTTGACCTAAAAATTAATCATTATTCCTTTTTTTTTTTTTTTTTTAACTGTTTTATCATTTTAGTATATATGGCATAAATGGAAACTTAGAACCCTAATAAATACTTATTGCTCTTGAGTGTGGGAAATTGTATTGTATCGGTATTCAATAAAGTCAGTTTTGTTATAATCCGCCGTTTTGGGGTAATAAGTAATAATAGACTAATGATTAATTTTTCATTTCATATTCATCTAGATGAATAAACAAAACAACATTCACAATAATAAATTAATAAAATAAGGAAATTTAAAAATGTGAACTCCAAAAAAAAATAATAAAAAATATATACATACAGATATGCATATAATATCTCCGGCCTTACCAATAATATTTACAAGTTAAATATCATTATAGCGCGAACATTTTGTTACTTTCTTTCTCTTTCGAATTTTTAAACTTTATTTAGTAAAGTGCAATTCACTTGCTAACGGAATCATTGATCGAAAGGGACCCTACTAAGCAGTTTAGAGGCGAGGAGATAGTGTGGTTTTGTTACATTGGCTACACTGGCGGAGTAAGCAGGATGAGTAGATAAAAGTGGACAAAGACAAACAAACCGAGTCTGCTCTTTTGGTTGTGAGTCAGGAAGTGGGGAAGGGGGGGGGGGGGGGAGGGAGAGTCGCTGAATCAACAAGGCCAATTGGCTGTGAGGGATTTGTCCAGAGAGAGTTGCACGGACTGGTGTGTATGGATCAAGTACCTTACTTGATTGAGAAAAGAAGCTTGGTTAAAATTCTGAAGAGTCAACTTCATAAAATAATTATACTAGGTATGCATTAATCTACTATGAATAAGTCGAATAAAGAAGTAGTCAGGTTGGAAAATCGAAATCAGTTTAGACTGCCAATATGACTGCAAATGATTTCTAATTGTTTCTATATTTATTTATTTTTTAATTTATGGTGGTTCTTTGTAACATTTAATAACAGAGAAACTATAATTTATTTATTTTATGAATAATTTTTCTTCCAAGGAATTCGGGAACTCAACTCTACAAAGGATCTAATTTCAAAGCCATGAATCTATAACTGAAAGGGAGCCAGTTTGAACTCTTCACAATTTCATGAGGGGTCAGGTACAAACTTTATGAGTACTCTCTAAACTCTAAGCTGGATAAATTGAGTAAGACAGTTTCATCGGTTTGGATTTATTTTTAAATACGTATTCTATTGAGGGTTGAACAGTAATGAACAGTAAAAATTAAAAAATAATGATTGTTTTTTTACTGACAAAAATGTAAGAAAATTAAATAAATTGGGCTTATCATCTAATGTACATGAGGGACGAATCCAAATGTAAAACGGAAAATACAAAATTTTAACTTTTAATAAATGTTTTAAAGATATTGTATATATATATAGTGTTTTGCGTATTTTTTATTTGTGTTTTACACTATATCCCGAATGGTCATTGGCGTAAAAAACTAATTTATATTCTATCATAATATCCTGTCCTCTTTAAAAATTTAAATGGAGTGGAGACCTGTTCATCAATGCAAAGCAATATTTTTTTCATGAAGTTTTTGATAATCCTAATTTTTATTTAATTGGTTCATATTGGGAACGATCTGGGAAGAGTTATTTTGCTGATTAAGCTTTGTTATCACACTTTTGACATGTTAATAATATTAATCGAAATTCGGGTTCATATTTCTTCCCTTCTATAGTTTCTTGTACTAGTCATCTATTTGCTACAATATATTTTATTTCTCCTAGTTTGGATTTATTCTTTTCCGAACTTTTTCCCAATTTACAATTAGTTCTTTCTTTGATTGATGCACCCGGTCTTCCGTGGTAACCGAGGCTGTAACAGCAAAAAGGGCTCCTTGGTCCGTTTTTACGTAGCTAAAGATTCCGCAGTAAGTTAGGACCAAGATAAAGACTTCGGTTACGGTTTTATTTTTCCTCTCTCGCCATGTTTGATGGCATAATAATTTATGATTTACTTAGCCATGGTAAATGGAGAAATCATTTGCAAGTAGCTAGGCGTCAACCGAAGAGCAAAGAATCTTCTGCATCTGCTTGTCAGTCCATGGCGACATTCCTTAAGATAAAAGAAAGAAACATGAAAGTCTTGGTAGTTTGTGCGGCCACTAAGACTGACTACCTATAGTCCGGTTTCCAGGGCTAATAAACATTTAATTTTCCAGATAATGCTGGCAAAATCTGAAAAAGCCCAAAACTCTAGCCTCATTAGGAGCCGAGATACAAAGAATTTACGATTTTAACAATTATAGGTAAGTTTGCAAAAATTTTTACTTAAAAATTTAACTACACATACTTGATTGTATTCGAAAAAAAATCTCTTAAGCTTCAAACCTCGCGGGTAATGTATAAACAATAAAATATCACTTTAAAAGATGTTTCATGTTGTAATTTATTCCATGGTGAACAATTTGACATTTTTTTGTAGTCCTCTCTTACCCCTGGAAGCGGAGATATACGCGAAAAACTAATTTTAAAAAATCATTTTTTATATAAATCGTTAAATTAAAAAAAATAATATCTTAATTTATAGAGTAATATTACGTGCTGTATCTGAAAAAAAAATCCGTATCTGATGACAAAACTATTTTCCACGATTCAACTAAATTCTGCACATAATATATTTTTTGGCAAATATAGATATCTTTCAGAAAAATATCGACATTTTTAATTCGATATATCATGATATCACGATAGGGTAAGATTGATATCAATATTAAAATTTTACTATCGTAAACCGATATTTTTCCCAAAAAAATAAATAGATCCAGCTTTGAAATAGGCCAAAAGCCTCTGTATGTTTTCTCTCCTTTCAATAATTAAAAACATCGGGGCCCGATGTATTGAAAAATTGATATATTATATTGATATATCGAACTCTACTATTTCGATATATTTGAAAACTATCGATATACGCCGATATTTTTGTTCGATATTTACATCCCTAAAGGCGCCTTCACATTTCTGCCACACCTTGGCAATACAACCGTGTACAGGGAGAGATTTGGCTTGTCTGTGTTTGAGTCCGATCCGGTTCTTGCGGGAAGTGCCACATAAGCGCTAGTGGCGCATTCGCATATACCAATATACACGACCATTTATATAAATTATATATTTTTATTGTATATTATTAAATGTTTCTTTATAAAATAAAAATAGTTTAAATCAAAATTAACTACCGACAAAAGTTAGAATAGTCGTAACAGTCTCGAATGGATAGGCCAGTTTGCTAAGCTTCTGTAAACCTCCATAACACTTTCAAAGGTGTGAAAAGACTACCTTGTCTGGTAAGCAGTCATGCACAGCGGGAGATTTCTGTTTCTCTTGCCTATATTACACTTATTTTTTATTTACAATGAGTTATTATAACTGAAACTTTAGTAAAAAAAGGTTCATACTGTTTGGCACATTTTGGAATGCAACCCTACACCGTAAGCAATAGAAGAGTAGAAGAGAAAAAAATACCTGAGAGAAGTATTTCATGAATGCCGGAGGTGCCCGTTACAGTCTTAATCTAAACAAACCCAATTTGTAAGTGAGGTTAATATTAAATTTCTATGCAAGAAGTAAATTTTTCGCAATAAATGAAATGGAATCTCCGCTTGCCACCTCTAAACGAATTTAAATCAGAAATAAATCTTTAATCAGCCTCCACGGGGCCCCTCAGCAAAGCCCACTTCCTTTGATGAAATTCTAATCCTAGTCAAAGCATCTTCCTTCCTTTGATAAGAACTTCATTTGCCGACTCCTTTGATATAACACATTACCGTGATAAAGTGACATTAAGTAAATTGCATTAATTTGCCCAATACGTTAGCACTTTTTCAAGACTCGACGCCTAGACTAATTATTGCTGACGTTTCGAGTACAGGTTATCTTTGACTCAAGGGTGTACAATCCCTTTGAATTCTTCCAATTTTATTGGGTTCGTCGCTTTTAACGGGGAAAATGAAAGGTTAATACAACTATACGTGAACTGATACCGGACAGAGGCTAATTGTTTTATATAATAAACGAAAATATTTCTATAATAGGAACTGGGTAGCTATGCAGCCAAATCCGAGCTAAAACATCTGAACGGGGAATGCTGCGAAACATTCCAGCATTCTACTGAGGGAATGTGGTTCCTGCTTTGTTGGAATCCGATGCTCCCCCGAAAAGTAATGCCAATAAGTTGTCCTTCAAGTTCTCGCCCGAAGTTCATTTGGATTCTCCTATCGCTGCAATATATGAATATATTCAGGATAATTATGAAGTAAATATAACGACATAGGCTATACTCACACACATAGACCATTCGTTGCAAAAATGGATGCTAGCCATCGACAGTAGATTGCCTATTTTAGTATTCATGGGAAGGAGAAAAGGGGCCTTTGTATGTCAGTTTATCTCAGTAAGTTGATCATGGGGGTGTATCGGGGAGTCACGAAATTTTAATACGTGTATTTACGAAACATTCTGTCCTTATATCTTGGTAATCATTAAAAATAAAAATTGAAATAGAAAAAAAAGAATTTATCCTGGGACAAAGTCCTTTGAAAATAACGTTGAAAATGAATGAAAATATGGATAAAAAAAAAATAATAATTTTTGCCAAAAGACATGTTAAATTAAATAAATAAAAAAACATCTTGTAAAAGGGTAATGAAATAGACAGTCTTCACAGTATTAACATTTATTACCGAACAGATAAAAAATAAATAAATAAAATAAAACACCATGATTGTAGTATTTGGATTTATACCATATATTAAGGTAAATTTAAATAAATTAATTTAATGCATTTATTAACATTAACATTAACTTTTATTAATATTAAAATATAATGTTAAATTTAGTTATGTCATCGACCATGACATTGTAGAATGGTCCTGATGATGGGAAGAATCCCGATTATGCATTAATCTGATCATTAATAAATTATAATACTGTGAAAACTTTATTTTTCACTACTCTTTTACAAAGTTAATATTAGTCTTCTATTAACTATTATTAATCTTTAAAAAACAATCAGGTATATAGATGCATAGTCATCAATGAAATATTAAAAAAAAAAAATAATAAAAATAATAATTTCAAAACAATATAATCGTTCCAAAAAAGAAAAAAATGTATCCATTTCGAAAAACTTTAACTATCATAAATAATGATTTACATCTGGTTACTGAAACAGATAAAACTGAAGTCAAAGTAAAATATAAAAAACGCTTAAAAACATATAAAAAAGAGAGAGAAATAAAATATATCAATACAAACATTAACAATAAATAAAAAAACAAAACCCTTGTAATTTCGAATACATTGAATCGGTTATATTCATAAATAAAATAATCAATAAACTAAACTTTAAAAAAAAAAAAAAAAAAAAATTGGTGCGCCTCGCGCTTTATCTAACTTTCACTTACCACTCTACTTCAAATATATTTGAAAAGTTTCCATTTAACTTCCATGAAAATTCCAATTAGTTTTCATGGAAACATTAATTTTCATTAAATCATATAAAGGTAGATATTATTAACTACAACAATAACTTAATTTTCTGCATTTTTCGTCACTGTCCATTACCTTCTACGACTTTATATTAATTTTTCTAAAAGTTTTGCTTTCCAACAGAATATTATACATCTAGATCACTACTCTCATTTCCGGAAATTTGTTTTCAACCTGGAAAATTTTTCTCTATTTTTCTCCTTTTGTCAATTATAAAATTCTTTCAAAGTTTATATTTATCTAAGTATAAGAGACGGTTAATTATTTCAAATAAACATATTTTAAAGGCACTTTAGAGGAAGCCATTTTGAAAATTTGGCAATCAAGCTCTGTCAGACTATTTCAATGAGGAAAGACAAAGCTGATATTAAGACCATTTAATTTTACATTGATATAATGAATTTAATCGAAATAATTAGTGCCTTCTTCGAGAAATCAATAGTGTAAGATGACCTTTCTTAAATAAGTAATTTCAGTTTCATACAACTCTTTGTTTTCGAACTAAGACTTACCAATTACAAAGGCCATTTTGCGAGACTTGGTTATTTGGACTTAAGATACCTTAAAGCATGTATTTCAGTGGAATCATGGATTCAAATTTTTTCACGATCGCAGTACTTTCCCTTACTATATATTTGATATATAGCTAAGTGAAATTAATAAACAAATACATTTACGCGTGACTTTTTTTTCTCTTCACAATTCCTCGGCAGGTTCCTCTATACTCTACTGCTTATTAAAAATAACTTCTTTATCTAGCAGCAATCACAACGTATCTCTGTCTTTTTCTACCGCAATCCAGGTCCAAGTTCCCTATGCAATAGCTACGCGATCTGCAAAGAATAGTTTTGCCCTACAAACTCTTCGGAGATTAAATAGTGAGTGGCGTTTTTTTGAGTAGTGTTGTTACTTATGGCCCATGCAAGATCACTATTGCTATAAATCTCTTATTTACTACGCCTTCTTCATTTAATTTTCTCAAACACAGGCACATATATCTGTCAGAGAATATCCATTAAAAAAAGGAGTTTTTTGATTTGGTGGTTGTCCATATTTTAGAACCATAGTTGGATACTTCAAGGTCTAGCATATATGGGATGAGAAGCCCAATGATGAAGCAAGTGAGTTCTTTTTCAAAGATAGAGCTATGTGGCTTCTCACCCCTTCGTATACGCTCTTGGAGCATTAGTTAATGAAGCCACTTTATAAGTTTTGTCGTAATTAAAAGTAGCAACGATTGGCCGCCGATAACATTTTTTGGGACCTGTCCGGTTTAAATCTGTTTATTAATTTCTGAACTTAAGAAAAACGTTATTATTGATATGTCCATCTTAAGGGGTTGTTTATTTTAATATATATATTTTACATTAGTATCCAACTTAACATTTTTTATTCCTCGGGCTTAGGTTCATGAACAAGCAGCTTAAAAATAAATTTATTGCAAATTAATTAACGATTTTTACTAATTATCAGGGAACACTTATATTAAAAACTTCAGTTTTATTTATTTATATTTTTTAAAGTAAATTTACAACTTCATAAACAATGAAAGTAATATATGCCTATGTTCTGTAAAGATTAAAACGACTTGAACTAGACTTGGAGAGAAATTGCCGCCATTAGGAGGACTCCAATGACTGTTTTATGCAAGACGTTCAACAGGGCCACTATCTAATTTGAAATTAAATTAATTTAGCATAGCCAGTCCGAAAGTTAGGCGCGGATAACAACTACAAAGAGGTCCAAAATATCCTTCATAAAGGCCCAAAGAGCCCCATATCTGTGATATTAACCTAAATGCTATCTTCCCGTCGACATCTCGTCTACCCATTAAAATAATTAGGTTTTCCAAAGCCTGCTTAATCACCCGTTTTAATCTCCATGCTGTATCTTCCCCCTGCTGAGTGTCCCTCTGAAATTAATGAAGGAACTGAGGGTTGAGGTCGTTTGGATGCTGGCCAAACAGTTAGTCAAACTAAATTTTCCATTTTCCAAATCATTTCCTTATATCATCCCCATACTGTTACGCTAATTGTTTAATAGATACCCGGTTAGTTTTTTTGTGATTGAGCTCTAAAGCACATATATGCAAAGTTGTGTACGGGAACCGCTCAATTTCCATTTTATATACTTAATTTCCTATAAGTTACAAAGGGACTGTATATAGATTAACAATCCACCTACAAAATGAGAATAATGTTGCAATATTACATTGATGAGGCTAATTTCATTAAACATAAATTTTCATAATTTACATAAATTTACATAATTTACATAAATTTACATAATTTACATAAATTTACATAAACATAAATAAACCAATAATGTTAAAAATAAAATTAATATGATTTATTTGCGTGTATATACATACATACATGCATATATATATATATATATATATATATATATATATATATATATATATATATATATATTTGTATAGTAGATTTGCTCATGGGTGGTTAGAAGTTCGTTATGAAAATAATATCAAAGAACGATCCGCGATACTCTCGCAAACGGATTGGCTCTCATCATACTAATCTATGGTCTAGGGTGTCCGAAATCCGCCTCTTTGCCTAAATTCATCTCCCCAGTTATCTAGCGTTGATAGGATTGCCACCTGCTGATATACTCTTGAAATAATTCAGTACCGCCCAGAATCCTGTTGATAGTAAAATAATCGTAACGGTTTGTTTTCTGGCTCGCTATTTTTCAACAATAGAACGAGGAGAAGCTGGTTAAAGTTTTTAACCAAATTCAGAATGTTATTCTGGTGCATCAAGAAAAGATATATTTTTTATTTTATCATTAGTAATGATTCATTACTATTCTCAGACTAGAGTTCACAACGTCCGAGACCCGTACGTTTTACTATATTAACTATAGGTAGGAATTGTTGCCATTGTTTTAATAGGTCGAGTTCTTAATTCCTCCCACTCTGGTTTTTCAACTCTTCTGAAGACAAACGAGGGAGAAAAATGAGCTAAATCCACATGTTTCAAATGATGTCACGAACTGTGTTCATCCTTACCAAAAGTAGAAAAATTTGTTTCTGATTTTTGTTCGGATGGATGATTAGATACATTTTTTTTAATAAAATAGTCAATAATCAAAACATTTTAAATATCTTAATGTAAATAAATTTTCTTTTGGGGAGTTATTTGCCTTTATTTAAATGTCTGGATTTAATTAAATAGTGAATTTAATTAGGGGAAGAAATTAAGGTCACTCTTTTATAATTCTAACACTTAGGTAAGTATTATTTTTGTTTACTCAGAGAAAAGATTATTTAGTTCTTTTTAATAACGATACCAGAAATATATATATATATATATATATATATATATATATATATATATATATATATATAAAACATAATTGGACGGAAACCGAGCACTGGGATCTCGACCCACTCCGCCCTCTTAAATTGCGGGGCAGTTAAGGTTAAAAGGGAGGCGAGATGGTTTATGTTGCGGGGGGAAGCAGGTATGACCCATAACCCATAAAGCAATTTATGTCAGTTCGAAACAACGGCCACAGGCAGTCAAAGTTGAAGCCATAAAGCCCGCTATAATAAGCTCAACTTCGGAAACGCTGCTACGGTAGAAAAACTTGGCGGATGGATATTGCAATATCGGTCAGTATCTTATCCTTGTAGTGCTCTTGTGATGAAGTGCTTACTATTCTAGCAACTTTTACTTAGGGATAAAATATATACGGCTAGAGGGTAATCATTGTTATATGAGCGCCATGCCTCTTCGAATAGGCAATAAAATCTTGTAGCATTTTATATTATAAAGTGCATATTGCACTTTAAATACAGTAAGAAGGTTAGGAGTTGAGCAAACCTTGTCATTTCACCAAACCATGCATGAATTGACGAAATGTTGACTGGTTATTTATTTACTGGTATGTTACTGGAGGGGCCTACGGTTTTGTTTGAGAATTTTCGAATAATATCTTAAATAGTTATTTAAAAAAAAAAAAAAATAAGCCACAGGATTCCATGAAGAGGTTAAGGAACAGGTTTGGTTCTATACTACGTATGGATAGTTTTCGACTTATTCAATGATATTCTTAGGTGACGCTATGGTTAGAACTATCTTCCAACCGCCTATTTTTGTCCCATGTACTGTTGTTATTTATTTATTTCTCTCTTCCTCTCAGATTCCTGGAGTTACATCTACATCCCGGAAAAACAATCAAGGGAATGCAGACAATTTTACTTATTTAAACATTTTCTGACAATCCTGCACGTATCCAGCAGAACTGCCTTCTGGGTTAATTTTAATCTTTCTAAATTCAGACCAAGGTCTTCCGTACCCTCCCTTGTGCTTTTGAGTATCAGTCTATTCGAGGAAATGACTATTGGTGTCACCAGCACTTTTTCTAGATGACGAAGAGGCGAGTTCTTGATACTTCCTAGTATTAATAGCTATTTATTTATTATTATTATTAATTTTAATTTTTTTTGTGTGAGCGGACCCAGGAGATGTTCTTCAATTTTTTTTTCTGTCCTAATACTTATTACCTTTAAGTGTGGCAGCTTATATTGTACTAAAAAAAAAAAAAAAAACTTTTTATCTCTCTCATAAGACTTAAAAAAAGTTTCCTGTCTACTGGGAAATGGGTCTGGAATTTGAACCGGAATTCGTTCAGCATAGGGGCCCAGAGATCTACCTTCCCGACTATTTTGCCCAGCCTTCATTGGAAAATATATTAAGTATTAATTATAAAACGTTTTTTTTTTTTAGAACAACACTATGGATCAAAACGGTTCACCCCTATAAAATTTTAAAAATAAATCAATTATCATAAATGAAAAATAAGTTTCACATTCCTAAATATAAGTAAAATTAAAAATAATAACTTTGAAGATGGACAATGATATATTTTAAGCCTTTAATGTGAACAAAAAAGTATAAAGAGAAGCAGAATACTGATAGGAAAAATAAATAATTTATTCATATTATTTATTTATAAAAGAGAAATATTTCAAGTTACACTCAAACTGTTTTTGGGCGGTAATTCGAATTCATTTTATCAAGAGTGGATTGGCTTATCAAACACTGTCCATATTTAATATCAATTTTGAGATTAAGAAATGATTTCTCATTCCCTTTGACATAAAAGAAAAAATTTATGTTTTAAATTTGTTTTGCTTTTTCAACACCTAATATTCGCTTTACAAGACAATATTAAAAACAAGCGAACAAATTTTCAAATAGGAATTTTGATATATTTCTAAATTTATTTACGTCAAGTAGATATATGAGGCGCATTAAATAATTTTTTAATTATATATTTTCGAATCTTATTGATTAATTAAATATTTAATTTCGAAAAACAATAATTAACAAATACAAAAATCAGTTTTGGATGATGTATTTATTCTGGAATAAACTTAAGTATGGTTCGCAAAATAAAAGCGATAAAACCTCATATATTGTAATGATTTCTTATTTTGAAGTAAATATAATGAATTTCTGATTTAGGCCCCCGTGATAATAAGGATTTTGAAATTAGTTCCCCTTTGTTTATGTTATTTTCCACCACTTATTTAAATAAAAAAAAATCAAATCTGTATATTAATTGTGACATTTTTAATAAAATGATCAATAATTCAATAGTTTATGTATTTAAATGTTAATAAATTTCGTTTTGGGGAGTTATTTGTCTTTATTTAAATGTATCTTACTTCAAATAAATAGTAAATTGTGAATTTAACAGACGAAATTAGAGCCCTTTTTTTTAACTGCAAACACTTATGAAATAATTGTTTTTGTATACTCAGGGGAAAGATTATTTAGTTCTGCTCAATAATGATACCAACATTTTTCGTATATAACAGAGCTGCTTGTATCAATTTTGTGGAAATTTTAAGCTTTAGTTTAATATTTGAAATTTCGAATTTGACTTAGGGAGACAATATTTAGGTACCTCCCCTTATTTTTTTTTTGTTATTAAAAATTCATTTTGACCGAGCTACTCGACATCAAATGACTGGAATGGCTAATATTAAAATTTCAGAGAGCATCATAATTAAGCCATTTACATATGCGAAGTGTTGGCAGGAAACGCGACCAATATTGCATAATTTTTGGAGTCTCGTGGACTAAAACTTTACAAAAAAAAAAAAAATATATTAACCCGTTCCTGTGGGTGTTGATTTACTTTTTCCCATTCTATAGGCTGCTCAAAAAGGTGACACAGGGGCTGGTAGCAGTTGTTGCAAAAGGCGAGGCCCTGAGTGTATTACTGAATGAACCTTGTTAGCTAGGCAACATTATAATATTACTCAGGTCTTGTGGGGGTGGGATGAATAGTAAAGAGCCCCCAGACCATGACCCGAAATCCAAACAGGTGAGCCAGCCGTCTGTCTACGCCCCCGTTGGCCCATCAACAAGGCCTGTTCATATTATAATGTAATAACCCTTAATGGCAAGCGTCTTTGATTATAACTAACATACAGTATATGCTGTATATGGGCCATTTCAAAATTAACGGTTATTTCGAGCATCGATTTTGCGGTAAAAAGATGCATATATTTTTGAGTTTTTGGTATGTAAAAAATTATATATGTAGGTCCCTTTTCGGTCACAATAATCAGGTATTCATTTCCTTGAATAGCTCAGGAAATATCGCGTTATGAAAAATTTCAATAAATTGGCATTTTCTATGGATAGATAAAAAACAAGTAATTAAAAAAAAATTGATATGTTTTAATTACAACAGACAAATAAGAATATTTACAATTGGAATATATAGTATCATCTAGCCTCTGAATTACCCAACTTTTGGACAGATCTTTTGTGAACAAATTAGTATTTATTTTTCTTGAACAAGCACAAATTTTTAAAATAATATTTTAAAATATTAAATATATAAATATTTTTATCTCAACATCTACAGGCATTAAACAAATAATGGATTCAACAATTCAAACATCTTTACCAAACAATATATTTACACATCATAAAAATGTGATTTCCTCTTTCCATAGACCTGATTATTTTTTTCGATGACGTGAGAGAGACTCTGGGGGCAGAGGTTTTTGAGGTTTTCAGGTCTTCTGGTCTAGATATATGATGATATTGTAGAAAACATAAAGTGTAATGCTATTTGATATCCCATATGCCTAAAAAACTACTGAGAGTGAATAATTAAGCCCTTATCTTTGCTTATTGGTAGGGTTAAGGGAATGAGGATGAATAAAAATACTTCACTGTTAATAACATGAGCGCAACCTTTACAACTAATAGAGGACCCTTTATATATCAACAAGTGGCTTCTTCTGGCAGTTCTTGCAGTGTTGACAGCTAATTCGATAGCTAATAATATCATTTTCTTCATCTATTGGAGGAAGATTTAAAAGTTTTTCTAAGGAGAGAGAAAAATACCTGTGTCCGAAATAAAACAGTGCAGATATTGTATTTAATTCAAAATTGTCCTTGATGCTCTTAGTATATGAAGAACGCAGATTCTCCTGCATCAAAATACGGTTTGATAACATTGAAAAAGTGGATTATACTTGCCATTAAATTACCTGAATTTTGTAAACTGTAGCTTGTGACTGGTCTAGGGAGAGAGAAACAGGGTACTAAAATAATTATAATTATTATACAAATTATTATATGGACTTCAAATTAACAGGTCGTGTAAGAGTCTCATACATCCATCGCACTAGAGGAAACGAGAAATTCTTTCAACCAAGGATTCCCTTTGAAAAGCCCTGTGACAAAAAATAACTCGTAATTTTGAAATGGTTCGTGCTCATTTATAAAATGAATTTTATAATATTTTCAATCTACAAATATTTCAATGTATGGGATCTAAACAGTGCCTTTAAAATATCAAGAGCAATGAATACTTTTATCTTTACCCTTTCCCCCCTCCCAAAAAAAAATTAAAAACAGTGGAAATTTTAAGCATATTGCAAATTATGAATCTACTAATAAAAATGTTTATTTTATTTTCATTAATGTTTATATTATTTAACACAGTGAATTGTGAAAAAATTAACAAAACTTAAAGATATTCATATCAATATTTTTCGAAAATATTTTATACAATCAACATCGTAAATTATAATAACTATATTGTATTTACTTACCGAACAACAATATTTATTATTATTATAGCACGGCCATAAAAACTGCGCAGTCCATCGTTCCACTCCATCAGTTTTTCACACTTACGGTTGGAGTGTTTGCATTTCAGTGTGGCGTGCATTCCAGCCGCTACGCCTCACTCCAAAAAATCCACAAAGGATTAAACACTCACGGTCCTTCCACATTCCATTTGCCGGGGAGTGGTCAGCTGGACCCCTTTAGAATATTATTGGAAGATTCCAAAACAAAGCCTTTTGCCACTTAAATATCAATAAATAACTAAGACTTCTCTGATCATCTCCATTGCTAAATCTTTCTCCCAAACCTCATTTAAACACCACGTATTTCTCCTTATTCTCGATGGCAAATCTTCCGCGTAAATGTAAAAGAATAATGTCTAGGTAGGTTTGGACAAATATTTATAAATATATCTATTTTATATTTTTATCTTATTTATATAAATAAGTATTTTTTGCCTTTTAGTTAATAATTTAACTAATTGTGAATAAATCAGACAGACTAATGCTGCTCATTTTGTTATTCTAAGGGGACTGACAAGGGAAGAGGGGTGTCAGTCAATGGGTCACCGATTTCAATCAAATTTTTTTCTCCAAAAATATCAGACACGTGAGTCGACGTCGTTCCAATGAGCCAGGAAAAAAGTAATAAAACACGCTGAAACTGCTTTATATTTAATCTCGAGTTTGGAAAATGATATTGACGTGTTTTTTCCACCAAAACATTTGTTTTTCATTCTATATTAAAGGGAAAATACAAACTTTTGATTGCTTTTTGGTCAAATAAATTGAAAAAATGTTTAGCTTATTGTGTAAACTAGGCTTATAGATTTTTTCACACCACAAGTTATGAAAGATTTTGATTAAGCGCACCGAAAAACCTTTATGTTGAAAATATCGAAAACAAAAAATTTTTTTTTAGTTTTCAGTTGGTTCAAAATTTGTAAGCCTCCAAATTGATGCTCTGTATCTCGTCTTCAGTTTATCCAATTTAGATTTTCTTGGACTTGTTACAAAGAGGAAAGTATCTTATTTCCGCAAATATAAACATCTATTGCATTATTTAGAAGGTCTGTGTAAAAAAATGTGTTAACAAAATTGAGGTATTTTGCGGATAACTTTGGTTCTAAAATACTTAGGATCACCACAGTTGAAGCCAATCCTGTAGATTAAGATCCTTTAACGAATTATTATCTTGAAACAAATTTGAAGGGTGTTCCTGGGGCCCTTAAAGACCCTTGGGGAAATTGTTAATCAAAAACGTTTTATTTTTAGATTCGCCTAAAAATTTAAATATAGGTGTTTTTCAGAGTGCTAAAACCAAATCTGACGCCAGTTATGAATAAAAAAATTCTGTTAATATATTTCACTCCGTAGAGGAATGGTTTTTCTATTGCATATAATTCAGTAGAAATTTGAAATCGCTTTAAAATTTAATTATTTCATTTAAAAAATTGGATATCTCTAAAAATTTACTATTCCTAGATCACAAATAAAACTTTAAACCCGACCTTAAATTTTAATTTACTATGACATCCTGAGTAAAGCCGTGTACATATAAGAATAGACTCGTTCAGATGGGGTTTAGTTTGTTCTATAATTTAATTATATTATTAACATAATTATATAATTAATTATATATTCAAATTTTTGGACGAATCTAAAGATAAAACTTTTTAGACTAAAAATTTCGCCAAGGGTCTGACCCTGTTCTCCATAAATCAGGATACATTTGAACGATTCAAACCAAATTTGGGTCATCGGTAAAGGCTCTTAATCTACGCGATTTACTATAACTGTGGTGTTATTAACTGTTTTATAACCAACGTTATCCGCAAAAAACTCAATTTTGTTTTTATTTTGTAAGCACATTTTTTTTTTTTACACAGACTTTCTATTTACAATAGCTGTGTACATTCATGGAAAGAAGAAACTTCTCTCTTTCTAACGAGTCCAAGAAAATCGAAATCGGATAAACTGAAGATACAGAGCTTACATGTAATAAAAGTTAGTAGCAATAAAGAAACATTCGAATATATTATACAACTCAAAAGCTTTATTTTTGGTTAAACAATCTATACAAAAACAACAAATTCACTAGTGAATTCATGGTGTTTGGCGCCTAGAGGGACTAGGTAGTTGACGTCTGCTATGTCGACCGTAACGAAATGTTTAACTTTAAAACTGAACTAACTTTTATTTATATGCATTTAACAGTTGCTGAACGTATGGTCGTTGTCACGAAAAAATATCCTACCCTATTTTTCAGTCAAAGAAAAGTTTTATAAAAATAATTTTTCTAATTATCTGAGTAGTAAATATATTTTGGTTCATTGTTAATGTGTCTTATTTAAAATTAATTTAGACACTAAAAAATATAAATGCCAAAATATAAAAATCACCAAAATGGTACAAAGGATATTTTCTCGTGACAACCATGATTTATTTATAAAAAAAAACTCTGTATCTAGTGATCTGTTGGAGGTATCAAAACGTTTAAGTAGTTAACCTGTGGCAAATGAACTGTACTTCAACAGTTGTACCATGAAGTTTTACTGTTGGTTTGGTCATTTAGAACCTACGGACGAAACATGGTGGAAAGTTTAGATTTTTCTATTTTTTGCAAAATTGATCTGAAATTCGGAAAACTGTATTTCCAGATATATTAAAGTTAGACAAATTAAATTAGTTTCAGATTGTAGAAAATTTAGTCTACTTTTAGAATGAAATAGACATTATTTATCAGGCGCGTATTTTGGCAGATAATGGGCTAAAACTGAATGAAAACACGAACATTTTGAGATTTTTTCAAGATGGTGGCTCCCATGGCAAAAAATTTTATGTGGAAAAATGTCAGAAATCACCCACCATCATATTCAAAAATCAGCTCAAATTTTGTATCATTTTGAAAATTTGACTGGACTAGAAAGAGAGTTACCTCCATTTTCTTTGAGTAAAATGGAGGTAAGGTAACCTTCAGGGATCGCAAAAAAAAAAAAAAAAAAAAAAAAAAAATCCGTTATCAATGAATATGGATGTAACATGCAACAATAAAATGAATGTGGCGGTAAAGGAAATCTTATGACCTGATGTTTTTATCATACCGTCCTAGCTCCTTTGTTAAAGGACATGCTATAACCGAGTAAACTGAAGAAACTATGCCAATGGCCGCACAGTGGTCAATAAGTGGAAAAAAAAAACCTGAATCTAAACCCTCTCAAAATTTCGACTCAAGTATATTATCTCATTTTAGAATAGATCACTTGCCCATTTCCAGGTTTACGGGAGGAAATGGCATTTTCACAGTTGTATTTCCTTTTCTCAAACACCTACCACTCACAATCTACTTGTACAATCATCACTTCATTTCTACTACTTTATCCATGAGTATGTAATGATACTTTTGGCACTTCTATTTGACATATATGATACTTGTGAGTGGTTTAAGGGACTTTTTAAAAGTATGCTTTGTACTTTTTAAAAATTGTTTAACTAATGCATCATTTGAGAGGTCCGAGCGCCGTTTCCGAACTTGTTTCTCTTAACCTATTAGGTTTCTATTTACGTGAAGTAATAATACCCAGCTGCGTAAATCTGCGAACTTGTTGATGTTTGATTATAATTCGTAAAAGTATTGCTCTGACTGAACGTGTCCAGAAAGGGATCTCGGTGGAATGTTTTGACGATATTCTGAAAAATTTGCTCATTCGTATTTAATAGGGTGCTGATTACGAATTTCAACTTTTCAACCTCAATTCTTTTCTGAAAATATAAAAATTAGGCAAAAAAACGTATTTTTTTTTTAATTTGAATAAATTCTAATATTCACTTCGCATTAAATTAAACAAGAGTAGTATTAATCTTGTAGTGTTATTCAGCTAAAAAAAGATAAGAGGCTAATTTTTTTTTCTCGCAAAAATGCCGGTTTTTGACCACTGTACGCCGTCGCTTCCCTAATACCAACACTACTACTTTCCCTCTTCGTCCCTCCTCAAACACAACTTTTTCTGAACTACTCGATAAGGATTTTTTGTTTTTGCTGTCGCCTTCGTATAGATCGGGTTAAAAGAGCTGAAGTAAATTACATTTAAACAGCTGATCAGTAATAAATACAAAATGTTAAACCGAACAAATATTACTAAAACTACTAAAAATAACATTGAAGGTATTGCTAAAGATAATATTGAAAAATAACATAAAAACTGAAATTCTACTACAAATATAAACTAGGTCAAAGGTATATAATTAAATGTAAATAAACTAAATTGTGAAATCAGTTAATTAATATGTCGAATTAAGAATTTAAATGAGAATGGTTTTACTATTACAATTTAAGACATGGTTGCCTGAGAAAGTGTTAAATGAAACACAAATTTAATTATTTTTGCTTTTTTATTTATATTAATCGTTATACAAAAAAAAAATGTGTACATATTTATCGTAGATACAATGATATGAATGTTCATAAATATAAAAAAATTAAATTGTGATCTTTCTCTTCTCTACCCTATTGTCTTTTATTTGATGGCCTGTTCTACCACGGTATATTATCTTGGCCTGTGATTTTCAAACTTGCTTTAAGTAGAGATATTCCGCATTAGAAGTGACAGTTACGGGGATTTAAGTTTTTAATCCCGTATTAAACGATTCATAGACAATGAAATTTACATTTCAAACATACCTAATAGTTTCATCTTTTTGATAATAGATGGCAGTAGTACTCTGACTTAACGAATCTAATACATAATTATAATTGCGAAGTAATACATAATTAAATTATAGTATTAATTATATTATATTTTATATTATTTTATGTTTATATTATATTATATTGTAGTATTAAGTAGTAATACGTAATTACAATTAAACATAAATAAATTCTTTATTTTGAAAAAAAGTATTTTATTTAAATCAGTTATATTTTAAAAACCACCAAAGAATTCTACCGAATAAGTTCATAGAGATAGATATAAATTGTTTATTTCTGTTTTAATAAAACATACCAGATTAATTTTTGTTGTGTTGAGTTCAGTTGTTTATGGAAAAAAAGAAAAGTACGGATGGCACATTATATCGAAAAGAATTATCGGATTTTTTCGTTTGACCTGAATCCGAAAAAAATTAGAGCTTGTCCTGATACATTCCAGGCAGGCTTTTCCATACGGTCAAATTAACACCACCGCCAAATCCTAAAACGACGCCCTTAAATCTTTAAAAAAAAAAAATTATTTTATCACTTGTATATTTGGGACCTACAAAGACGGATAAAAGTCAATGGATTTAAATGGAAAGACTTCCTATGATAAACTCCTACCCAAAGTCCTTAGAAATAACGTTAATGCTCCTTATTAGTTACCAATAGCCTACAAGTGACCTCTATATTACATACGTCTGCATGATCTCTATACCATACATGGTCAATATTATTGAAGCAATATTATTAAACCTGGTGTATATATCGCATGTATTAATATCATTGCTACAATATACCCTTCAGACGGTCAATATATTGACGGAATTCGATATTGACTCATTAATATTGACCGTGTAAGGTGGACTTAAGACATTACACCATCAAAATGTTAAAAATCTCATCAGAATACTATCCTAAAATCCTCTTTGAATATGAAACGGCACGAGCCCGAACATTAATATTATAAACATGTATGGTGTTCAAGTTTTATTATTATTATTATGTTATGAATTAACAGTAACATTTATAAATAACAAAGTTATAAAAAAAAAAAATGTCCTTCAGTAAAATTTTTATAATAGCAACATAACTAAACTTACCTTATAATGACTGAAGAAGCCACTAAACAGCGCACCTATAAAACAAAAGAAAATCTAATTATAAAAAGAATAAAACGTAGTTATTTAAAATATTTTGTCTGTGTATTTTATAATAGTAATGGTTTCTTGCTTACAATAATTTTTAACTAATATTATAAAACAAACTACTCTATCTCACATAATAAGAAAATATCCAAGGTAGCAGTCGACGTGGCCGAAAATGTTGAGCAGCAGTTCCTACACGATCCAGCCAGAAGACCCTGGTTGTCTTTTATTTCCTAGCGGACATTTCCAATCTGGTATTGGATGTTTTTTTTTTTTCTTTTTTTAAGAATTACGTTCCTTCTTCTAAGGTCTTCGAACAGAAAAGCTTTAGTCGCTTTTGGTGTCATTTTTAAACCCACATCCCTCTGCTTCTATAAAGACTGACCAAATAGACATAGCAAATTACTCTAAAACAGATTTGAATATAACAACGTAAAAGAAACGAGGTGAAATTAAATATATAGTTAATGAAATTGTTTGTAATCATTTTTTTACCGTGGAAAAATGTTATTTTTTAAAAACTTTTTTTTTTATTTAATTGATTAATAAATTCGATTATTTAAAACCAGAAAGTAATGTAAATATAATATTCTCTAATGAAAATAACACATTAAGCAAACTTTAAAATTTTTATATTTAAAAATGACCTATATATCGCTGAAATATCATCTCAAGCAAAAATGAAAATAAAAACAGAATATCGTTTTGGCATAGTTTCGGAATACGAACGAATTATTTGTTTTAAAAAGAAATGTGACAAATGTAATAGGTAGTGATAATAATGAAATACAGAAATCATTTTTAAAAGGGGCATAGTATGAGAGGGTAGTGATGTCGAAAACCGACCAGTGTAGACATACAAGTTGAATATTACTATCTATGAATTACGATCCAATACTGTCTATTACAACATATTGTATCTAATAATAAATAGCACTCAAAGTAATTCTAAGCCTTTAAAACCCCACGGGTGTGTGATAGACACAGCCTCTGTCCGATTTTTTTCCCCTCTCCCTCTACCACAATAATTATAAAGACATTTTTAATTAAACTACTTCAAGGAAGAATAATCATATTTTAAACTTTAAGTTGACATTTAGGAGTTGAATAATATGCGGATGGCTAAAAAAAGCTACGGAATGTTTGGGCGTTGGCCAAGACTATTATCAACTATATTCTCATAGGCACCCACATCCCGTGCTAAATAAATACAAAATAATTTATACAAAATAAATTTTAAACGTTCAATTGGAATAAAATTATAAATTGAGACCAAAAGCTATATTTATTTGGTATAAAATTGACCAAAAAGCAGTATTATAATGAAATTATGATAGCAATTGCAAAAAGTCATTGATTAGGTTGAATTGAAATTTTAGCTTCAGCAGGTTTAAATGACGCAATTAAAAACCTTAGCAATGTGTCAAATTATATTTAATGCTGAAATTTCTCAATAAGTTTTTATGTTGCTACAGATTTTGCCAACTGAACATAGGTATTTTCTGGCCTTATCACATAGGAGTATTTGAGCCTTAGAACTGAATAAAATTGTTTGAAGCTTTTTTCTATTTTCCTACAGCTCCACATATAAGTATTTGGGTCTTAAAAGTCCGAATCAGGAAGTTGGTGAAAAACTCCATTAAATCCATAAATCTTCAAACTTGATAATCTATTTTCGTCCCTGAGAATTCTTTCAGGATATCATGTAATTCTCTCCTAGTGAAATTCTGGACAGTTTCAATAAAATCTTGGAGAATTCACCAAACGAAAGTACTAAGTAGAATATTTATATTGTTTCACTAATTATATTTGAAATTATAAAAAACAAAATGTCAGAAGAAGACGGAAGATTTTTTCTATAATATGGTTAATATTGGCCTGAATTTTATATTTATAATCAACATCTAACCCGACACATAAACAAAAACACTTTTATTCTATAATCTAAAGTAAACAAAATGAATCACCTGAACTCTCTTCATAAAGATGGTTCGTAAACGGACAACGTTAACAGTAAATCAACAAAATGGTGTTTTAAAATAAAGTACGGGTACGAAAATATGAAATTTAGTGTGGAAAACAACCAGCAAGGATAAAACCACTGATAACTGCCAGAATTAAAATTCTGATAATGTCTGAGCTAGGTCAGATTGACATTACAAGAAATTACAAGAGTGGGGGAAAGTAATCCGATAACAATTTGATGAGCCGGTTATCAATCTTAATAAATATTGGGTTTAATGGGTTTTTCACAAACTTTCTGATTCGGATTTTCGTCCGGTTTTAAGGCTCAAATACTCCTTTGTCCTTCGGTTCGATTTATTACTGTTTTGTTATCTAAACTGGAAATTTATTCTTACTAACAGCATGGACTGCAAAAACTGACATATTAATTCATAAATAATTTTGTCCTAAAAATTCTTGTATATGGCAAATCGCTAACTTGTCCTTAAACTAATAATAAACTTCAGGGACAAGGCCTGCATTTATTATTTATAACTGTAATTTTTGTTTTTTTATTGCTAACGATAATTTTGAACTATTTTTATAAAAGAAACTATCTCGCATAATTAGAAAACACCCAAAGTATTAACTTTAATATAAATAATATTATAAATGTGATATAAAAAATTACAGTTTTATCAATTCCAAAATTTATCAGAAATGATTGCACAATTAAAAATATCCAATTTTGTGAGAAAAAAAAATGTAACCAGGTGTGAGTTCTACAAGTCCAATTCGTGAAATTGCGTTTTATTTTTTTAAAGACTGCATTATTAATACTAGACTGTTTTTAGACAATATAAAAGAAACTGAATTTTTTTTAAGATAAAACATTTTCCTTACAAACTAAGTGTAGCCAAACTGGTGTCCGTCGCTCTTTTAAGATGATGCCATTGAAAATCATTGCAAATTAATGGAGTATGTATTTATAGGACTTGGCATTATAAAACTCTCGGAAATGTTTTAACTTTATTTGTACGCCGAACATAGAAGTATTTGAGCTTTAAAACAAGACAAAAATCCGAATCAGAAAGCTTGTGAACAACTCTATTAAACCCATCATGAATCAAGCTTGATAACTGGCTAATCAAACTGTAATCGAATAACTTTCTCCCCACTCTTGCCATTTCTTGTAAAATCAATCTGAACTCAGACATTGTCAGGATTTCAATTCTCACAGTTACATTGGCTCCACCATTGCTAGTTTTTTCCATTCTGAATATTGTGTTTTCGTGTAAACACTTTATTAAAAAAAACAACAACATATTATTGATTTACTGTTAACATTGCCCGTTGACGAACCATCTTTTAAGATGGTTCGGGTAATTCTTTTTGTTTACTTAATTTTACCACATAAAAGTGTTTTTGTTTAACGTCGGGTCTTTTCGGGTTAAATGTAGATTATAAATATAAGTTATGGGCCAATATTATAGAAAAAAATCTTCTGCCATTTTGTTTTTTATTATTTCAAATTTAATTAGTGAAATACAAATATTCTACTTAGTACTTTCGTTTGGTGTATTCTCCAAGATTTTATTGAAACTGTCCAGAATTTCACTAGGAGAGAATTACATGATATCCTGAAAGAATTCTGAGGGACGAAAATAGGTTATCAAGCATGAAGAATTATGGATTTAATGAAGTTTTTCACCAAGTTTCCGATTCTGACTTTTAAGGTTCAAATACTGATACGTGGAGCTGTAGAAAAGCAAAAAAAAAAAGCTTCAAACAATTTTATTCGGTTTTAAGGCTCAAATACTCCTATGCGCGCTGATTTGGACCAATATTTAATTTCCAACAATTTATTTAAACTAAAACTACTATATTAACTAGTAATATTCCTGTTTGAGGTTCAGCAACTTGGAACAGAATTCTAAATTGGTTTTTTAGGAGGGGGGAGTAAAAAAAAAAAAGTAAACTCAATTAACGCGGAGGCCTAATTTCCTTTAACTTTAAATTATTAATCATACCGAAGTTAAGCGACGCGGCCAACTTGGAAATTGCATAACCCCCTTTTTTGGAATACCTTGATGAAAAATTTCCCCCATTTATAGTAAATACCTCGGATGTATTCAGTTTCCTATATTAAACGTGAAACTGGAATTTAACCTATTAAACTCTAATAGGTTTTTATGAAACGTCATGAATATGCATCGTCAGAACTCATTTAATAATATTTCTTCGTGAAGGTTGTGGAATAGAGGTCGTAATGTTATTTAAATTCTTTCCAGTAAACGAAGAGATGAAAATTTTGATTAAACGATACTTTTTTTTTTACTTTTTACTATTTATCTTTTATCTTTAAAAGATGATTATTAATCGATTAAACCGGTTTTTATTTGAAATTATTCCATCTCGGTAATTTATTGTGAGCTAAATATTACCTAATGATCTGATAGTTGAAAACTTTGGGTTGATAGAGAGGTATGAAAAGAAGATTTCCAGACTTTCCTGAAGTTTTGAGATTCCGTGACAAATAAAAGTCAAAATTAGACGGATCACGTAACGCATCATCTCTGCCCCTTCGCAAGGTTGTTATAAAATAAATGAAAACAATTAGATGGGGTAATGGATGTGTAAAGTAATGAAATATCGTCCCCCTAATTTGAAATTTCAAATATTAAATTAAAGTTTAAAATTCCCAATATATCAATACAAGCAGCTATGTTATTTACAAATAGATGCTGGTACCGTTACTGGAAATAACAAAATAGCCTTTCCTCCAAGTAAACAAAACAATAGGTACCTACTTATATAAGTGTTAGAAGTTTAGAAGAGTGGCCCTAATTTCGTTCCCTTTTAAATTGACTATTTACTATATATTTAAAGGCAGATAAAGTTAAATAAAGGCAAATAGCTCCCCGAAACGAAGTTTATTTACATTAAAATACTTATAACATTTAATTATTGATTACGTTTTTTAAAAAAATGTGAAAATTCATTGTGGATTAGAATTTAATTTTTAATTAAAAATAAGAGGTGGAAAAACAACATAATGAAAGGCGGACGAATTCCTGAATCCGCATAATTACGGGGCTCTAAATCCGTCCGTAGGTAAAAACCTTGAGGGGGACGAATTTAGGAATCGACCTAGATAAACAATGCAACTTTCTCTACCTAAACGGGTAAAGGAAAAGACCTCGGACAGTTTAAACATGAAAGCAATACCCTAGTCTATGAATAGTAACGATAAAATAAAAAATATCTTACCTTCCTTCACCAAAATAGTGTTTTTTTAAATATGGATTGATTTTTGTAGTATAGCTTTGTGGTTTATGATGGTTGAACAGAAATTTATCACAATATAAATATTTACAGCAATTGACAAAGTTCCGAGTAGTAACAATTTAGGGTTAACTTCTAAGTTCTTTATGAAAAGGAGAAAAAAAAACAGAAGATAAAAAAGAAAAATAACAAAACAAAAAAAAAAAAGATCATAATATAAATAGTTTATCGTTATAATTATTGTGAACATTTATACCTTTTATGCATCGGTAATTGATTTCCCTATTCCAATTTTCCAAAATATTAAAATTCACCTAATTTACACGTTAAATGGTATATGAGTAAAAAAAATCTGGTGAAATAACTTATATGTTTTTGCGATTCCCTACTTCTGAGAATGTCACACTTCTAAACTAGGTCAGATTATTTGCTTCATTTTTTTTTTTTTTTTTTTTTATTATAATAATTTTTTTTCTATTGCATATTAAATTGAAATTGAAGAACGTAAAGAAGAACGCGAGAGGCTTGAAACATGATTTAAATCAGTCGTAATTACAATTAACGCTCCTTTTATAGGTTCATCATAAAACCATAAAAAATATATTTATGCACATACAAATGATAAAAAAGATTACATAAAAATTAAACTTCTTAAAGTTTGAAATTATTTTTATTCTTTCTCGTTCACGAACACTCTTTCTTTCTTGCTGAGGAATCAATTAAAAGATATAGATATTTATTTAAACTAAATTTTTCAGAAGAAAAAAAGCAAAAAAAAAAAAAAACTTTCGTATAAATAAATAAGACAAACGGAAGAAAACCAAGCAAGGCTCTTCCATTTAACAAGCGCTTGGTAATTTAATAATATATGAGTCCCTGTGTTTCTCAGCTTTCTGTGCAAGAGCTGTTCGGAATGAGGGAATAACGTTTTAGGGAAATAACAAGGGTAAGAATTAACATGAAAGTCGGTAAATTAATTAAAACTTAATATGATAGTATTAGTTTATTTTAAATAAGTAAAATATTCTTTCCAGCCATATTTATCAATTAAATTTTTATTCATAATAGCAGTTCTAAATGGTTTTAATATTGTCCAGAATTCTTTTGGATTCTTGGAATTGGCCATATATATATATATATATATATATATATATATATATATATATATATATATATATATATATATATATATACATATATACATTACCTGTTTCATTCATAAAATTTTAATATATCGCATTTCTTTAAATCCATTAAAGTAATTTTGAAGTTATTAAAGATGTGTTTTCTTATTATAAAATGAACAACTACTGCAGTGACGAATCGTATTGAATAATTTCCAGTAATTTAAAAAACAAACACAATAGTGGTTTTAGATAGAATACAATTTTTAAGTTAAAAATAGGAAACAAAATTAGTAAAATTAATCTTTTCTCTTTATTAATTAAAAACTAAGTTTTCAACAAATATCTTTTTTTCATAATATGGAGTAGTCATATATGAAGGTAACGGATAATTGAGTCAGAGTTTTTTGCAGCAAAAAATCAGTTAATTTCCAACCTATAATAGAAAAAACACAAAAATTCAATCTCAATTAAAGATGTTCTAAAAATAAATTTTAAACCTTAAATGGAGAAGAAAGCAATAATTTAAATGTAAATGTTTATTAGTTACTTTTAATTGACATTAATTTATTAAATGCTTAATTATACTTAATCAGCTAACTAATTTAGAGGAGTAATGGTAGTTGGTAAAATAATTTTTTATTATATATTTATATATATATATATATATATATATATATATATATATATATATATATATATATATATATATATATATATAAACATACATATATATAAGATTTTGCTCTTCTATAATAACATCAGCACTGATCCAGGCCTATGCACCGACGGAGGATACATTCGTGTTGGATAAAGAACTGTTCTATACCGGCTTGAAGAGAACAATAAACCAATGCCAAGCCAAAAGCAGGAACATCATCCAAATCGGCGACTTCCATGCCAGAATTGGGTGGAATCACAGAAGTGCACACGACGTTATAGGACTACACGGTGGGGAAAGGATATTGAATAATAATAGCCAACGATTGATCGACTATTCATTGATAATAATCTTCTCTTCAGGTGAAAGAAGTAGTGTTATAGTAATAGTTGTAGTAGTGATAGCTGTCCGTGAAGCTAAGAAATCGGAATTCGGCAAATCACTGGACAAGGATTACTATGAAAATATTTTGGAAGAAACCAATAGCCCTGAGAAACAGAAGTATTAAAAAGATTTGAAATATAATGAATGAATATGATAAAATTATTACCAAGCCAGAGGAAATTCTAGATATGTAGAAAAGACACTATTAAAGTGTTTATGCTGGAAAAAGCAAACCAGAACCCATCGAGATGATAACCAAAGGAAGCCTGGACAATGAAGAAGCTGTCTGGGAGGAGGATGAGAGCGATTGAAAAAATCAAGACGGGAAAAGGTGCAGGAAATTATTACATTTGCCGGAAATGATTAAGTATGGACGATAAGACGGTTAAAGTTCTAAAGACCCTATTTCAGAAAGTATGGGAGAACAAAATGATACCAAAGGGTTGGGAAATCAATGTCATTGTTCCCATTCACAAAAAAGGGAATCTCAGGAACAATCCTCACTAAATGCTACCTATTTGCAGATGATATTGTATTGATGACCTATTTGATGACACTACAGAAAAAATGCCAGAAGCAATAGTTCAGTGGCAGGAAGAGCTTTTGCGTAAAGAGATGAAAATAAATACTACCAATAGCAAAGCACTCATAGTCTCTAGGGGAGAGGAAAAAGACGTACAAATATATTGCAATGGAGAAAAATTAGAAAGCATTGACGACTATGCTTATCTGGGAATAATCATTAGCAAATCGGAAAGAATAGACTAAGAAATTTCAAACAGGATAGTAAAAGCGAACCAGGCCTATTATCAGATTTATAACACCATTGTGAGGAAGCGAGAGGTAAGCAATAAAGTCAAACTACATATTTTTAAAGCGGAATTCCTCCCTACCCTGATGTACGGAATTGTGAAGTGGGTCAGTGAACAAGCATATAATAAGCCGAATGACCGACGTTCGCAGAGTGGCTGGTAAAACAAGAAGATACCGTGTTAGGAATACAGGAATAAGGGAAGGATTGAGAATCTATGCATTAAAAGGTTCCTTGCATAAACGGCAACTAAGGTGGTTTGAACACATTTGCAGAATGAGTCAAAATCGAGGCCCAAGGAAGGAGTTTGAAGCTAGGCCTACAGGCACGAGACCACGAGGAAGACCCTGGACTACGTACAGAGAATATATTAGCAAGTTGGGAGAGGAAAGAGGTAAAACCCTGACACAAATGGCACAGGACCGTCAGGATTGGCGAAGATAGATAAAGGCTCCTTCACACTAAAAGGTATACGAAGGAAGGGAAATAAGGATATAAGAACTCATATATAAATAAATTTGTTAGTAAAACTTCGAAATAATCGTATTAAATATATTCAGCGATATTCATGGTTTTATTCTAGTTATAATTTTTATTTAAATAAATCATTAACGAAAATCAGTTAAATAATTAATTTTCAATGGAATTACCATTTCATGAAGCAACCCGTAATACGGACAATTTTTATTTATTTGTATGCTATAGTATGAATTTTTAAAATAATTTGAAAAATAGCTTGAAAGATAGGAATAAATATCAACCTAATGCAATAGTGAAATACTAAAAAAAATTCTTTGCTAAATGTTGTTGATTTTGGGCCTGTTCAAATTGGACCAAGCTTCAAACTTAGTTTATAAATAATAATTGTAATTTAAAAAACATATTTTTAAACTTAAAAAAAAATTATATAAATATATAACCTCGTCTAATGGTCGCTGAACAATAGGGCGAATAGTAGTATAAATTTGAATTTTTGGAAATAATTTCTCTAAAATATAATTAGAATGCTTAAGAATAAGTGCTCGACCTTAAATAAGTTATTAAATTTTACGTCAAGGGTGTCCATTTTATTGTTCCACTTAAGAGAATTGTTTTCGTTAATTTAAGAAAAACATTAATTAAAATGAAAACTAGGTAATACTTTCATATAAATAAATTAAAAATATTAAACAAGTTTTCTTCAAAAAGCAATAAACTTAGTTATACTCTAATATGTGCATGAATATTGATTAGCAAGAAAAGTGCCGCCCACTGCTATCTGTTGAGTAAAAGGAAAACTAAGAGATGTATAAAAATTATTAGTTTATATTAAATAACCATATGCCCTTATTAACTATTTGCTAAAAAAGTTTTATAAAGCCTTTCCAGTCTAGCTTCAGTGAGTCTATTCAAACGAAGTTAATGAATGTTGGATATCAATAATAGTGAATACATTTTTAACTACTAATAAAATCGAATTATGCTTATATTTCAGGAGGTTGGAGGGACGTGCTGACCACGCTTAGAACTTAAAGGTATCAAAAGAGCAGTTTGAAATACTTAAAAAAGAAAGAAATGCCTATACTAAAGTGACCAAACAATTGTATGTGTGATGTGGGACAGGCAACATTTTTTTTCTTTTTTATTATCGATTAAATATTGTATATTGATTTTGTGAAAATGTAAATAATTAATAAACATTAAATTTTGCCCAGTGTGGGGGCACTATAAGTGAGACAGTTTTCGATGTGAAACGAAATTTCGGAGGATCCAAATGCGGTAGAGTCCCACTTAAAGGGGTTGTCTGGTCACCTTAGCCTATACTGAATTTATGTAGGTTGACTAGCACAAAATAAAATAGGAGAACTCGATACAGGTATAGGATATGGCTGAAAATAATTTGGAAAATATCACTAAAACTGCTTACATTTGAAAAAGAACAAGCGAAAAGAAGGCGAGTCCTAAAATATGTGTCACATTATATTTTGGAAATCTGAAAAACCGGCGAATCAAACACAAGGGCTTAGCCGAAATAAACATCGGTTCAATTAGTGCTAGTGAAATTTTTAAAGTTTCCATTAAGTTTCCGTTAAATAACATAAAATCAGAAATTATCAACTACAACAGTCACTTAAGTTTATGCGTTTTTATCACTACCCATTAACTTTGACGGCTTTATATGTTAGATATTAATGTTTCTAAAAAATGCATTTAGCTTTCCAAAGTTAAACTATACTCTTATTTTCGCAAATTTGTTTTCAATCTGGGTTAATATTTCTCCCTTTTCTCTTTCAGTTAATTACAAAGTCTTTCGTTGTTTAAATGTACACATTTTTTATAACTAGTGACAATGACAGAACATTTATTAAATTAAAGGTACTTTATAGGAAGCCATTTTGAAAATTCGGCATTTAAGCCCTGTCAGACTATTTCAATGAGGATTAGACCTAGCCGACATTAAAGGTCATTTATTTGCACATTGATAGATATAACGCGTTTGATCAAAATCGTCAGTTTTTTTCGAGAAAATTATAAAAATATGTAAAATCGAAGATTTATAAAAAAAAAGTTGCTGTGATATCCCAGGCATATTATAAAACTAATTTCAGTATCGTAAAAGTTTTCCTTTCGGAAATTTAGTTATTAAATTGAAAATCATTTTCAAAGTAATGTGTATGATGAAATAAAAATTTTTAGATATGTTAATAAAAGTGCATGATTAGATAAAACTGTTTGAAATATTAATTACTGGGTTCGGATAATGTATATGAACTACATATTTTTATCTTTCACGGATCTCTTTAAAAATTAAACTCAAAAATAAATTAATTGATATAGAAAATAATTAATATTCACTATTTTTATTCTATTAACCAATGAAGAGAGGGGTAGACAAATGGGTAAGACACTGGACTACCAACTCCTAAGCCCATGTTGGCGTCCGGCTGCTAACAGAAAATTGCTTATCTGAGACCCTCCTAGGAACCACCCTGTATCTATAAAGTAGGTACCTGGCTCTTCATGTGGTTGGGGTTTGAACTACCAACTTTCAGCGCGGTAAATAAGTAATTCCTCTCTCTCTCTTAAAATGTACCATGTAAAAGTGATCCTGTCCAATCCTCATCCCTTCTATATCCCATGGGACTTAAGGGGAAAAAATCATATGGTTGGGGGGTAAGCCTGACGATTGAGCGTGGATGCTGACACCATTGCATTCATGTAAAACCTTCTAGGAGTAGTAAGTTCTAGCCAACTAATGCACACAAGTCCCTACATGTGTTGTAATGGCACAGTTTATTAAACCAATCATTTAATTGTAATTAGTGCTTGTCTTTCAGATCTCTGCTACTTTGAACAGCAAAAAAAAAAAAAAAGTAAAATATTTACAGATTACGAATCTAAATTGATATCCGTGAGAGTTTTGTTGACTATAGATGTAATATTAAGAAGTTGGTCGGGAGGTGCGGTCAATGAAGAACACACTTTATGAAGAACTTATTTTATTGTGTGGCAACGTGAATTTTATTATATCTACATAAAATTCATAATATTCCCTTCTTTCTTTTTACTTTTATTATTTTTATTTTAATTTCAATTAAGTTTTAGCATTATTTTCATTTTCGTCAGTCCCTTGTCAACATTTTTAACATCATAGCCATCTTTTGCATAACCTGTAAAATCATCATAATCTCGATATACTATACATACTTCCAAATCCTCATACTAGTAGTTATTTTAATTAATAGTTTTCATGAATTTTATTACATCATATATAATGTATTTTTTTATTTCATATACTTCATAATCTTTCGTTCACTCTTTTCACATTATTTTAATTTTCACTATTTACAAGATATTATACCGTATTTTTCTTTATACCGCATATTTTTTTTTTTTTTTTATCATAATGGTCATTTATGTTTGATTACCATCTTTAATTACTGTTATTGGTTCTGTCTCTGTAGTTATCAATGCTGTTATCTGTTTTTTTCTTAGCCCTGATGATGGCCCAAAACTTAGGCCGAAACGTTGGCACGCAATAAAACAAGTTACAATTATTACTGTGTTCTCCATTGGCCGTACACTCCTCCCCCGACCAACTTCTTAAAAAATAATAAATTGATATTAATTAAAACAAAAAATCTTAGCCATCTTCTTCTACTTTAGTAGAGAAAGAAAAAAAAACACGTTAAAAAGTATTACAAAGTGTCTTAGAATTTAATTCAATAATAGTGCAGATTAAATTTATTTGTCTAGACATAGAAAAAAGAACATGTAAAAACATCTTACTAATTAGACCGTTCAATTAGTGCATTATCAAATTAGCTAAAAACACTTCCGGTCTAATTAATCCCTAATTGACTACAAATTGAAGAATACTGATATTAGTATGAGGGTAGTATCCGTAAGTAGGGTAATGATAATAAGGGATAAGCACTAAGATTGGCGAAGTTGGGTGAAGAGGGGTTGAAGCACTTGTTTAAGTGGTTTAATAATATCGAAAGTTATCATATTTGAACTACGATTTCACTTTGAATGTAATATCTGGTTATTGGTTTTCTCTTATAAAAGTATACCACGAGAAATCGTATTTTTTTTATTTAAAAATACTATGCGCAAGTTCGTTTTAATCTCCCTGTATCTATTTATTAAATTATATCATTTAATCCTGAAAAATTTCGAATTCGAGTTTTCAACGGAAATAAACGTTCTAAGGCCCCTCTGATTATTTGGAAGCAAGTCTCGCAAAATGCTGTGTGTGTATGTGTGTAGTAAGTAAAACTCAAAAACGAAAAGTTGTACGAAAATGAAATTACGCGTTAAGGGTAGGCATATGTCTGGGATGTTACAGCAACTTTTTCAATAAAATCGACTCACCGGAAGTGTCACTTTATATTATCGATTTCACACTTTTTTACAATTTTCTTGAAAAAGGCTCCAACGATTTTTTTGATCAAACTTGTCATGCCAATTGAACAGTTAAATGGTTTTTAATATAGCTAGGTCCGATTTTAGAATTTACTAAATGGCTTCCTCTAAAGTACCTACTACTTATTACTCTGTGGTCCGTAATAATTTGCTCATTCCAGTAAACTTTTATATATGCATTTTCAACTAGTTTATCTGGAGTATAGCAATAGTATGGGACCTCATCATTGTCCAATAACCCCAATTTTCTGCAGATGTTTTGGTGAAATATTTTTGCCACATTATTGTGCCTCATCAAATAGTCCGTCCCAACAAAAGATTCACATCCATTTGTAACAGGCTGGATAGATTCGTGAGCCTTTAAGCAAACTCGACATTTATCTGTAACGACGTTGTCCTTTAGGATATGTAGCCTATAAGCCATAGTTGCAATAACTTGGTCTTGTATTGCCATGTAAAACCCTTCTGTTTCACCAAAAATTTGACCCGTCTTCAACCAATCAACTGAGCATTCGTTATCGATTTCCGGCTCATGCAGCTGAAGGTAGAACCTACCATGCAGTTCCTTTTCCTTCCATATAGTTTTTAAATGATCCTCATTTCCAATGTCATGTAGCGTTGGATCTCTGAGATTGAGGGCTGTGTAATCTTCATCCATTTCTCTCATCATAGCTATGATTACAGACGAACTTTCCATAAAATACTCCTTCAAAGAGTTTTCTTGCTTCCGACATGAGTCTTCGATAGAGATAAGACCACGACCACCTTCCTTCTTGGGCAAATAAAGTCTAGCCATAGACGCCTTTGGGTGATGAACTCTAGCACTGGTCATCATTGTGCGCACCAGACGATCCATTTCTTGAAGTTTGGTAGTTGACCAGCTTATTATACCAAAACTATAAGCTACCAATGGAATCACCCATGTATTAATGGCATGGATTTTATTTTTGCCCGTAAGATGACTACTCAGAACCTGCTGCTGTCTTTTCTTAAACTTACAAGTTATCTCGCTGAGCATCTCTTTCCTGGCTATCTTAATGACTTGTTTTATACCCAAGTATTTGTAGAATTCTCCTAGAGACTGATTTCTTATAGTAGCTCCTGATCTAAGTTGCAAAGAACTGCTGTCATTTACTTTTCCTTTTAGAGCATTCACCACAGCGCACTTTTCGAGACCGAAAGACATATATATTGAGTTACTGACTGATGATACAAGTTCCATCATGCTTTGCATCTGCTCCCTGTTTATTGCATACAACTTCAAGTCATCCATATAAAGACTATGGCTGATAATGGATCTGTTGTCTCCAATCTTTAATTGATATCCAATCTAGCTGTTTCTGAGGATTTGGCTTAGAGGTGCTAGGGTTAAGCAAAACCATAAAGGACTGAGAGAATCCCCTTGATAAATTCCTCAACAAATTTTTATGATTCCGGTATTGTAGCCTGAGTGACTTCTGTCCACTGTCAGCCTAGTGCTCCATGTTTCCATAAGCTTCTTCAGGTTTATTATGCTCGGGTGGACTTGTACAGTTCTAGTACTCGGATTAACCAACTGTGTGGTACAGTGCCATATACTTTTTTGTAGTCAATCCAAGCCATTGACAAATTCCGCTGTTTTTTGCATGCTTATTAATTAAAATTCCCAAATATGAATGAAAATGAGCAATATAATAATTAACTGGCATAAATATATCATATATGTAGGCAAACCAAATTTTGCCGAAAACATTTTTTCTTTTTTTTGGTTTAATGGTAATTAACTATGAATTCTTCTGAAGAAATGCTCTATTCTTGGATGCTATAAAACGTGTTTAGCCAATGAAATTTTGAATAGTTTTTAACTTTTTGTATGTTAATTTTTTTTTCTTAATAACTTGCCGCTTTAGCATAACTATTTTATCTCAAATTTAAAAAAAAATGCCATCTAACCACAGAATTGATGGCCTAATATGATAACCTCAGAATTGCCATTTTTACTTACTTTAAAAAAAATGTATTCACAATTTAGAATTAAAAGCTATCTGATAACTCAGTGGATTAAAAATTGGCATAAATCCTCTAAATAAGTATAAAATTGATTTATGTCAGTTTTTAAGCTACAGAGGAATCAGATAACTGAGGTTTTTATTCAAATTGTGAAAATAAAAATTAAGATAAAAAAAAGACAGTTCAGATGTATCCATTAATATATTTGGTCGAAACGTTTGAAAAAGTATACTTTTAGGGAAATTGAAAATTTGTTTTCTTCATTTATATATATATATAAATATATATATATATATATATATATATATATATATATATATATATATATATATATATATATATATATATATATATATATATTTGTCTATCAGTTAAATTTCTGATTACTCTTAAGCAGAGCTATGTTAATGATTAATGATTAATGTAGCACTGCTTAAGGGTAATCAAAAATTTAACTGCTTGACACACGATTGCCTCTATTTGTAGTTTATACAACTATATTATAAAGGCATAATACCTTTACAACATAGTTGTGTAAACTACCCAAGTCTTTAATGCAAATTAGTGCAACACTATCTTCTAGAGTTGAGGCACCAAACCATATCCCTCGAACTCCCAAAGTATTGGATGTCTCCTAAGGAAGTGGAGGACACTCTCTTCCTCATTTAAATTACAAAGACAGCAATTTTGATTCCTGTAATCTAACACGGTATATAGTTCTTGCTTAGAATTTAAGCCTCATAAAGCTTAAATTATTTCCGTCTTAAATTTACGTATCGAAGTGAATAAGCACATAAATTTCATATATGTATTTTATTTACAGGAATCCAAGTATTCAATAATTTGACAAGTTGTAGCACATCTTATACTGAAACCATATGAATGTGAAATATTAGACCAAGAAACGAGATGGAGATATATATATATATATATATATATATATATATATATATATATATATATATATATATAAAACCTGTAACACTACAACCCACGAAGGGTCTTGGGTTCAGTAAAATCCCACAGGGTCGATCTACGGATGATAACAGAATAAATAATTATCTGCCACAGACGGTCTCGAACCCGGGGGGACCGGGAGCACAGTAACACAGTGCCTTACCTCTGAGCTACTCCGCTCCACACACACACATATACATACATATATATATATATATATATATATATATATATATATATATATATATATATATATATATATATATATATATATATATATATATATATATATGGATGTACAGTAAAACATCCTTGTAACTATCACCGAGAAAACGCTATATCCGGGAAATCATAAAACACACATTTTTTTTGTTTAAATCTATTTAAACTAAAAATAAAAAAATTTAAATCTGAATTTTTTATGCTCCTGTTTGAAAGTAATGATTTTTTTTTTGTTTTTTTCTTTTAAACAAAGTATTTTCAAAAACAGCACTTCCTGATTAATTTATTTGACCAAAACATTCGTCTTGCACCCTCTCCAAGATCCTGTGGGAAAAGAGTGCTATAACCAGGAAATCATAAAAAAACATTAAATAAATTTTTGTTTAAATCTATTTAAACTAGGAATAAAAAGAACACGTTTAAATCTGCATTTTTGACGTTCCTCGTTTAAAAAAATCATGATTATTTTATTTTTTGGCTTACGGGAACAAAGTATTTTCAAAAACAGCACTTTCTGATTTTCTAATTTACGATAAATATGTGCCAATCATCTGTAGCACGTTCAAATCATCTATTTTTTTTATGATTCCGTTTCATTCTCTTCATCTTCTTCATTCATTTCATTTGTTTAGAGGCGGCAAAGTATTTTTGATTTAAATTAGACTTGTGGAACAATTTCATTAAATAATGTTTTTCTTTAATAGGAAAAGATTTTCCAGACATGGTTTCTACAACATGAAATAAAAAATCCGGTAACAAAATCGGATCCGTAGCCATAAAACTAACAGCCTTTCAACTAATGAAAATATCTCATTCAAATAAAAACTAAACAATCCAAGGAACTACATTCTTAAAATCAGTTGACATCCACATGATGGCATAGAAGGATCAATCTAATTAGGAATTGATAAATTATTTGCCACATCTATAAATTTGTTTTATTGAAGACTAGTTTCGAATGTTATACATTCATCCTCAGTTCTAAAAACACACAAAAAATTCAAAAATAAGCAATTCAAAATATAGTTGGTATTTTATTTTATACCAACTATATTTTGAATTGCTTATTTTTGAATTTTTTGTGTGTTTTTAGAACTGAGGATGAATGTATAACATTCGAAACTAGTTTTCAATAAAACAAATTTATAGAAGTGGCAAATCCCTAATTCTTAAAATCAATTAGACTCTTACCGCTTCACCGTTCCATTCCGGTACCGTATTCAAACTGCAATCATTTTTACAAAACAAAACTTTATAAATGCAAAAAATGTTAAAGAAAAAAGTCATTCAAAGGGTTACAATCGGGAATTCGGATCGTTAAAACGAATACAGTTTTATAGGAAAACCACCACCTGTGGCCGGGACCAAAGAAAAAGAGGGAAAATCACTTATAAAATCGTTATAGCGGGAAAATCTTTATATGCGGGTGCGTATAGCGAAGTTTTAATGTTCAGGTTGTCCAATATAAATTGTCTCGAATGCTTCTCACGGTTAAATGGATGATCTAATGAACAAATTCGAAAAGAAAATGTCATAGGTCTACTATTGTTTCATCCAACCGGTAAACCTGTACATGTGCTTTTGACGCGTGGCGAAAACTAGAAGTTTGCATATAACTCCTATTTTTAATAAGCTCATTCATATTCTTTATAAAGTTATGAAAGACCGCGCAAATTTCAATTCGATATCTTCAAAATTAAAGGATTTACACCATTTTTAGAATCTTGTCTTTATATGGCGTTATAATTTTTCAGGCACCTCGTAAACTGGAATCTTGGAGAGATGATTCCTGATTTTAATGCATTTTTTTTATCGCCTCTTTATTGAAAATATTGCTAAGCTTGTGGCTGTAGTAGGGAAATTGAGTGTATGAATTTATAATGTTTATTAATTTTACAATAGAAACATTGACTTCAATAGCAATAATAATAATGAAGTATAAAAATATTCATAAGCAAACAAAAGAAAAAAAAAATCATAAATGAACTATCACTTCTCTGAACACCATAATCACATCAACAGCTTCACTTGCTGTGTATGGAGCCATATCTTGGAGATGGATATTGGACGCATTAGCAACTAACTCTAAATTAATGCCCTCATTAACAAACAGGATCCGCCACTTTAAGTATTAATCCCTTAGGTAATTAATGAAAACCGTCTCCATAGTATTGCGTATAATAAGCAAAGCTCGGCAAGGAGAAGAAACGTCCCAAAGGATGACAGAACATGTTAATATTATTGTTAAAAGTAAGGAAGCTCCCACAAATCAGTATCCAGAAAACTACACTACGAAAAAAACCGTGAAACTTAGAAGGTCATCATGACTGAAATATGAATTAATAAAACTATTTTGTTTAGCGTTAAATTTAGTATTATACCCTCAAGGTTTTTTTTTTTTTTTTTTTTTGGGTCACCCTTCAAATAAAGAACGAAAAAAACGGTCAAGGTGAAAAAAAAACAATAGCAAATACTAAAGACCAAAAAAAAAAAAAATGCATTCCCTCTCCCACCAAAGTAATATGTAAGAAAAATAATATATCAGGAAGTATGATTGAATACTGTTATAAAACTCTCTTATCTGAAATCTGATCTAAAAATCTCAAGCATCTGTTTTTCACATTTGAAATTATTATAATTTTAAACGATTGTTTTATTTATCTATAACGAACGTAACCACCAGAGTGAATTTTTACTGTGCCAAAAATATAATGTAATATATATAATTACATTATATATAAATATAATGTAAATATAATATAATATATAATATAATTAAAGTGAGGTTGATTCCCGTAATAAATAACAAAAATAAAGTCTTCAACTGCTTGAGTGTCCCTTGTCACTGTCCGTTTTTGAATGTTCATTCCAGTTTATTACTCTGAGCGGCTTGATTAGAAATTCCAGGCTAAGATGGACTTTGAGACATTGCTATCTTCAATCTCCCTGACATAGTCACAGATTGCTTGAAACGGACTCCGACAGTGGCCTCTTAAAAGCCAATAGAATACCTGGTGGAATTCCATGTCATATGATTCAAGCAGACAAATGTAAACAATTAGTTTTATAACTTCTTTAAAACACGGATTATTCAAAAAATAAAAACCTCAAGCATCTATTTTTCACGTTTGAATTGATTATAATTTTAAACGGTATCGTCAGTATAGATTTTTTTAAGTAGAGCGTTAGTTACAAAAAAAACTTAGTAGGTTTATTTAACCCGGAAAAACTTTCTAGAAAAAGTGAGACGGCTGAACGTGCGCGTGCGATTTTCTCTCACCCTGAAGTTTATACTGCTTGCTAACACAATAATTAAAAAAAATATATTATTATAAAAATTTTTTTAAGGATAAAGGAAACATTATAAAACAAAACAAAAGTGAAAATTAAATCAAAATGTTACAAAAAAAAATATTCCAGCAAGCAATTTAACTCTTGGCAGATGTATCATAATATTGTGCTTTCGTAAACTACGTTTCGTTCCTAAATATAATATTTTTTTTTTACAAAGAAAATAACACATTTTGAATATTTATTTATAATATATTTAAGAAAACAAAAATAAAGAAAAAAATATACAAATAAATTTCAAGAAACGATTGATCACATCGTAATTCGAATATCTTCTAATCTTCTAAATGAGGAAGAAACGTTAAGATTTCAAAACTTGTTCATTTATGAGTGTATATGCGTACGATAGGTATAAACATATGCACATCTATTATACGTTATTTTTGAGATCACAAATATACTACAATATGGCGATAGTACAGTGAAATATTCGAAACAAAGATAAAACAGTTGGGAAAAAACAGTAATAATGTACTTATTTATGGGAGCTAGCCCTTTGAGATTAAATTTGACAGCTAAGGCCGAAAGTGTTCCTCGAGAACTCGTCATGAGAGAAACGCTCAAGATTTGTGGAAGATAAAACGTTCTCAATGGTGTTCAATATCCTACTCCTTACTTCCAGCTTGAGCTCAATTTGTCCCCTTTTTTGTTTCGAGCGGACAGGAAAATATTCGGACCTAAAAAAAAAATCTCACGCAGCGAATTCTCTCTAGTTAATGAATATTGTTAGGAAATTAATATAAAAATATTACCAAACATAAACTAGATTAAGACAATGATAAAAGACTCTTTATTATAATTTATTTTATCCTTATCTCAAATTTGGAGTATTTTCCATCCATATTAAAAGAAAAAAAAAACGTGGAGGTCAGCCTGTATATTCCCCAAAACATTCCCAGATGTTAAAATATTCAGGACCTAAAACACATAGGGTAGGGGTAGGACTGGAAAAGGAGAGATCTTACATTGAGTATGCACTGAGAGATAGAGAATATGGCCTTTGATTACGGTGGGGGTATGTTGGATCAGCTCATGTTAGAATGTGTATGTTAAACAGCATGTCGTCGTCCCCCAGGGAAGGTTAAAAATTCGGGGGAAGAGGAGCAAAGTAGCGAAACAAATTCAATCGGAGAAGCGAGAAAATCTAACTTATAAGTGATGGTACAGAGATCAATTTTATTATAAACTCTTCGTACTAAAAACGTCTAAAAAAATTACAATTAATCCTGAAATTTCACCTCTCAATTTTTTTTTTAAATAAAAAAAAAACACCTTAATCCTGTTTGTTTTTTTGGAGAAAAAATACTTAAAGAATCAAGATATACTTTTATTGATTGCATTACCAATCAATTGAGAATTAGGTAGTTATATTCTAAACCTAACAAACAGCTTTAGAAATGCTAAAATTTCAATGTGTTTAGTGTAAATTTACAATATTTTTATCAAAAATCAACAAATACAAATAAACGTTAGATACACGCTATCAATCAACATGATTCTACGAGTTTAACCCTCCACCGGGCGCTAAGATTTTCATAACATGACATGACCAAGCGCTATATTTTGGACGGCATGCAACTTTAGCTGTTTTTCATCCTTAACGATGTTAAGTGATGATTTGATTGGCCACAATTGTAATTATAATAAAAGGGTTAGCGAACCCGTAGGTTCGATGCCGATACCACCAATGTCTACAAACCTGGCGGACGATTTTTTTGTTCTACAATATAGTTAATATTGCTCTAAATTTTATGTTTATAATCGACATTTAGCCTGAAAAGACCCGACACAGAAACTATAACACCTTTATCCGATAACATTAAGTAAACTAAAATAATTACCTTAATTGTCTTCATAAAAATGGTTCACAAACTAGCAATGTAAACAGTAAATTGGTGTTTTAAAATCGATTACTTAAATAAGCACGCTACTTAGTATGGGACAACTATTACGAATGAAACCACCGATAACTATGAGACTTGAAATTCTTACAATTTCTGAGTTCCGATTCACTTAACAAGAAGTTGAAAGAGTGGGGGATGATTATTTGATTGCAGTTTAATGTGCCAGTTATAAAGCTTGAAGAATGATGGATTTAAAGGAGTTTTTCAAAACCTTCCTGATTCGGACTTTTGTTCGATTTTAAGGCTCAAATACTACTATGTGCTTCGGTCAATAAAAACGGTGGCTTTAATGAAAATACGGATGTTTCCAAATTAACGATGTCTGTTTGCCATACCTAGTCTCCCGAGGCCATCTTATTATCCGAATTCTCGAAAGATAAACGGAACCGATTGGGAAGTAATGTTAAAAAACAGTTGGTTAGATTAGGTTTCTTTGAGAAAAGTCCATTCCTTATTTATTTTTATTATCAATAGCGTTTAGGCTAATCGAGAGACCCATTAAATGCAAGTGTTAGTGTAGTTAACAAGAAAGCGTTAACCGATCTAGTAATAAGCGAAGTGGTCGGATGGTATCGCTTTGCGCAAAGCGATAAGGCCGCCCTGGCAGTTATTACCTTATCTAACTTTGCTAACTTGCCTTGACTAATGATCGTTTTTCCTTCTTAACCGATTAACCGTTTGCTTTTGTCGGACCATTATCTTCAACAGCATTTGTTCAGACTTTAATGATTTTTTTTTTATTATGTATTTCTAAATTTGATGGAATATGAATGTGGAGTCATGATAATCAGTTATTTTGTTTTGTTTTTTAATTCAGAACTAAAACAGCGGTGCCATAACTGAATGCAAAACTTGAAGAAAGCGGTAGCAAATTACGGAATATATCCTAAGGGAGCGCATAGAGACATATAGAGACATATTTATCATCAGCGGACTGTTCATTCGGTTGCTTGATTGCCATAAACAATATTAGTAGTGTGCACACTATTAACTGTTTATTCGGCCGATTATATAGTCTGATGGGCTACCCGATTTCCTTCAAGCTAAAAAGTCTGCCAACCATCGGTTGACTGCTGAATCAGGGAAGGTAATACAGGGAGGGCATGCATACACTACAGACTTTTAAGTCACCTAAGCTCTCCACCTTACCGCATTATAATTATTATTTATTAATTATATACTTTACATATATATATATATATATATATATATTCTATAATGCTATAAAAACAATATTTATAAATCCATAATTCAGTTATAATTATTATAAAATGCGGGCCACATTTTAATGTTTGGCAAAACATTAAACATAAATCTAATGGACTGGACACATCTTGTTTCCATTGATTTTTAAGGATATTACTCTTTTCAAAATTACATACAAACCTGGAATTATAAAATATTGGTATACCTTTTGAAATAAATAAACCAAGGTTGAACGATGCCACAGTGAAAAGTATATAAAAAAAAATTCTTTGTGGAATCAGTGATCCATTATCCAATACTGAAAGCAGACACAAAGAAACATTTTCAAACCTACAGTCTTCATATATTTTTTTTGTTGTTTAAAATTGATCTAGAAATTTAGAGAAAGAGTTCCGACTTTAACCGGTTATGAAGATTCCTGTGATGTCATGCTTGAAATCTGGTTGAAGTAAATAATAACACGTTTTCTTAGCTATTCCTACACCGATTTAATAAAGTATATTAAAATTATTTTTGAATGGTTTGTATATTAAATTCCAATAGAATATTTCCCGAGGATTCTTTACAATTTTCCCCACGCACGGATATCGGTTTAATCGCTTCCAATTTGTATACTGAAAAAATAATTTTGTCAGTAAAACAACACGAAAAAATATAAAAAAAACTAATAAAATAATCTCTATCTCACTCACTCCCTCTCCCTCCCTCCCACCCTTTCCCACTCCCTCAACCTCTCTCCCTCATCTTACTCTCTCCCTCCCGCCCTCATTGATAATGGATTGTTGATACAGATTTGTTTTAATGGTGTGTTATTATTATTTAATTCAGGTTTAGAATTAAGATTTACTTTGTAAAACCATATTTGTTTTATTAATTTCTTGGGGTAGACATTTTTCATTTATATTCTATATATCGTTTTTATATCTATTATAAATGCTTTATCAGTTAGTTATATTGCTTTATTTACAAGGTTTCATCTACATTTATTTTTTGAGAGTAAGGGCGGTTAGAGTAAATCTTCAATAATCAATCACTGCTGATTTCTTTCTTTGTCCATCTGGTTTTGATTTTATTATTATCAATTATTATATCTATATCAATATATCTAATATTTAATTATAATTTGTTTATCTGTTATGAGTAACAAATCATCAATGTACTTTTTAATTAATGTACTTTTAATTACTTCTAATAAGTAAATCATTTGATAAGACTAAAATACTGTTTTTTAAGACATTGAATGGCAACATTGAGGGACATTGCATCGAATATCTTTCTATTTTTCGTTCTTTGTGCTTAGCCGAATATTTATTTATTATTTAAACCAAATTTATGTTGAAACTTCATACTATGATGTGTGAATGATAGCAATAAAGTGATAAGACGATCTATAAAGAAATAATATTGTAACAAAAAAAAAGAAAAAAACTTATGTTTCAATCTTTGTTTAAATTATAGCTTGGCGTAAATAATAGTTCCGAGGCACGTACTTTAACAAAATAAAATAAAGCAGGATATTAACTCCCTGCTTAAAGAAGAAAAGCTGCTCTGTGAAGGTTATTTTTTTAGAGATGAAAAATTATGTTTTATATTGCTTCATCATATTTAATTCCTCATATAGTTTCGTCAGAGAAATAATGCTCTTCGCCGCGTGGGTTCAACAGAATAATTATTTTGATCAACAGCAATAACGATATAGTGTATACACGAAAGAGAAATCACTCGACTCCATTTTATCTAGTTGCCAGCAAGGAAGAGAAAGGATACAAAAAGAAGAAAAAAATAGTATTTACGACTGTAGTCGCTATAAAGAAACCTCAACTCTCTCCAGCAGGTGTATTTCATACCTATACCTCTCTACCGTCCTTGGTTGTTTCAACCTTATTTATGTCGCCTCTCTACACCCACTTAAAACGTCAACGCTGGTCATTTATTCTGCTATAATGCAATAAAAATTATATAAATATATATATTACGCTCGTTTAATACGGCATAACTTTAAACAAATATAAATTGTGTGCAATTTTCGTAGTCGGTACAACTTTGTAACTCTTTAACTTAAAGAGCTTGTAGCATTCTGGCCGCCTGGGGAATTTAATTTACCATCTCTAGAACAGAAATGCTATATGACGTTTGAACATAAGATGAATCCTTCTTTTTTTATTCCATTATTTAAACGACACGTACTTCCGCTGTATAATATTTTAATTACGTAATGTAGAATGTGAACGTTAAATTTGTGTTTCGAAATAGAACGTTCTACCACACAGTGGCAGTTCCTAGATAGTGGCAACGAGGGTTCACAAAAATAATCTTATTAGTAACCAACTGAAAAATACGACGTAAATTACCCGTCACAAGTTGAGAGGCCTCTAGTTTTGTAATTTTACCATACCAGAAAAGCCAGTGTAATGCAGGCAGTTTCTAACAACTTGGAGGCGTTTAAAGGCTAATTGTACTAGCTTGTTACGAACGTTTTATTTAAATTTCAGTATAAAATCGACACATTAAAATTATTCTTCAAAATAAAGGCGATCATTGCCAATTTCTTTAACCCATCGTCCTACCAGGAATTGAATTTGGTTGTCCTTGGTCTCCAAGGCGGGAAACTCCTCACATTCTGATTTGACATACCTGTTGTTTTTGAAGTCCCAATTTCAAAAAATGTGCCATTGACCGTAAAAGACCATAGCCAGTGCAATTTCAGGGCTGTAAGTTGGGTGGATGCTAACATCCTCCATTTCTGAGAATCTTTCTTTGATTAAGAGTGAACGATGGGCATTGTCTTGCTGAAACATCACTTTAATATGATTGACCAAAGCAGGGTACTCCTGTTTTAAAACTACATGGTCTTTCGAGTTATTCACTGTAAAGCTAAACGTAATTAGCCCTTCCATCTGGAACCAGATCAAAATGCAAAACATTCTTATAATTTCACCAAACACAAAGCATTACCTTGAAGACTGTTGTTACCAGAATTGAACTGCCTGAACCAAAACGCTACTGTATTACGATGCACCACATTTTCACCTTCCACCGCACAAATTTCCTCAGCAGCTGCCTTCGCACTTAATTCTTTTTTCCAGTAGTGCTTCAGAAGACCACGAATGACAATTTTTTCTTCCAGCTTTATCAACGAAATTTAAAAAATGGAATGAAAGGTAGATACAGTTGGTATACATAATTAAATAAAGGATTAGTCAAAATAAACAACGATATATGCATTGTTTACATCAGGGTTGAATAAGGATTCAGATGGAGACTTTAATTTCAACAATGAATTAATGCACAAAGAATTTTGTAACAATCTAGTATATAGCGACATTTTTATTTGGGAAATAAAGAGTAATTTGTTTCTTTTAGCACGATTATTCATACAGTGAAAATAAACAGCTAATACGTGAGTTGGAAATGAAATTAACTTGTGTACGCTAAATTAGCTGTTGCAAAACATCCTTGCAACCGAGCGCAGAACTGGTTAGTTATTATTACGGAAATTACACACACAAACAAAAAATCAACATTTTCAAATAAAATATAATCCATAGTGCACATTACCTCTTCTTGCTTGAATGGTTGCCTATAGCCTTTTATATACATACTATAGCCTATAGCCTATAACCTATTATAGATATATTTTTTGTAAAGTTTGCTAGAAGTATTATTTTGCAATATGATCCTATTTTTTCTCTGAAGCTGTAAGCAATCTAGTCAACCATAGTTCTCACGTTTTGGGAAGCATTAAAACCATAGATATGATTAATTTTCTATAATTGTCCCTGCCTGAATATAATTATAACAATTAATTAATCATAGATTAAAATAGGACCAATATAAATCTCAAGAAAACAATTTCATTGATAAAATTTTAACATATTTTATTAAGTTACATTATAAAGCGTTTGGCGTTTCATTCTTTTTTAATTGGTTTTTGGCCATTTTCAAACTCTTAAAGTTTATTTATATAACTAGAATTTAGACACCATTGTCCATAAAATAAATTAACTGAAAAATATTATATTGGTTAGGGACTAATAAAATAATTAAGGAAGTCTGGTTGCCATACATTTTATTAAGCATGAAACAAGTTTTAAAGCTGTTGAAATTGTATCAATGAAAAAACAAGTAAACTTTACTAAAATTGCAACAACAAAAATATAATTTATTACGAATTGTAATAGTGGAAACATAGGTTTATTCGATAACTGCTATTATTTTTCTCTATCCATTTTAGACTCAGCGTTATAAAGATAAATTCAAAAATATTTACAAAAGGTCAAATGTTGACCCAGAGCACCTACCTAGATATAATTGTTATTTTGAACACTATGACCTCAGGCAGCGTTGAACCTATGACCTAGCATCGACTCAATAACTTAAATGATTTATAAAAATAGATCAGTTTTTCTCTAAAAACAGGACAATTAGCGTTGATCGGATACGCATTGATCACAATTTGATAACACATATTGACTCTTAAATTATACTGGGGAACAAAAAAAAAGATATTTTTTTTTGTGGCATGGGTATTGGAGTGAATTTAGATGCATTAATGTACTAAGTTATTACGCTTTATAGTTATTTTGTTCAAATTTACACTTTATATTAATATACCATTGAAAATGTTTTCGTTCAAGTATCTGAAACCTATGTGTATCTTTCAAGAATAAAATAAAAAATCATAATTACTTTTATTTTGTGAAAAAAAGAAACATATTCGAGCAGTCTGTATAGATCAAAAATAATTAAAAAGAATACCAATTTGATAATTATCTATTTTCAAAGATAGACTTTCAAAATGTATCTAAATTATTTTCTATGACGCCTTCTGTGTTTATTGATACATATACATCCGATATATAGCTCCGATTTTAGGGGATTGATAAATAAATTCAGATTAAAAATATATTGAATAAGGCAAGGTACTCAAAATCCGTCCTGTCGAAAGGAAAGGAGTAGAAACTGATAATAGTTTTTGACCAAATTCACAACGCTATTCTAGTGCATAAAATAAAGAATATTTTTTATTTTGTCATTACTATTCTTAAAAAAGTGTATTGTTTTCATTTTAAAATTGCCGATTAGTAAGGGTGAACGTTTACTCATTAAAGTAGGGGAGGCTGCCAATGTTTTCATAGATTGAGTCCTGAATACGTATCCTTCAAAGGTTTTTTTTCTCGTCTGAAGAGAAATGAATCAACCTTTATGGAGACAAACGAGTAGAAAAACAGGTTAAATCCACGACATGCATCATCAAATGGTGACACGAACTGTGTGCTTCCTAACTAAAAGTAGAGAACATTATTTATGATTTTTGTTTGGATGGATAATTTAGTCAATTTTTTATTAAAATAATCAATAATTAAAACTTTTCAAGTATTTCTATGTAAAAAAATTTCGTTTTGGGGAGCTTTTTGACTTAAATTTAACAATAAATTGTAAATATACACTGGAGACGAAATTAAGACCACTCTTCTAAAATTCTAACATTCAGAAGATTAAGTAAACATTAATTCAGAAAACATTAAGTATTCTTTTTTTTTTATTCAGAAGGATGATTGACCAATAACGATACTAACAACTAAGAACAGAGCTATTTTTATACATTTTTTGGTATTTAAAATTTTAGTTTTTAGATATTTAAACTTTTTAAACTTAGGATGATATTTGGGCACCTTCTCTTATTTATTTATATCTATATAAATTAATAAAAACAATATTTCTCTCTCATAAGTCTTGAAGTGACATGGCCCTTTCAATTTTTCTTATAATGGGGCCTCAAAAATCAGGCATACAACCTAAATCAATATGCGTTAACTAACTTCCGGAGTTAAAAAAAAAATTATATAAAACTGTAGCAGACCTAACCTCAGGCCGGTTAATGGAGAAGTTTCTAATCCTCTTTGCTAGTTCTGGCCAACTTCTTCGACTCCACTCCCCGACCAATAACAATTCGAAGAATCGTTCTAATGGATCCGGATAATTTGATCAAACCTGCAACCAGGCTCATTCATTTTGCATTAGTATTTAACAAATTTCTATCGTAGTTAGCAATAGAATTAACTTCTAGACGAATTAGTGAGATAATTCCCTTTATTTTCAGACAGACTGTTGATAATACACTATACTCCACCTTATTGGCCGATTATTAGGACAAAACCTTTATCTGGAAATTGTTCCGTGGAGCTTGTCAAAATTGGATTGACAATGGAAAATATTACTATTTTTAGAATGAAACATACCATCATATATCGTTTGGGCTTTTGGTAAAAATTCAACAAAACATGAATTACTAACACCCCGTTCATCCGGAAAAATGTGGCCAAGGCCATTAGGCTATTCTGAATAATGCAAAATTTCGGATAATAGTTACAATGATCAATAAATAAAAAAATCTTGATATAATGACATTTGTTACAGTAATATCCTAATATTGCGGATTTAAAATGCATCCCAAACCCCTTCTGATGAATTTGGATACATTGAAAAAGTCTATTATTTTCGGGGAAAATACGGCTAAAAAGGCCTAGGATCTGGGTAGACAACAGCTGATGTTGGGAGGGTAAATTCAATATTAAAAACTTCAAATGCTTCACTTGAAAAAGCCTGAATTTCGAGTTATAACATTTTTGTATCAAATAAACGATATGATAATATTGCATTAACCAAAAATACAAAGGATACATCTATATTCATTTATCGATTAAACATGAAGTTTAGCTTCCTTGAAAATGACTTCGTTTACATACAGTGTAGGGATTATAATAAATATGTTGAGCTCCTTCCTTCCCCTTTGGGGTAATAGAAACAACTACATCGTATTTCATTTTTTGTTTACTGTAATATTTCTCAAAATCAATTTTATATATCATTAGAGTTAATTTCAATTCAGGACCAATCTCAATTTTTTAAACACCTATTACCTGTTTTTTTGTAGCGAAAGTACGGCAGTTTAGGCCGTCAAATAGATTCTGTTCATAAAAAACTCTTTTAAGGAGAAATAGACCAATAATTAGGATAATTTCTTCTCCTTCTACTTACTGATATTATTTTTTTATTTTATTATTATTATAAAAAAAAAACAATCTGATATGTCATAATAGTAAGTAGGTAGGTACCCGTAAAGAAAAATTACCTCTAAAAATTCGAGATGTTTTTATGAGATTATCCACATATACTAACGCTTTAAAATATTTAAATTTAAATTATTCTGCTATAAAAAAAAACAGCTTAAATATTTTTCATCGGAAGCGGTGGCAGGCCACGTTCTGCGTTAACACAGATTAACGGTCGTTTATATTCATCAAGACTAAATCCATCAACCTTCACTGATGTTCTCATAGTAATTTCAGATTGGGGCGAATAATGACATGGGATGCGTAACTCAGCTGCACTGCATACGATAGGATGAAGAGTATACTGTATATGACAGTTGCACTGTGTGTGTGTGTGTGTGTGTGTGTGTGTGTGTGTGTGTGTGTGTGTATGTGGTAAGTCTAGCTCAAAAATGAAAAGTTGTACGAAAATGAAATTACGAGTTTAGGGTAGGCATATGTCTGGGATGTTACAGAAACTTTTTCAATAAAATCGACTTACCGCAATTGCCATTTTTTACTATCAATTTTACACTTTTTTTTAATTTTCTATAAAAAGGCTCTAACGATTTTGATCAAACTCCCCATGTCAATGCACAGTTAAACGGTCTTCAATACCAGAATTTTCAAAATGGCTTCCTGTAAAGTACCTTTAATTTTGCATATTTGGAATAATTAACCCTGACTTATTGTTAGTAGCAATGAAAAATAGATAATTATAATATATGAAAGGATTTGATAATTAGCTAAAGGAGAAATATTTTCCCACGTTGGAAACAAATTTCCTGACAAGAGAGTAGTAATAGTGGATGTATAATATATTTCTACTTTTACATTATTTAATGGAAACTAAATGTGTGCTTCTATAGAAATTAATTTCAAGTAGATTTGTTAGTGAAAGTTGTGTAATGCGCGCACTAGATTTTTTTATTACGATACTATTTGGTTTATTAATTTGTTAATACAAAAAAAATATAAATATATATGAATATAAAATAATAATAATAGATTTGCCATGAATTTTGTTAAATAATTCCAGTGTTCCGCCAAACAAACACTTTGAGAGCCTCTGATCTGTACCAAAGGAAAATCTCTACCAGCCATAGAAATGTCACATTTAAATATTAACATGTTATGCATTTCTGGAAAGAAAACAGATATAACTAGAATTATAAAACCTTTTAAAATGAAAAACAAGTTTTAAAAAATCTTGGATTAATAACAGGTTTTATAGGTAAGATCAAGATGAAAAAAAAAAAAAAAAAAATGAATCACTTAAGTTGCATTTCAATACGTCTGTGATTTTTTTTTTCTAAGATTATGTTATATTATTCTATAGTTTATTGATTCTAAATAAAATATAATTAAGAATAATAATGTATGTATTTATAAAAAAAATTGTCTCAGAATAGAGATTATTTCGTGTTTTTTTTTTTCTCAAAATATAAGGAATCCAACAAGGTCTCCTGTTCAGCCTGTCTGTTATTATAAGTTCTTGCATACGCTGAGGACAATTTCATTTTCAAAAGATCCTCATAGTCCACAACGGTTCTGACTCTTATTGAAGTAGTTCTTTATTGTGAATGAAAACAAAAGTTAGATATAATATATAATATAGGATAAAAAAAAAGTATAAAAAAGCAAGAAGAACAATTTAATTGACACAATTTCAATGTGTCCTTTGCTTTCTAGTAGGATGCCTAAAAATCTACTAATTCAGCACATATAATATTATAGAATAAGTATAAAATAATATTTGAAAAAATCTGTAAATAACTTTAACAGACAAAAATGCTGACAACTTAGACTTACAGCAGGATATGAACAATTATATAACGGAAATAACAATCAAAGAATGGTATGATCCTGAAATTTTGAATAACTAGGATACAAATAAAACATCTATAACAGATTTTTTCAAGATGGATAAATATTATTTTTTTTGTTTAAATTATTGTAAAATTGTTCTGTTTTTTTTTTTAACTGTTTTCATAAAGGTACATTAATTATTTAAATTATCAATTTTCAGGAAAATTTCACCTTATCCACTTCCAAAACTTTATTAATTATTTCTCACAACGTTTCGGGCCCATATTGCCCATTTTCAAGTGATCTAAAAAATATTCTACATTAAACATAGAGCATTCATGGCAAAAATCAATTATTCAAAATTCAAAACCTACACAAGTGATCAACAATTAAAATTCATATATTAAGACTCTAAACATTCATATTAGCACAAAAAAACATGTCTAACAGAGAATTAGCTAAATGCCCAGACAAAAGTTTTCAAAAATTTACTATGCTTCTTTGGAAAATTAGGTTGGATATCAGCAATATCCGATAATAGATGTGGGCATCTGGAAACGATCCGGTTTCACTGTGTATAACTAACTATACATGACTCTATTGTCAATTAAAACTGCGTCTAGTAACGCATACAATTTCTGTTAAAATTGATCAATCTATGATATTTTATTTTTACTTACCTATAAATGAAATCTATATCAAGGGAAAGTATTGCGATCATGAAAAATTTCGAATCCGAGTTTTCAACGGAAATACTCGTTTTAAGGTCCCCTGAGTACAAAAAAACAAGTCTTTGTGTGTGGAAAATAAAAGCTGTATGAAACTGAAATTACATATTTAAGGTAGGTATGTTTTATGTAATCTGGGATGTTTTAGCGCCTCTTTCATCAAAATCGACTAAGCGGAAGTGCCACTTAATATGACCGATTTTACAATTTCCTCGAAAAAGGCTTTTATGATTTTGATCATACTCTTTATTTCAATGTACAATTAAATGTTCGTTAATATCAGCTAGATCTTTTCCTCTTTGAAATAGTCTGACATAGCCTAACTGCCGAATTTTCAAAATGGATTCTTCTAAAGTATCGTTATTGGATTAAGTTGTGTTGATCGTAGATATAATTAAGGAAGAAGTTGGTCTGGGGGGGGGGGGGGGGAGGGGTGGTCAATGACAAACACTCTAATAAGTATAACTTATTTATTCTGTGACCTTTGTACTGTGTCAACGGTTAAGCCTATGTTTTAGACCATCATCAGGGTTAAAAAGAAAAATCAAGAAAACAACAGAGGCAGTACCAATAACAGTAAAAGAAAATGGTAATAAACAGAAATGACAAGCATGATAAAAAATATGAAGTATAAAGACAAAATATGTTAATAAATATATATTGTAAATAATGAAAAATTCAAGCAATGTGAAAAGAGTGAAGGGAAGATTACGAATTGCATGAAGCAATAAAGTGCATTATACATGATATAATAATATATACGAAAACTGGTAATTAAAATGACTACTAGTATGAAGATTTGGAAGTATGTAAAGCATATTGAGATAATTATGATATTACAAGTTTCGTAAAAGATGACAATGATGTTAAAAATATTGAAAAATGACTAATGAAAATAAAAACAATGTAAAAATTAATAGAAATTAAAATAATACGTTATTTTTCATAAATAAGTTACACTTATTAGTGTGTTTGTCATAGATCGCAGCCCCCCTCTCCTCCTCCCCCTCCCCCCGAAGAACCTCTTCCTTAAAGTATCTTTAATTTTATTTACTTTAAATTATTAACCGTCTGTCATTGTTAGCAGTGATAAAAAATGGATAAATATACACTATGAAGTCATTTGATAATTAAATAAAGGAGAAAAAAAGGAAAAACATTTTCCCAGCTTAGAAACAAATTTCCGGAAATAAGACTTGCAATATAGATGTATAATATACCGTTAGAAAGGTACAGATTATAAACAAATTAATATCAAAAATGTTTAGGATATTGCTATCAACTATATATAATATCAGCTAAAAATAACATCAACTGTATAGATTATTTAGTTGATATATAATATCAACCATGTATATTATCAACTATTTATAATATCGACTATATCAACCTGTGAAATCGTAGGAATTAATGGGAAGTGACAAAAAACGCATAAACTTATGTGATTGTTGTTAATAATTATCACTTTTATTTTGTTTAAATCTTTCCATTAGAAAGTAAATAGAAACCTTTAAAGTTTCACTAGCCCTACTTGAGCATAAATTAATTTAAAAGTGGTAAGTGAATGTTGGGTGATGCGTTCAACGCACCAGATTTTTAAAATTTATAATCTGTGTTATTTATTACATTTCTACACAGACTAGTTAGTACCAGTTTTAAATATGTTATATTTACCAGTCGTTAATTATTTTTGTACTTTAATATTGCTAAGGTCAAGTTCAACCCTGTTTGTTAAAGAAAACATCGAGGAAAAAAAATCGCTGTCATACTAGATTCTAATTTATTCCGAATAAAATAGTTTTATTGGTAATTCTTAAAATCTCTTACAATTTATAACAATAATTTCCTTTATTAAAACTTCTACAGGTTAAAAATCGAACTCCACTGCACAATCTCTTTTATTTTAAAATAGAGATATCCATTGTATATATAGTTGAAATATCGTATATCTCTTTGTAGTTTTGAAAAGATAGTTTACAAAAGAAATCGATAAACATATTAATGAATGGGTGGTGGGAGATAGAGCATGGGGTGATAGGGGAGCAGGAAAGCTGTAGAAGAGTAATCTTCCCCCTCCCATTTCTTCATGAAAAATATCGGAGAGAAAGTGCCTTCCACAATTCTCGGATCATCCTAGCCCAGCGTTACCCTACCAACGCAGTCTGTCACCTCGTAGTACCCCCAGGGGAATCTAAGCAGACTCGCGAACGACTCCCTCGACCGTGGGGGCTCTTGAGCAAACAACTGGAGGGTGCTCGAATCGAGGGCAGGCGGAAGGAGGAGTATACAAATTTTTTCACCCAGCTAGCCTGAAAACCAGAGTCACTTCTTTATACCGACGGCTTTCTAAAGTATGAAGGGTAGTATCGCTGCGTAATTAACCCTTCAGACTTTATCTTGACCTCCTATGACCCTTTATGACAAGGCTTCAACGATTTTAGTTACTCCTGGATCTTACCCGTTTAAGTGTGTTTTCGTAGGTCCGAATGAAGTCGGGAAGGTCATTCACGTCTTCAAAACAGCTTGTCTTCATCGCCTAAGGCGAAAAAGATCTTGGACCCCTAGGATAAGACAAAGGAGGAAAACATAGCACGCAATTCCTTTACTTTGGCTCGTTTCTGTTTCATTGTAGGTGTTTTCAGAATTTCGTAAGCCTAAATGTCAGAGGGGAGGAACAATGCCTTTTCCGAATTTTTGGCAATGCTAAATAGGCTTTTGAAGCCGCCTTTGCAAGCCGGGAAAGTGGACAAAACAAAGATGAGTAAACATTTTTTTTTTAGTTTCCTTCTTAGGTAGTTTAATGATTGAGTAGCTAAAATGAAATCATAAGTTATTTATAATAAGCATCTCGAAGAATCGAGCTAGGAAAAAATGTTTTTCCACAATCATTCTACAAATGAGGGTAAAAAAATTATATGATATCATTAATAATAATATATTTTAAATTATTATATCATATAATAATTTAAAATATATTTGACAAAACTTTGGGTAAAATTGAAAATGTTTGAAAATAAATAAGAAATAGTAAAAACGTGGCAGATTAGTTATTATAAATGAGTAAATAATAAAAACGAAAACTCAAAACAAAAGAAGAGAAAAAACATTATTAGGTGGTTATCAGTGGAAGATTACCAAACTCTCTTAAATAACAGTGATAAAATAAATGATCAACGTTTCGCCAAGCAAGCATGAATATTACTAAAAAAAAAATCGACTAACCGGAAGTGTCACTTTATTTCATCGATTTTACAAATGTTTACAATTTTCTCGAAATAGGCTCTGATTTGTTTTGATCAAACTGCTTATATGTATGTGAAATTAAATGTCCATTAATATATGCAAGGTTTTAACATCATTGAAATAGTCTGACCGGGCTTAAATACCAAATTTTCAAAATTTCTTTCTCTAAAGTACCTTTAATTTTGTTTATTTGAAATAATTAACGATCTCTACTTGTTAGTAGTAATAAATATAAACTATGAAGGAGTTCGATAATTAACTGAAGGAGAAAAAAGAATAATAATTTCTATTCTTATATTATTAAATGGAAACTAAATGTTTACATGGAAATTCCACTTAGTTTAAACTAAATAGGAAAATTAAAAATTTATTTAAAGCAGAGACATAAGTGAAAGTTGTGTGGTGCGCACACCAGATTTTTTTCATTCGTATTTGGCACAAGTGTGAAATAAGAATCTGAATCTGACGGGAAAAAAATGCTTAAGAATTGGGTAGGGATGTATTCGACCTTAGTTACGCTAATGGGAAGGCGTGAAGGGAGTTCGGTCGTATCCGTCTGCTTTCGGTCACATTCCAAATTCCATTTAGGTTCGGGCTTTAAGCTGTTGTTGTCCAATAAACTCTATCTTTGTTAATACTGGTCCGATTTAGATTATTTATTTATTTTTTTAGAGAATTCCATTACATTTCATATGATTATTTACATAACTTACTATAAAATGCATACTTTTCGAGTAACGCACAAATACAATTTTCTCTTCGTCATAACTTTTTCGCTGTATTTTTTTCGGCGATGTACTACAAGTATGAAAAGTTAAAGGTCTTCTAGGAGAAGACTTTACGCAAGTTTCATCAAAATCAAGTCATTTTTTAGAAAATTGTAAAATTAAAGATACAAAAAGGCACTTCCGGTACATCGATTTTAGCGGAACGACTGTTGTAGCATTTATGAGATATATGCATATATATATATATATATCTTAAATACGTAATTACAGTTTCGCAAAAATTTTGTTTTTTTAGCTAGATTGGTTATTTGGACTAAGTGGACTTTAAAACGTTTATTTTCGCTGAAAACTCGGATTAGAAAACTTTAACGATCACAATACTTCCCATACTATATATTTCATATATAGGAAAGTGGATGTAAAAATCAAACTCTTTACATCTAATGTAGTGTACAGCGTTTTATTTAAACCCCTAAAATTTGAGAAAACATTTCCTAACAGATTTTTTTTTCCCCCCGATTTTTATTAATGAAATAATATGCATGAGATAACTATTATCTGTTCAAAGAATCCATTATAATACCAGCTACCAACTCAACTGACAGAGAAAATTATTGCCTCACCAAACAGAGAGTAATTTCTCTCCAATTCAAGCTGCGGTGGGCATTGAATGGAAAGAGAAAATAGAAAGAGATATGTTCACTGAGTGGACTAATCAACAACCATTACCCACATAGCACTGAATGATATTCTGGCTCCACATCTGTCATGGTTTGCGGAATTCGAATTTAAACTAAAACCTTGATAACTTTCAACTTTTAAAGTATGTGGGGAACTTGTTTATAAACAATAATAATGTTATATGGAAAAAAAATATACGGTAGATATAAAATAAAATATCATAGTAAAATAATATGGTATAGTAGTCTGCATTCAGCAGACTCCAGAAAATAGTAAAATTGGGACCAACACTTTCTTGGGACATATATATTGAGTACGAAATTAATATTGGCAAAACAATGTACAATTTTACAAAATTGTATATAAAATAAAAATACAAATTAAAATGTTGTTTAATACCCGTACTGTCTGTTTCGCTTTGTACGAAATTTCCTTATCCATATAAAACAGAAACAATTGTTTCCTTGAATAATAAGATATGCTTGTTTTACGAATAAGCAATCGTATTCTGTAGATTTTTAAACGAACACATTATTATTATTAATCTTAGAATTAAAGTTGATAATTATAGATGGTAATTAAATGTTTTGAAATTATATCATGAATAAAAAAAATCTGGTGCGGTGCGCGCATCACACAATTTTAACCTGCCACTCTCCTTGAAATAAATTTTAAAATTTTCTATTTCTATTATATTTTTCTATTTACTCAGTCTACTGCATAGATAGGTTTGGATCCACGCGCTTTGCTGGCATCGTAGCTTTCCCAAAGATAGGAAAGTCAGCAATCATTTTGGATACTACTGTAAGATACAAAAGTAATGACCTTGACCAGGGAAGTAGGGTGGATAGGGAAAAGAAAGAAATTTATAATAATTGTATCCCTTTACTTAAGGAAAAGTTCCGCGCTTCGGAGAAAGAGACTTCAACGTGAGGGACCTTTGGTTTGGAGCCCGCGGAACTATCAATGAGCTTCATGGAGCTTGGTGTCGATTTTAAGAACGTAGCAATGAATCATCCATGTCATATCAATCTGGGAATCATCCACCACCACTTGCATGGTATCCAATGAACTGCAAGGTAGAATGGTTGGACATGTATATATGTTTATGTTTTTTTATATTTGTAAATATTTATTAAATATTAGGTTTTAATTATATGTGCCAAATTTTATTCATTTATTATAAGCATAAATTTTATTAATTAGAGAGTTTTTAAATTATATTTATTAATAAATTATATATTGATGTAATACAAGATGAGGTTTATGAGTTAATGTTTATAAGAAAATTATATGACAACCGCTAAAAAAAAAAAAAAAATAATATACATATATATTTTTATTATATATTATGAATATTTTAATTATGCTATATGTTTACAAGTTTTACAAATTGCCAATTTGTTGTTAACAGTATGCTGTGTGTATAGCAACCCGATACAGTTGGGCAGCACCTCTTTAATAATAAAGTTTCTCTTTCTCTACGAAAAATATTTTTCATTAAATAATATAAAAGTAGAAATTATTAACTGCAATCACTTTTTTTGTTTTCTAATTGGAAAAATATTTTTCCCTGTTTTCTCCTTAAGTTAATTATTAAATTCCTTCATAGTTTATATTTGTTCATTGTAAATTGTGTTCAAGGCACAATATTAGTATATTGTACTACTTTCTGTAGAAATTTCAATCTTGAAAACTTTGTCCTTTTTTTATATGAATTTTCAAGCATAGCCAAAGTCATTTTCTGCAACATTTAAAGCAGGATATCTCAAAAAGGACTGAATGAAAATTTATGAAACTGACACAGTTTATACCTCTATATAATAAGAACACATGGCACAAATTTGGTGACCAAGTTCACTAGATTTAGTCACCTGATACCTTAGAATACCTGATGCATAGCCGTGAAGACTGAAAGATTATGCGGGCACTGTAGTACGTGTCAATGAAGGGGCTAGCTCCAAATACAGCTTTTCACTAGCTTTAATGGCGACAATGAATTCGCCAAATTTATGTTATAGATTTGTTGAACCACGGATTTTTTAATTATATAATTATTTTTATAATGTTTTTATATTTTATACAGTTTTAATGTTTTCATTGATATTTATTTACTATTTATTAATTTTTTAATGACTAGGGTATTATCGGAAGATTCCAAAACAAGAATATATTCTCTCAAACAGTCAACGTTTCACCGATCCAGGCTTCTAGAAGACATTAACACACTAAAAAGGACAATCTTATAACGTTAATAATAATAAAACAAATATTTCTAAAAAATGCATAAAACGATTTAATTAATAAAAGCAAATTGACCACTAATGCTTCCCAAGTTCTGATGCTATACACAATGCATAATTGGTGTTCGTTCATATTAAGGCGGCTCAAACGAATTTTACGGAAAAACGGTTGGCCTGAGAGAAAAATGCTACAGGGAAAAAATGTAGAACGTAATGTTTTATTCCAGGATATGATCATAATTTGACACTAAGACGCCGCGTACGTGCCTGACGCGCGTCCAAACATTGAGGTCCGCATATGACCCATATCTTTATGCACATCATTTTAAAGGGTAAAAATAAATAAATGGTCCAAACCGCATTTTTAATATTTTTAATTTCGTTATTTGCAATCATTAGGAAAGTTACTTCCCCTACAGGCTTGATCATATTTGTAATAAAATGGGGGTAAAAAATACGTCAGAATCATGTATCATATTCTTGAACCCATATCAGTTTACGCGCGCCAGACGCGTAGGCGGCCAAAAAATGGGCTTATCAAACTCATTATATCAATGTATAATTAAATATACTTTGATATAAGTTAGGTCATATCCTCATTGAAATAATCTGACAGTGCTTAAATGTCGAATTTTCAAAATGTCTTCCTCGAAAGTATCTCTGATTTTGTTTATTTTAAATAATTAATCCTGTCCTATTGCTAGTAGTAATGAAAAATATATAAATATAAATTATGAAAGAATTTGATAGTAAACTAAAGGAGAAAAGAGAAAATATATTTTCCCAAGTCGAAAACAAATTTTCGGAAATAAGAGTAGTAATATAGACGTTTAATGTGCCGTTGAAAATCTGCTGAACATTTTAGAAAAAAATATTATCTAGCATATAAAATCGTAGAAGGTAATGGAGAGTGACGACAAACGCATAAACTTAAATCCTTATTGCAGATAATAATTTATATTATTTTATTATTTAATGGAAACTAAATGTTTCTATGAAAACTAAATGGAATTTCCATAGAAATAAATTAAAACATTAAAAATGTTGGCAGTCTTACTTGAGAAGAGATTTTTGTTTTTTAATTTGATTATTGTATTTCTTATGACATTTTTAGAAGTAAGATAATAGATGCTGTTTAATTCGCCACGATGGTTTGCTATATTAATCGAGAACCGTGCTTGGATAAAAAAAAGCACTGTGTCGATACCAATTATAATTTTTTTTATTGTTGTCTGTTTTAGTCTGCACATGAAACAAACAACAATAAAACACTTCACCATAATATGTTATAAAGAATTTATAAAAACGGCTCAGCCATTGGTCACTCGGGTCGGGGAAAAGAGAACTCACCATAAATCTCGCAGATAGGGAGCTGAATGATAGTCTAGTATTGAAATAGCAGGTGATGGATGGAACTGTAAGAAATACACTCGAAAAGAATGACTCCATTGACGTTGAATAAGTAGGAATACTGGACCTGTCGACGGCAATGCACGAGAATATCGATTATTTTACGGATAGAAAATCACGCGTATACATTAAAATGTTAAAAATGAAATATTATCGAACTGAACATAATAATAATAATAATAATAGAACGATAAGTAGGAATTTTCTTGATTTATACTTCTTTCCCTTTTCTTTGAGGGAAGAACGATGCCTTAAAGTGTTCGAACTAAATAAAATGTATATATTGCGGAGTTATCTGGGGATCAGCCTCTACGTTATAAATATTTAAAAAAACAAAAACATCAAACCATATATATATTTTTTTTTTAATCCGAAGTCATCTTCAAGACCTACATCACTTATAAGAAAAAGAAAAAAATGTATAGAGAAAAGAAGGAAAAAAAGAGGAATTATAAAAACAAATGGAGAATGATATAAACATAACATAATAATCTTAAATTAATACTCCGCCGAGCCCTTTGCCGTCCGTCGGATGGCAATCATATATTTTCGTTACTATCTTCTTCTTCTTTCATTGGCTAAACAGACAATTACTGGTCCTTGGCCTCCTCTAATAATTTCCGCCAGTCTGCGCGCTGTTGGGCAGCAGTTCTCCAGTCTCTGTCCCCAAGATCCTCCGGGCATACTCCGTTACGCCATCCATCCATCTTAGACGCGGTCTTCCTCTATGCCCGGTACTATGAATGGCCTCGCTCATTATTTTTCTGGAGATCCCATCCTCGATCCCATATTCGAGCTACATGGCCATCCCACCTCAATCTTCCCAGCCTTATATGCTTCAAGATGTCAGGTTCACCGTGGATGTTATATATTTCTTTATTACCTCTCCTGAGTTATGCTTGACCGACTCTCATAGATCCATAAATGTGCCGCAGAATTCTTCTCTCAAAAGCCTGAACACTTCGCTCATCCGACTGTGATATTGCCCACGACTCCGAACCGTACACCAGAACCGGTCTGATCAATGTCTTATGCAGCCGTACTTTTGTTGTCCTTGTCAGATACGAGTATTTACTCCTCAAATGCCTTCCTAGCCCAATGTAACATCTGCTCTTAATAACTTTCCACCTCTCAATCTCCTTTGAGATGTCCTTGCTCGCAATCATCAGGAGCCCAGTTAGACGAATTCATCAAATTTTCGAACTTATAGGAGCCAAACTGCACGGTATCCGCCAAGGTGCCAGACTCGGAGGTCATATACTTGATTTTCATTGTATTTACGTATAGTCCCAGTTGTCCGGCTGTTGCTTCTAGAGCAAGGAAGGCCTCAGGTACTGCAGCCAGGGATCTTCCGACAATATATAGATCATCCGTTGGACCAAGGATCTGAACCATTCTATTAAACACCGTGCCTGTAGTCTGAATCCATGCATCCCACACCGCATTCTCAAATGTAATGTTAAAGAGCAGACACACCAACGCATCTCCTTGTCTCCATTCGTTGCAAAGCTCACCTACGACAATTCGCCCTGTACATTCACAACATACTTGGATTCTACCGTGGTTAATTTAACCAACCGAATCAGTTCCTCTGGAATGATTAGTTCTCTCATAGAATGATAAAGAGGTTTACGTAATACGCTGTCATAAGCAGCTCTGAAGTCCACAAACAGGTGATGCGCATGAATGCAATATTCTCAGCTTCATTCAAAGATAATACGAAGTGAGAAGATCTGATCGACCGCTGATCTACCTTTGCGGAATCCGCACTGATATTTTCCCAGTAAACTCTCGTTACTACCAGGAAAAGGAAAATTCCGTTGAATTCAAATTATTATATCTGCAACTCTTCCATTACAATAGGAGAGAGGGTTACATGCCATTACCTGAGTCCTTCAGTATTAAACTGTGAATTGAAAAGAAAAAAAGGGTGACCTACCGTCGGATGTTCGCTTAGCGCTTGCTGGTGTCACAAAATTTTCATATAATTAATATATATTTTAATTAATTTATAATTTTATATATTCTTAACTATTTAAATTTAATTTTTTTAAATTGAATAAATATTTTTATATAATTTAATTAATATATAATTGTGTAATTATTATAATGAAATATTATTAAAAAATCTAATATAACCTAATATTTTATTAATCATTTAATGATTTAAAATTAATTTAGTTAGTAATAGAAAGATTACAAATTTTGTTTGTGAAGAAATTAAATCTTTAAATTTTTAAAATAAATCTTTATATAGACATATAAATATTTTTTAGAAATAACACAGTTTTGGCATAATAATAGTATAATCTTATAATCCTTACCAATAAAATCATCACTTAACAACACAGCAAAAATATGCCGTTCAAAATACAACTGGCGCCCGGTCATGTTAAGAAAACCTTTGCGCACGGAGGAGAGTAAACAAGGAAACTGAATGATAAAAAGAATCTATAAACATAAATTTTTACCAAATAATCTTACTTCTGAAAAATAGTCTAATGTTATTTTATTTAAGTTTATATTTATAGTTTATATGATTTAAACTTCATATTTTATATTATTCTTTAATAATTTTAAAACTGTTCCAGAATCCCCCTTCCCAATTCCCCTTCCAATTAGCCTAAATAATGGGGAGGAGAGCGCTTTATCGTATAGCCCGGAGCTCAACTCCTTCTAGATCCGCCACAGCTCACATGAAATCTATATATTTCCACCACTTTCGGTATTTTGAGGGAAATAGAAATTTGAAGTTTAATTAACATTAACCAATCCACATGGACCTCACAGCAAAAAAAAATAAAATGGAGGCACTGAACAACCTGGGAAAAATGTATTTTAACATAAATATAACATGAATTAAACGTTCCTTCTCCTTATACCGGGCGAAGGAAATAGACCTGCGAATGACGAAACATAAACTACTCACACAAGCATTGACTCAAGAAAATCAAAAGACGGAAGTAAGTCAGGTTATCCTCGGTTGGGTGGGAATCTCCTTCAGTGTGCCTACCATAAAAATAAAGATCGGCAATAACATGGCGGCCTTTTTCAAAATCTAGGACAAAAATAGACTAAATCTATGAGACAGAGGAATTATGGGTCATAGTTTTTTCTTTTGTAAAAAAACGGTACCGTTATTTCTCATAAAATCCAATACTTCAAATTACCAGAGGCACTCGTAAAAAAAATAAGTTAATAATAACGAAAATGGAAAACTTATTCGCCGTAGAAGTTACCATCTCATGTTATAGGGCAGGTGAGGGAAATAGATTTAGACCATTTGAATTTAGGTTTAACCGTCAATACGAATCGATGCCTGAGACAAGAGTACTTAAACTCCAAGCTGAAAGTACCAAGTTCCCACTGGCAGCTGTTGGCATACAAGAAATTTTACACAGAAGCCACAATCTTGTTGGGACATAAATTCGCACCAATTGTTAGAATGAACCATAGGTTTTTCTTACTTGTGTATATTGTGGTCTTAAAAATGGCCCAGATGGTTGTGCCGAAACGTCGGCTTTAAATAAAAATAAAAAAAATTATTCCATTGCTATTTTATATTATTTTTATCATTGTTTATTTGTTGTTACTTCTTATATTATTCTTTCATTAAACCCTAGACTAATATAGAATAACTAAAAAAGTTTATCATCGCTGAATCGATGAGTAAAAATTCTAGGGGTAATCAGAGAACTAAGTAGGAGGATTTTGAAAGGTCTAATCTTGTAGATTAGAGTTTTAAGAGTGTAGACAATGAACTTCAGTAATATGGAAAACGAACTACCTGAGGGTTCGCGAATTAATTTATTTTTTTATGGCAAATCGTAAACGAAAAAAGGGAATTTTATATCTAATAGACAATATGGAAGCATGAATAAAAAAAAAAAATACTAAGTGACTCAGCATCTAGGGCAGAGACAAGAAATATCGACCCCATTCCGTTCTCATAGTGTTGCAAATGGTAAGCCTTGTTCAGTTTATATCCTAATAAAAGTTTTATAATCCGACCGCTACTTCTCGCTCTATTAGCTACTCAATTATCCTTCTAAGCGAATCCTGTTTTATATGTTGATCTTTCTGGGAAAATACATATTGTAGAAATCCGATCCGTTCCTCCATGATTTGTGGCCAGAGAAAGCAAGCAGAAATTTAAACTTTAAAATAATAGAGGGTACGATTCCAAAAGCAAATTGAAATATTTTTGGACGAATTTAAAAATTGATCTCTTGAGAGCAAATATTTATAAGGATAAATGCAACATTAGAGATTACAAGCCAATAGAAATAAGTTTATTTTTTATGAATACAATGCTTTGAGTATTTATAATTGCATTGATTTATTTAGAATGTCCGTTTTTTATTCAATCAATTGTTTACTTATTTTTTTATCTTAACTTCTAAATTATTTTATATATCTATTGATTTTGTCTTTCCTCCTTTAATTAAGATAGTTTTATAGTTAATTATTATACTATTTACAGTTATTCATATCTTGAAATGAAGAGCCTACTAGAAAACAGAATATATATTGAAAATAACTTTAAGAAAATAAAAAATGGCCATATTTAAAGTAATATATGAAGGACATAAAATATCCTGAACAAAAATAGAACTCAAGTTTACTCAAAATCATCTAAATTGGTGACAACACGAAACTGACAATTCAGAAGCAACCTCAATAGAATATAATAATCTTTCACAAGTTACGATCTCGAGTTGTATTCAGTAAATATAATTTATTTTTTATAAATTATAATTAATTTGTGATAATGTGCATTCAATTTCGATACACGAATACGGTATAATTCAATACTTTTTCTTGTGTAATGTTTGAGAATGCATTAGAAGCAAGACATAAGGAAATTGAATTTTTTATAGTTCCTATTGACATAGTAAACCACATTCAAGTATGTAATAATAATTATATCTGGCATTTTTAATTTTTTATTATTGTAAAAAAACCTATAAATGTGTTTTTAACTGTCCGCATATATAAATAATGATATTAAATGATTAATTATGATATACATAAAAGTGATTTGCGACGCAGGGTTTCGGAGTCGAATCTGGCTAATGCCAATCTACTAAATACTAGAAAAATGTCAAATTTGCCAAATCGACTCCAGCTTTTGAAATAAAGACAATACAAACTCTTACATTGAAAGAAAAACAAACGTTTTATTTTTTTTTTTTTTAAGGGGGGAGATTTATCTAAACTAATTGGCCTTTTATTTGTTTATTCAGAGCTTAATGAGGAAAAATGTGTTTCAAAAAGCGTAGCAAGTTTTAATTAAAAAAAAATATAGGTTAGAAAGCTCAAAATTTGTTATTTATTTTCAAAATGTACAATAACTTTTACTTTACAATAAGAACAGAATTATCAATGATAATTAAATAGAATTAGAAGTAATGTAGTGTAAAAGGTAGAAAAATAACAACGAAATTTAATTGGCACTTGCGAATGTCTTTCTTTCGACAACAAACATAGTGCTTTAAGAATTATTACACCTGAATAAACACGAAAAGAGACAAGATAACCGAAAACAACTTTTAATTTCAAACTTTCCGTAGATCGGTTTATAATGAGAACATATTATATTTAATTAAAATTGAGTCAATTTGAATTAAGTAACTATACGTCGTTTACCTTAGTACATTAATGTAACTAAATTCAATCCAAAATCTAATCCGAATAAAATGTTTTGTTTTTTTTGTTTCCTATCGTAATATATGGTTTAATTTTTTTTTTCATCTAAAATACAATGCTTCGGCCTCACAGTGCTTTACATTGAATATAATAAATCAAGTATAATAATAAATGATCTTTTAATATCCTCTTTCTTATTCTTTTATATACAACTAGACACACAATAAGTAAACTTTTACCCTTAAAAAAATAATAAATAAAATCTCAAAACAAGAAAATTCAAAAATTCAAATAGGAATAAAGGAACCCAGATAGAAATAGATAAGAAGAAAAACTTTACCCAGCAAAAAAGAAAACAAATGAGTAGGTCCATAAAGTCGGCGATAAGGAATGGAAGACTGTGTCTGTACCCCCTGGAGAACCCCTCCAGCTCCGATTCCAGGAGTCCCTTCCAGCTAACAATACAACCATTGTAGAGCGGCCTCATATAATTAATGGTTTCGTTAAATACCCTCCTCATCATCGTATATTAAACACCTAATTACGACATTTCATCATCAAGTCCGCCCTGTTGACATCATTACGGCCCAGTCATCTTAATCAGGTACTAATTGTTATGGGAATAAGTAATTAGGAAGTTCTGACCTTCTGTGATTATGAGAATCTTATTTTTAAAAGGATGTAGGTGAAATTTAGTGCTGTACCTCATGTAATGACGTAGTAAGAAAGAAGTTGGTAACGAAAAAAAACAAAACAACTAACAATAAGAGTAGAGGAAAAAAAAAATTGTCAATTATTCGATAATCAATAATAAATCGGAACAAGATATGTTATATAAGTGTATTTTGAGATTTGTTAATTTTTTTCCATAAAAGCGTACAGTACGAATACTTTTTATAAGTCATAATAAATTAAATTTGAAGTTTTTGGAAAATTCGACGTTTGGGCTATTCCAACAATAATAAATACACAATAAATTTAAATTACTATTTTTATTTTATTTCTCTTATTAATAATATTTACTAAGAGAAACAATTAACCTATAATTATAATCATTAACCTTGAAACTAATCAAAAGGTCTATGAAATAAAAATGATATAGCATTAAATACAAATGAGCATAAGCAGTCAAATTATATAGAAAATATATTAATTTATATTATAATTAACATCAGAATATTTTCATTATAATGATATTTCTTAAGGGATTAATGAAGAGAAATGAATTTAAATTCCTTTATTGAAATTACAGTTGTAGCTGATAACGTTTCGGACAAGTTCCCACTTTCAGGTCTCTTCTAAAATGCATCATTACATAATTAATAAGCTGATGATTATATACAGTCTTACTATTATTAGGTTAATCAATTATAATTAAATTTTATTAATGAGTATAATAATTACCATATACATTATGTCATAATAGAATTTTACAGTCAATCTTTCCTTGCCGATCATGATATCGATAATTAATATCTTCGATTATTAATAAAAATAAAATATACTAAATATACATATACATACACACACACACACACACACACACACACACACACACACACACACACACACACACACATATATATATAGATATATATTTATATTTAGCAAGGAAGATTGCGAGGGAATATACATAGGGTACGTCGAAATTATTTATTTTTTAATAAAATAGTTTTGACAATGTATTGTGTATTCTTTTTTATATTAATTTTATTTTCAATAAGTTTAGTGATTGCTCAGATTTCTAGAGTCAGATTTAAATTTAACTGCTTGTTTAATGTTTTTTGTTGTATATATAGCTTCAATGATTCCTTAATTTTTTGTGTGTTTAACAGTATTTATTACCCGTGGGTCTCTGAAATCAAAGTGATGCTTCAATATTATACTATGTTTGGCAAGTGCAGTAGTATTTATATTTTTCCAGTTATTTACATATTGATTGTTCCGGGGTTTTAATTTTTTCGGTGTCTCTCCTGTGTATTTACCCCCGCAGTCTTACTTACTAAAAAAATGTATTATTTATTTTATATCTTCGTTGCGTTCGTCTTTATTTTTTATCTTTTCCAGCTAATCTTTCATGATTTCCTAACATAATAAAATTGTGTATATAATCAAAACGTATAATACAACTCAAAAGTTAAAAATTTATTGGTCGCACAAAGTAATGATTTTCCTTTTTTTTCTCTCATGCTTTTGCACATAAATAAGTACTATAAAATTACAACTGAACAGTGAAACAAAAATCTTTAAATTTTTTTTATTTTTATTTTTAATTTGAGTACTCCACACACTCGTGAATGTAAGTGAGACTTGTGACAAGCAACAGGTGGCACAATGAAACCGTGATATGATGACATGAAGGGACCTAGGAGGCTTCTTCAGATCAATTACGTCTTCATAAATATTTTGATGGACTTTTTTTCGTTCGGGTATTAAGATAAATAAAGATAAAATAAATTTATTTACAAATATAATAGAATGATGTGACAAAGACTAAAATAAGTTCCTTGCCCATTTACACGCGAACCAAAATGGTTAAGAGAAATCGATACTAACAAAAATAAAAGTAATTGAACAATAAAGAAGAAAACAAAAAAACATTTAATTTAATATACATTAAACATTGATGTTTTTGGGCGATAACATACCGTCTATATCGGTGAAATGTCGTACTTTCTTGTTCAAATATACTAACTACGAAGTACTTACTCACAAGACTGAATTAACAAAAAAAAAATTGAATATAGATTCGAACTATTTTCAAATTAACAAACCAAAATGGTTCAACCACAAGCATCATAACATCCAGTGTGTTGCATATTTGTCTGCCTTACCATTGCAACCTTCATGCTCAAAAGATTTTAATATTTCTTCCAAACCAATCCTTGCTAATCCCTTGACAACGAGAAAGCTGAAAAAGAAGATCATCTTGGGACCCTCTTACCAGGAAGAATGAATAGGATGCGTACGTAGTCCAAAAATTATTTTCATCGTGTTTAACTCTTTTTGAACATAATAAATTGTTATACACTCAGTTTTAAATGTCGTTGATTCTATTTAAAAAGAAATATTAAGTGGAAATAAATGAAAATAATGACTTGTTTAAATTTACTAATTATTCAGGAATTGCTTGGTCACTCCTATAGACCACATCAAATAATTAATTAATATTTTGACACACAGAACAAGACCCAATAAATGGAAACATGAATAAATTAAAGACTGATTGGTTATATTTACCTCGTTCTATAATCTATAGATCCAATCTAGACAAATGAACGAAACTTCTCCAATTAACTTTAGTATGAGAGGAGTTTCCATTCTGAATATTAATCAGCTAATTGTCATAATTTTGCGAACCACTTTAATTAATGTGATGTAATTTGTTAGGGGACGTTTACTAGGCAACAGTTTGAGAGTGAACAGTTCAGCTTTCCATAAACATGAACATAGTTCCACTCGTTATTTACTTCAATGTTCTGGCAAAATGTCAGGTTTCCATTTTATATTAGCAAACCAAGGACCAGTAATACCACAAATAGAAACTATATATATATATATATATATATATATATATATATATATATATATATATATACATACATATATAGTGGCATATTCTCGTTTTGTTTCCATTTGAAATATTACCAACTCTTATAAACAATATTATGAATTTTATGTTAGAAGCGTAGTAAGTTTCTGATATATGATTACAGTTCATGGATGTAGATTAATATTCCAATAGTGATACCAATGAAGAAGTGTTCAAGACTTCTATAGTGCATTCATTTAGATTTTAAATGGCCACCATTAAATCCGACGTTACATATACAACCGGGTATATATCGATAGTTTCAGTTTTATTTGGGCAATTAAAAATAATTATGTTGCATAAGTGAGCTGAGAGGACTCATTTACTCTTCAACTGCAAACAATTTTAAAAAGTGATAGTATAATATCAAAGAACGAAAAGAAAAATCTCATTATGATATGCAAACGTTTTTTTTTGCAGCACATTTACCCCCGAGTTCTGGTGAAGCAGAAAATATCGGGTGCTTTATGTACTGCTTAACAAAGCTGGTAAGGTTCATTTAACAAGGACGAATTCACAAAACATGTAGACAGAAATTATGCATTCTACTAGAAGAGACGGTCTTCCGAAGTGGCGTTAGACAGATGGGTTGAAAGCCAAAGAAATGGTTATTTGCGAGTAACTATCAGTGGAACGGAAGCCGTGACAGAATTGAATGATGAGTTGAATTGCAACTATATTTATTAATTGAATATGTAATGATTAGTTTAAAAAGTAATGCAATTTAATCAAACATAAAAAGTAATTTTAATGACAGCCGGGGCCCAAACATCACTTCAGAACAAAAAGACACTGAAGTAATTGTTTCCCTCCTTGGGAGATATTCAAAACGAGACATGAGAACTGAGACAAAACTAAATATTTACACTTACTAACTTACTGTACTTGTACTTCTCACATATATATGGAACTATAAACAACACATACTCATAAATTACATAAGTTTTCAGGAAAAACTAGTTAAGACAATCATATTAATTCGTTGATTCGCCAGTAACATAACTCAAAACAAAGAATTCCAGATGCCGAAAATATGCAGAAAAAAACTGTACCTCTTACAACCTATGAAAGGTCTTGGATTCATTACTTTGTAAGGACTTAATATTTCTTGACCAATGGTTGTGCGAGGAGGTGATTTGGCCAGAAACAGGCTCAACCGCCAGGTTTCCTCCAATTAAGAGTATCCATTTTATAGATGTTAGGTGTGCGACAGGAGAGTCTCCCGACCCTCATGTCAGATTCACGCCTGATATAACAGAACAAATATTTATCTACAACAGCCGGACTCGAACCCGGGAGTAAGAACTTCAGTTCCTTAGTTAGAGATTTCCTAAAGTAACATGAAACAGTAGTATCGGGACCATAGAAATTCCCAATGGGTTATTCTACTCATCATGAATATCATATATATGTATATATGCCCAGTTATTGCAATCACGTTTGCTGGTTGTCAGTGCACTCTGGCAATTATAGAAATTAAAAATAACAAAAGAGGAATTTATATTTATAAAAAAAAGAATATTGCTAAAATAGCCTAGTACAATTATACCGATATACTTTCTGATAGAATTTTATATTAGAGTTCGTCAAGTAAATAAAATAAATAAAGGTTTAGTGATGCCGATGCTCCCAATCTTATCTCATCTCTCCATGCACCTTCATCAAAACCCAAGTCAGCTGGGCCTAACTTAAGACAATCCTCCCAACTTCGTCTCGGCTCATCCCTCGGAGTACCAATGCAACAACTTTACATGCCCATTTCCACCGTGGCGATGCTATTACCTCAATTATACTTGAGGTGATAACACTGCAATTTGGCAATGCATAGCCGCCTAAATTCTCCAGTTAACTCGCCCTTCTGCGGTCGAAATATTCTACACAAAGCTTAGAATTTCATATACTTTAAGGCGTTGTTCTTCCCTTCATGAAAGCGCCCGCTTTTCGCAAACGTATAGAACAGAAGGACGCACAATGGTTTTTTAGATTCAAACTTTTCAGTTTCTGGAAAGAAGGCGCGGACTAAGTCACTTTTTTCAAATACGAAAGACTTCGTCAAATAATACAATATATTTACTAAGTATTTTATGAAACATTGCGAGTGTTCATAATTGTTAGTATTATCCAAAAGTTGGCTCTGGTTATACATTACATCCATCGGTAAGGAAATAATTAAGTTATCTTAAAGCACTCTTGTTCAGTCAGCGAAAGATCGCCCCCACAATATTCCAGTTACTTAGGACAATGGCCCCAGACGCAATTCAGTGGATGGGGTGGCAATGGTTTGTTTCCCGGGGCGGGGCTGGATATGAGCATGATAAATCAGAGACATTTCTGGAACTTGGAGCTGGAGAGGAAAGGGGAGAAAGAAGTTGCTTGAGATTTGTTGCCGGCCGAAAAGACAGGAGAGGATATATGGGCTGCGAGTTGACTGAAGCTGTGGACTAAAAGATTCTACATCCCTTCTGTGGTGGAGGAGTCCTTTGGAAATTGTACAATAGCATAATTACATGTTGAGAAGTGACTGATAGAAAAAAAAAAAACATTATATAAGAGTGGATAATTTTTATTGATTCGAGAAGCGAGATGCTTAAAAAAAACCCAACTTAAATATACGTTCAAGAATTATAATTATATAAAAAAAAAAATAGGTGAACAGCCATTTACTTTTTTTTTAAATTAATCGCTAGCTAGTATTTTAGGGTTACCAAAGTAAATTTAAGCCCTCACTACTTACAGTCAAGAAATTGATTTATTTTTCTAGTCAATTTCGTTCTATTATGTTTACATTTTTTTTTAAAATACAATAATAATGAATAATTTAAAAAAAAAATCAATGTAACATCATATAAATAAATAATTATATTACGTAAACGGGGCTGAAAATTATCAATTGAAATATGTAATAAAAATAGCTATAAACAAAAAATAGTCACCATTTTTTAAGACAATTTATTGACGGTAAAAATTTAAAAAGATATTATTCAGAATACAAGAATGTTAAATAAGTATCGCTTGAAAGTTTTTTGTTTGTTCTTTTGTTAATGTATCAATATTTTTTTATTAGAAATTATTGTTTTCATTTTTTTTTTGTTTAATTTTGATATTCCAGTTTTAAAAAACTAAAAATTTGATGAAGAATGTGATCATTTTTTTATTGTTGCTCTTATAGAATATTTCACAATTAATTTATATATAATATTTGAAAATATAAAATGAAAAAAAATCAAGAGTGTACGGCGACTCTTGATTTTTTTTAGGCGGCTCTTCATCAAATTTTTAGTTTTTTAAAACTGGAATATCAAAATTAAATAAAAAAAAAAATTAAAACAATAATTTCTAATAAAAAAATATTGATACATTAACAAAAGAACAAACAAAAAACTTTCAAGCGATACTTATTTAACATTCTTGTATGCTGAATAATATCTGTTTAAATTTTTACCGTCAATAAATTGTCTTAAAAAATGGTGACTATTTTTTGTTTATAGCTATTTTTATTACATATTTCAATTGATAATTTTGGAAGAAGAATTTGAAACAAAGATGATATATAAACATTTAATGGAATAAATTTATGAGTAAGGAATTACAGTAGGCAGAATGAGAAAAATTAATTTCAAATTAATATATATATATATATATATATATACAAACACACGTATGGGTGCAGGAATCACTTTAAAATTTAACAGAATATTTGAGAAAAATACTACTATACATAATTCCCTAAGCTATATATTTCTGTATGTCTTATGTACATTTTCAACTAATTTGTAAACATTAAAGTTGCGCTTTTACTTTTTTTATATGTTTGTACTAATATAAATGTATGAGAGTAATTAGTGTAGTTATATAGTATTTATATTGAGCGATGGCCTTTTAATATCAATTTTTTTTTTTTTTTTTTTACTCTTCATTTTATTATTTTGTTATTAACCACTAGATTGGCTACATTGATGAATAAGAAAATGAAATAGACGAAATAAAATGAACTGCTGGTGAAAGCAACATTAATCAATCAAGAAATAAAAATCTAAAGGCCAATTTGTCAGTCTCAAAGCATAAAGAAGTAACAAAATCACTCCTACAAGTCTAGGAGTAGTTTATGCTGAAACATTGGCAAAGTAACTTGTTTTAGTTTAGTTCCTTGTTTTAAGTGTGCTCCATATCCGAGAATGTGCAGTCGTAAAGTCTGCCGGAAATTACGAGCTTCTTTGCTAAGAAGATATTGTCACGTTGAATGTTCAGCGTACGAGATATTGTTAATGTTATCATTTCCTAAGACGAATAGTTTAAGTTTTTAATTTGAGTTGCTAATGTTAGAGTAGTCTTGCAGCGGCATGTTTCAATGTAGCATGTTGTCGTTTTCATAATGCTGATGATATAATGTGTTTAATTGCGAGTCATTAATAAGTATATTCGATAATTGTGCATATTCATGTCGTTACTATGTGCATTCAAGTTTACAACAAGTCTGGTGTAAGTTTTAGTGTGCATCTGGTAGAAAATTTCTGATTATCATAAATGTCAAAATTGTTTTAGAGATTTTGAATAATTTGTTTTGAAATTATCTAGCAAAATAATTAAAATAAAACAAAAGAACAAGTGAAAAAAAAACAATATTTCATTAATCTTTAAATATTAATTTAAAAATTCAATTTAATTGTATGCCTGGTTTTTAATTTCGCTTACTGGATTTTTATAGGTACCATACTGTAGGTAGCTTAAGAACTGTCTAATTTTTTACTACCGTAATAATTACAATTTTTCAATTATTTTGTAGTTAATTATTTTATTATTTTTTTATGCTGATATTTTAGGGTTTGTTTTCTTCAACCGTTGTGTAATATTGTTTAAAAAACATTTTATTAAAAATGATATAATTTCATTCAATCATTTATAAATCCTACCAGATTTTTTTTAATGTGTGTATTTCAAACATTTTAGCCCATTATTAAGAAATATCAAATCCAACAAGATTCTTTTCAGAATTAAGAAGTTTTAACATTTTGCAATAAAAAAACATTCGATTTATATTTACACATCTCCACAAAATCAGTGACCCTCAAGTTGAAAAACCTTTGTTCTCTAAACGTAAATTTAAAAATACAATCCTGCGAGGTCGGATTTTATCCGGGAATTTAGTCTGTACAGGGCAGATACAACATTTGATTGATCTTTATTTATTAATATGAAAATTTGATTTAAGGATATGCTTGTTATTTTTTTAAATTTCGTTTAGTGGAATTTCATAGTTGCTTATTGCATTTAGTAAAAACACTGAATAATTTATTAATGTTTTAATTTAAGAAAACGTGCCATTCGTAACGTCAGTAATGATATTATTGTGATAACATTTTATGGTCAACGATAATCAAATGTTTAAACATTATGTTAAAACATGACGGTAAGCATTTTATTATACTGCATTGAGGTTTAGTTATATTAATGGGCATCTTAACTAATACCTTCTAAAATAAATTATACTGAAGAGAATTGAAGCTTTTATTGGGATCTTCCCAAATATACTAACGTAATAGGGAACCGACGAGAACAAACCATTATTACCCGCTTCAGGATCGGACACACCAGACTGACCCATGGACACCTTCTCGAAGGGAAACCACCACCAAGATGTCTCAGCTGCGGCGGTTTGCTTACCCTAGAACACATTCTAGTACATTGTTCGCGCTTCTCTCCTTCAAGAACATCGCGGGGTCTCCAGGACTACCGCACAGATTTACAACCCGAAAATTGGAAGAATCTATTAACATCAATTTCTTTATTTGAAGAAAACGGTTCCAGATATGCAGAGGCCGTAGTGGCCGAGAGAATTAGCTTGTCACCTTAGCAACCTTGAGTCTGCTGTGGTGCCGGTTCAAATCCGGTCTAGGCGGTTTGAAATTGATTTCGTGGCGTACCCACGGAATGAATATCGATCTTCCCACTCTGGTTATAATAGTTTTGTTGGTAACCTATAGGAATATATGGTATCCTGTGTGTCTCAATAGTAATAGAAAAGGACGTTAGAAGCCAATAAAAAATTAAGAAAAGAAAAAAAGAAGATTCCAGATATATCCGGGAACTGTTATTTTTTTTTCGAATATTATCAAAACGATTTTCTAGCAAATTATGGACAGTCAAGAAACATTCGCAAACCGACTCATTAATCTTTTCTTTAATTATATTTCATAAAAGGAAATTTTGGGGTTTTCATAGCTGTTTTATTTAAAGTAGTAAATCAATAAAAAACATTGATAATATAGTTTTAATTAGTTTTTAATAATATTTATAATAAGAATAATAATAAAATGAATAAAAAAGTCGGGTAGAAGAGCAACTTCCAAAATAGAGTTGCAAGATCCTCATTTGGGAGAATATCAGGGTGGATTCAGGAAGGGGCGTTCATGTTCCTTTCATATCTCAAGCTTAGGAACAGACAGTTCGTGATGACCGTCGTTGATTTCAGGAAGGCGTACGACTCCATTTTTCGATCTACTTTACTCCAAATCTTGAAAGAACTGGGTCTAGACAACAAAAAAAGATCGGTCATTCAGCAGATCCTAAGTAACACGAACTCCAAACTGAGATTTAGAGGAGAAATTCCAGACGCCTTCAAGATCAGAACTGGATTAAGCCAGGGGGAATGGACTCTCACCTTTGCTTTTCAACTGTGTACTGGAGAAAGTCATTCGGGAGCGGCGCAAGGAAATGGACAACGAAGGAGTGAAAAACGGAGTCATATTAGAAAACAGATAGATGAAACTGACAGTAGGCTGTCTAGATTTCGCTGATGATCTCGCGATTTTTGCAGATTCTCTGGATAGAGCCGCAGAGCAAATCATTCAAACTGCAAACACAAGCGGCAAAGGCAGGCCTTAAGATATCATTCGAGAAAACATAGTTCTTTACCAACATCAAGCCAGCACCCAAAGAACTTGTCGTGGGATTAGGAAAAATTAAGCGAGCCGACAAGTTCAAGTACCTGGGCGAATGGATAGGGCCCAACAGCTCGGAAAAAGAAGCCTTTACATTACGGATCAAGAAAATTGAGACTGTATACCAGCTGACCAAGGGTGTCTACAACAAGAAGTCAATATCCTTGAATGCCAAGCTCAGACACTATAAAATCATTCGACCGGGAGCCGTGTATGCTGCAGAGTGTCTCTCAATGAATGGGAAAGGAATGATGAAAAATCTGGAAGTTAGAGAAAGAAGGATTTTGAGGAAAGTTTTGGAACCAGTAAAGGAAAATGGTGAATATAGAGAACGGTATAACTATCAACTCTATAGGCACGTGGAAAAAATAATTGACATTATGAGGAAGAGAAGGGTCACATTTTATGGGCACATGACACAAATGAACCAAGCGAGATTGACGAACAGGATTACCACCTATCTTCTGGGAAAGATGATCAGGGAGCATGGTTCACAGAAGTAGAGAAGGATTTGCAAGAAGTGGGGATTACATGGAGAGATGTTCAAGATCGTGATCCTCTTAGGATGAAACAAGCACTCCGGAGTTTCCAGGAAAAACCCATGCTCGAAATAGGCAGGATGTTAACTGAAGAGCGGAAGCAGACATCGAGAACGGTTGCGACGGTACTTGGCCAACATTAATGCCAGCAAGGAAACAAATGGAATAACGTGGTCCCAAGCTGGGTGTAACGAAAAAAAAAAAGAATAATAATAATGGCAATCTTAACATTTTCATACTAATAATTTAAATATATTTGAATATTATTATTCCTTCCTCTAATTACTACTATTCCCCGATCTACAAACAGTGCAAATTCAAAAATATGTCACAATACATACACAAATTAAATTTATAATCCATAACGTCAGTAATGATATCACTGGGATAACATGTAATGGTCAATAATAATCGCATCTTAAATGTTTAAAATTTATATGAAAACAAATATTTTGTACTAAACAGCTTACTAAACTCTTTAAATGTATTAATGATTATAAATTATGTATGCACTAATTTTAATATGAAAAAAAAATGTAAGAGTAATAAACGTTTCAACGACTAATTCACGTATGCGTTCTAGTAAAGGTTATTTTTCATAATAATAAAAAAAACGAAACAAAAAAAAATAACTGTATTTAAACCGAACTTTACCGAATACGTTTGGAACAGATTTTCTTTTCTTTTTTTGCTTTAACAATATATTACAATCATCGCTAGTTACATAACATAAATATCATTAATTTTTAACATTTATTTAATAATGTTATGTTTTATTATAATAACCGATGATAAATCTAGAACAAGAAATAAATTAACATGATTTATAAAAAACGCATAAACAGTTCATTTATAAATTTGATTCCATTCCAAATATTGACTCTAGAATTTACTCTAGAATTTAAATATATATCATATTTTTTATTCGTTATTGCTTATTATTAAATTAAATATTTATATACACATATGTATAATTATACAATAATTTCCTGGTATTTTAAACAAAAATTCCTAAAGAATTACGGAGAAATTATAATATGATTCTTACTTATTTCTTATTTAAAAAAATTAAATGAATATAAAATTATTAATAAAACTATCAAATAGTTAATCATTCGTATTACTATAAAAAAAACATATAAAAGTATTCCTTTTTCAATACGTTTTTATTAATGATTTTAATTTGGTCAAAACACATCTCAAAAATGAATGCAAATACATTATTTTCTAATGTTATTTATTTAGTGCGATAAATAAAAGATAAACAAAAAGTTCAAATATTTATGAAATACTAACAATTATTTTAACGTTTTTTTTTTCTAAATCTGTAAATATACAATATAAAATTTGACAAGAAAGCTTTAAATGGATTGAATGATAATCGAAAATTGCAACGGAATTAAGGAGGAAAAATAATGTGATCTTCATTAAAAAAATATATGTTAAAAAAATTAAACATAAGAATATAAAATTATTCATAAAACTAAAGAATAATAACTATTTCGAATAACTAAAAACAAAAATAAAAGTATTCCTTTTTCAACATATCTTTAAAATAGATGTATTGTAATATTTTTAGTGCCATATATACAAGATTCAAAAAAAGTTTAAATATGTATGAAACATGAACAATTATTTTCCCACTTTTTTTCTTTTCTAATCCTTTAAATATGCAAGATAAAATTTGGCAAAAAAACATAAATCTCAGCAATTCTTTTATTTTATAAAACTAAAAATTAAGAATAAAAATTATATTACTGAAACCAATCATACAAAAACAGTCAGTTCGGTAAGAAGATTAGTAACAAATAGATTATAAGTAATTTTTTTATGAAAAAGTTTCTTCATACAGTTTGTAACTCTTTCATAAAGTCCAATACACACATGTTCACAGATAAATATACATATGCATACATATAATACAACAAATCACAAATGATTTAAAAAAATTAAAAGACCTAAAAGCTCCAAAAAAATCTTAATTATTCAAGTGAAATTTAGCATTAGCTAATACATTTTAAAAGGGTTGATACATTTATAAAAAGCTATTTGATCGATTATTTTAAATAATTTAACAATGACCCAAATAAATAAGTTGGAGAATCGAGTAAAATTTAAATTAAGAACGGCAAACCCTAGTTTAATATATATATATAAATATATATATATATATATATATATATATATATATATATATATTTTTTTTTTTTTTTTTTTCCGTTGGCTTTATAGACCTTGTAGATCTTTGGCCGCGCGATGCGGTGTTCTTACAGACATTTTATTGCTTGCGGGGGCACAGACAGCCTGGAGGGAGTCACCCAACCTCACGTTGCTGCGAACCATGGTTTCCATGGTGCAGCGGCAGGCTGCCCATTGCTCCATAACAGATCCCTTTGGGGCCAATTCGGCAGTGTCCTTCCCATCGACTCACTCGGGTTCAAGGACAGTGACAAATCGGTCTAGATCCACGGATTATGGCTGTTCGGATTCAGCAGGCGCACGAGGGACCTATATTTCTTTCCCCGAGACAGACCGTCCAAACAGATGGACCAAACCTCCGGTCGGCTATTTTATGTCCTGGAAAACCACAACGCGATTCAGAATTAAGGTACACGGGGTAGGGTCATCACTCCTACACCCGGTCTGTGTGAGTAGCCTCCAGTAGGCTGACGGGCCTCACATACCCGGGGGGAGGGGTGATAAATTTCTTGAATTATTACTTTAATTAAATTAAAGTAGTGCCGGTGCCGGGATTCGAACTCACAACCTTTGGGTTTGTGAGTAGGTGCACTTTTGCAAGCGCGCTAACCCTCTCGGCCACTCCGACCCCCTATATATATATATATATATATATATATATATATATATATATATATATATGTATATACATATATATACATTTTTCAACCAAAATAATCGAATATTTTTACAAATCATTACTTTTGGCGTAGACATACTAAATTTTATGGTTACTGCGTATTTTTCCATATTTGGTCAAACATTTTTTTTTTAATAATTTGTCTCCCAAATAAAATAGAAAATAAATAATTAAACTATTTTATAATAAACGTTCAATGCGGGATAAATGGTTTTGTTTTTTTTAATAATTATCGAATATATCAATTATAAGATGGAAGAAACTACGATGAATAATCTACGATTGTAACCATAGTAAAGGTAAAAACTCACAGACAACTTCAAGTTTGTATCGTTGTGCTCACAAACGCATTGAACGTGTATTTAAAATAATTTATAGTATTTTATTGGAATTTAAAAACAAACAAAAATTAAAAAATCAAATATATATAGTTAGATATTCGTAGAAAATAATGTTTAGCATCATAATTTTGATAAGTTTTCTAGATCCCTTGCTTCCGAGTATTTTATTTAACAAAGCAAAAAATATTATCTTGCCTCTCGTTTTAATTTTCTTTCATGAACCAAAGTAGCATCATTTAGTTCCATGTTAAACAGTAGGAACCCTTTGAATTCAACAGGGAGATTTTTTTCCTCGGAAAAAACTTTTTTTGCAATCTGTGCAATAAAAATGTGGCATGTGAAAGAAATTTTCAAATAGACTAGCGCGTAAAGACAGGAACTTATACTTATTATTCTTGGAATTTTATACTCTAATTTGAATTCTGAATATAACAATAGTTTATTGGGTACTGTACGATTGCATGTGAATGCTTCGTGGAATTTTCCTACATTGGAGACATCAGAGCACCCATTGCCGAACTTGTTCAAATCTAGACTTTTCAATGAAATACATAGCTACTTTATTTTGCATTGGTTGGATCTGGTATATCCTCATTTAATCTTATAAAATCTTCATTTGTGAAAATGGATGAAGGTGAAAAAATTTATTTCACAATTATTTTAATTTTTAAGAATTCTGTGTTAAAGTTTTTTTTTCAATTTATCTATGTTTATTTCCAATTTATATTATAAATTATAATTTATTATAATTGTTAAGTGATAAATTGTTTATCAAGGAGTAATTATAGCCTTTTGTTGATTTTTTGCACGTTTCTGAGATTTATCCGGTCTTTAGTCATAACAAACCTAATAACCCTTTTGAAAAATTCTTCAGAAATAGAAGGATAATTCGATTTGAGAACCACTAGGGAGTTAGCCAGCTTTTGTTAAGATAACACCTGGGTATAGCTTCTCTAGGAAGAAATAATCAATTTTGAGAAGTCGACTACCCTCAAGTACAACACCTGCGTTCATAAAAACTAGTAAAGGATCCGGGAAGAGTTAAGTTAAAGAGATTTTTGGAAACATTCTCGGATGCCACAGCATCTGCCCCAGATAGAGGAGCTTTAGCCCGAATCTACTAAGAATACAACCTCCCTTAGTAAGAGTATTGGCCAATAATGACCTCGTTGGAGAAGGAGACTCCACCCCGACAATTTTATAGCCAATGATAAAAAATCATCTATCCCCTGACGAGTTGGGAGCAACCGAAAATGAGGACATAAGCCCGGGACAAGTGGAGAGCGGGCTGGAATGTACACTTTTTATAATGACATTTGATTAGAGATGACCAGCAGGAGATCATCCCTAGAATCTCTAGATATTTTTCAATCATCAATTCCCTCCGATAAGGTATTTTGTAATAAACATTTAATGGTTAAATCAATCTGAATATGTTGTTGCTCCTAATGTTCCCTAATCAAATAAATGTATAAGTTTTAATAAAATAAAAGATAATTTTATAAAGAAAGTTGTTGCTCGTTATCCAAAATCACTATAAACTCCAATTATATAATAATATCATTAGTCCTGTAAGTATGTGTATTTGTATCGACTAATTAGTGAATAATGTTAAACACCAAACAGACCCTTGGAGAAGTGTCCAATTTGGATGACTTAAAAGGTATTTCATTTTTATTTATAGACTTAAATAATTTTGGGATAATCATCTTTGATGATTACCCAATGGCATCCCTTTACACATATGCATAATAACAACATACATAATATATAACTTAGAGAACTAAAGGATAAGACATGGCAATATACACTTAGGCTGTTTGGATTCAAACAAATTGAATGATTGAAATAGTTTTCTAACCAATTAGTTCATCTTTGTGATATAAATATTTGGTATTACCTTTGCAGACATTCCAGTCAAAGTTTCAGTAGTCAAATGCAATACTTACCTGGAAAGAAAAAAAGAATTACTGAGAAATCGTTATACGTCAAAAACATTATTAACAAATATACCAAAGTTATTAATGATTAATTTAAAAATTAGAAGCCAATGTAAAGGATATTATTAAACTATGGTTCAAATTAGATAATTAAACTCTAAAGAAATATTGGTATACCAGTGATGCGAATGAGAGAATAGCATATGGATCTCCTGGAGTCCTGCTGGAGGGGGGGGGTTAGGTTGGTTCGGAATTCTCTAGGCTGATAGTGAGAGTAAAGATTGTATATGAGTATGAATTTTTGTTTAAGATGACACATCTTTTTTTAGCCTAACTTTAATTTTCTTTATCTTATTTACTGGCTTTATTTCGCTATTTTTTTAATTAATTCATTTTTATTATTTTTTATGCATTTTCTTTATTTTTATTATAATTTGTTTTTATTTTATTTTTCTGTAAAAATGGTATTGATGGCTATATGAAGCACTGTTACCTCTTAAGCGATGCAGATTGTATTATTTGGCAATAAAAAAACAAAACAATTACTTCTAAAATAATTGCTTCCAACCACGGATCTATTTTTTCCTTAATGGGGTACCATTTGCAATAATTATTGTTTTAGTATATATTTAAATTATATCGTGTATAATGAAAAAAATAATTTGAATTGAATCATATCATTAACAAATCGGTCTAGAAAGATCTTCTTCAACTACGTAGTGATACTCAAATACTCCAGTTTTATGAGTGTGGGTAGACAAGATTTAAATTGTAGAAGAGCATGGATGTAGGAAGGATTTCGGCCCTGGATTACTTTGAATATAAAAGATCAAAGGAAATCCTATACGGAAAGTTGAATATTTTTTCGCTGGTTTTACATAAATTGGGAAGATCTTTTATACTTTGTAACAGGGATTCGACGGACAATATAGCAAGGATTAAAATTTAAATATACTTTAAAAGTATAATTCGAATACTAGTTTATGTATCCGTTAAGATTTTCTAAAAATTGTGGTAATTTTTGCAAATTCTTAAATATAAAAAAATAAATCAATCCAACAGAACATTGCGTGTGCTTACGACAGCTAACGGTAGACATGCATCATTCTCAAACGGTCCAGGCGGGATAGTTTATTTTTTTTAAATAAATCCGGAATGGAGTTTTTTGACGAGATAATTAGGAGAAAAAAAGTAAAAGAAACTTGTATATGTTTTAGGAATAATCGGTATGCAACCTGGTGAAAAAAAAATTCATAAACGTACTGAAAAGTATTTTAATAGCGCTTCCAAAAGACGAAAAAATTATGAGTTTTAAACAATTGAAATCGGTCAGCAACTTATCGTAAAAAAAAAAAAAAAAAAAAAAAAAACGGGAAATATGATCATTTCTGGGCATTTACAATACATCTAATTGCCATAGGATAAAGTTTGGAGTCTTAAATTGTGTTTATTATTGATGCCTTCCTACAATAAAATTTTTATTAAAAAATAAAAATAATAATAACTTTTCGCGAAAGTGTAAAAATAGGTTATCTCCAAAAACGGTTTGAACAAGGTCCGAAATTGTCCTAGAGCGATTTTTCAAAGAGCTATTTTTTCGGGAAGAGTTCATCAACAATCCAATTATCATTAAAGGTTCGATATAATACCTCATAAAACTGGGATTTTTCTTGCTTCGGCCGCTCGGTCGAGCGAGCGAATAGAAAGTGTTCTTAAATACCTCTGTTAACATTATACTTTATTGAAATTGTTGTTATAGATAGGCACCGGCAAAAGCCACAATTTCAACCCCGAAACATGTTTCTACGGCAATTACAAGTTCTATAATTAAATGTCCGAAAATGGCCATATTTCGAGGTTTTTAATTTGTTTTTGTTTTTTGGAGAAAAGGTGTTGGACCCATTTCAGTCATTCAAAATTCACTGTTTTAGTCTTTTCAAGCGCTTTTTCTACTATTTTTTATAAGTACCAACCAAAAAATGTTCACATCGTAAACGTGAACATAACGCTTTTCGCCACGTTTATGAATTTTATTCATCAGATTGCAGTGTACCGATTTGTTTTAAAACATTTTTTTTTTACTATTTTCCCCTAATTATGACGTCCAGAAACTCCATTAAGGATTTATTTTAAAAAATAAATATTTTTTCTCTATCATACCTCGACTGAAGCATACAGGAACGAAAGACGGCTCAGCTCTGTTGTAACTGTCTCATTTATTTACGACAAATGTCAGGTATTTAATTTTTAAGTGCTGATTGGACTCAAACTGCGTCTGTAATACCACAGTTTCTAATAACACCAAAGTCCACTAATTCTCTATTAACAGAAAATGTAGAACGAACTGGATTTAAAAAGGATTCGCCGAACGCAGATAATCCCTAGCCTACTTCATCTCCTCTCCCTAAATTATGAATAGAACAAGAAATTCTTTCTAAAGGTTGGGAAAATGAATCAGCTAAAGAATATTCGCAATTATATGAATTAGAACAAGCTATTTCTGACATCATGGAAGGCAATTCGATTGCATTTCCTAATTTATCCCAAATTGATATTTCTGTTATTAATTGCTTTTCTTAACACCTACACTATTTATATTCATAAAGCTGGGACTTTTGGGTCACTTAATCAGGTCTCAATCATTTTTCTTTAAATCAATAAAACAAGCCTGCAATGGTTGTGTTTTTTAGTTTTTGATTACTGGTTATTGTTATTTATGAAAAATGCTTTTCGATAATTTTATCCATTTTTTCAATTTCATAATTTTAGTACTTGGGAAAGGGTTTAATTTTTAATACACTTAAACCTTATATTAGGAGTTTAAACGAAATCTATTTTTTTTTTTAATATTACGAATAAAAAGTGCATATTTTCTCGTTTTCCTCTTCTAGTAAATAAATAAAGGGAGCAGAAAAAATAAGATAAATAAATATTTCTCTTCAAATGCTTGAAATTATTCTAAGCCAGCTAGCTATACTGCGCACGATAAAACGACTGAACTGAATGTGCGGATATAAACCAGTGCTATGCTTTTCACATAAAAAAAAATAAAAAGTCACTAGTCATTCTTAAAAGTCGCTGCATTTTATTTTTATTTTATTTTTTGCCAAGTGTAGTGCCGCTCACAGCTACTGCATTACCTTGATGCATATTTATAACTTCGCATAAGGCCGAATCGTAAAAATCTGAATACCGTTGATGGAGAACCTGCATTCCAGATAAAAATTAACGATTAACGCTGATTTTATGTACGTTTTCTAAGTTCCCTGAATTTAATAACAGGTCGTCGATCTGTCCGCATTATAGATCGTTTCTTTTTTTTTTTTTTTTCTTTTTCCTTCTTTTTAAGTATCAGGGAGTTCCTGCTTATGCACCTAAGTAAATCGATACTTTTTTTTTCTTATATAGGGATCTCATACTCGTGAAGTTTGTCATGGACATATAATGTGACATAAACCAAAAGAAAATTTAAAATTACTGGCGCATCGCAGATAAAGATTTTCGAAAAATTTATACCAATTAGAAATTATTATATTATTATAGATTATACCAAGAGAAAATTTAACCGACAAGAGAAGGCACAAACTAAAAGAGGATATTGTATTAGGCAAAATATTTTAACAATTATAAGTTTGTTTCCCCGCAGAGAAATAATTTTTAATTCAAAATAAAATATCTTCATATATGAAATACATTTTTTTGATGTTTATAATATAAATATACAAACTAAAATTAATAGCAATCTAAACTCTGGGATTAAGTTTGAATTCCGGATATGGACAGCAAGATTTATTTATTGTTCTATCTGCAATAGAAGGTATGAAAGCCAGTCTTTTAAGGGATAGTATTAGAATCACTCACCGGGAACTAGTTCTTTTCGACGATTCGCTAGATGTGACATGCAAAAAAAGCTATGGCCGCGGAAACGGGAGAAGAGAAGAGGGGGGTAAATAGTGATCGCTCACGTTTCACTCACTTGAGCTAACAATCTTTTTCCCGACTCACTGATCACTCACTCAGTAAAAAGAGATAATTTAATCAATCAGTTAAAATGAAAACCTGGCGTTTGGACACGGGGACGTCGGCATGGAAGAGGTAGAGGGAGTAACCCCCTCCAATATCTTAAAAACCCAAATAGGTAAGAGATTTCTGATTTCAGAAACCTACTTCAAACTGCGAAAATTGTGGTAAAACATTTTAAAACCAATACCAATACCTTTTGATTTGAAAAATTGGGATTTCATGTTGTGTTTAAAAAGAAAAAAAAAATGTTGTCTAGTATTTAACATTCGCAACAGGTTAGTGAAAAGTTCGAATCTAAAATTTGGGGAAAATGACTATATCTCATAATATAGCTGGGAAATTTTATAGCTCCGATAACTTTTTATAGCAACGCCCCTGTTTAGACGTGGTGCTGACCACACAACAAATTCTTCAAGGATTACTAAGAAACACTCGGTTTTTTAAAGGAAATAACCCATATAAATGATAACCGGTTAAAAAAGTGTCTGTGGAGCTTTTTGGAGTTTTTTTTTCTCCTGATTAACCCGAAACGGGAAGTGGAGCCTCGCCGTTTTAATTAACGATCCAATCAAAGGCTTAAAAATTGAAATCTTTCGTAATACAGTCAAGAAATTGAACATTTTTTATTCCTTTCTTTGCCATTATTGTGTAATGATCGTATTTTTTTTTTTTTTTTTTTTTTTTTTTAGTAAACTAGTCCATTTGGAGAAGATATGCATATTATAATACATTAGGGTATGCTGTCTGTAGTTCTTGAGAATATTTCACCTAATTTGTTAATTTTTTTTCCAAATTTTATTTCGGTTGTCATATTATGCATTGATTTGCTATTACGTTTATTACTATTTGTTATAGTCGGCACAGAAAAAAAATCGACCGGTTTTTCTTCGGTTTTATGATAAGAATTTTTACATTCATTACCGCAATAATTAAGTAGAAACAATTTCAAAATATTTTTTATAAACCTCGTTACGATACCCTATTAACATAAGATTTAATGTATATAAAATATAAAATAAATTATTTAGAAGAAAACAGGATCGTTGGTGGTCAGTGTTGGCAGGATTGGAGGGTGGAGGGCTCGATTATGTTTTCCATAGGTAAACTTTCCCCTCACCTCATGTGGTATCTCATTTTCTATTCATTTTCTGATGAATTTAATCATCCAGAAAAACCCTCGGCCGCAGATTAAAAAACCTTAATTGAAAGCACTTATCTTCATTATATGCCGGTATTATAAATTCGATTCAGATTTTAATATCATTGTCAGATCTGTTCATCTTCCGTTTTAATTTAGAATAATAATTGGAAATTGATATTTTGCATGAATAAGCTCTGATATTAGTTTTCCATTTTATTTCATTATATAGAATTTCACTCTCGGAAGATAACGTAGCATATACTTCTTATACATTTCAATTAATACGATTTTTAGCTATGTTCGTTTTCATATATAGACGATTTACACGGTAATGCTAACATGTTATGCTTTTCTCGTATGAACGTGCACTTGAGAAGTTCGGATTTTTTTTTTTTTTTTATTGTTACTCTGTCGTTTTATATAATAAAGAAAACAATATATAATTTTAAACAGAATCCCCTAATCTTCTTCTTATTTCTCTACCTCTATAATGCCCCTTGGCGTGGAGGTTCAGCCTCGGTCCATGTTTTTCAAATCCCCTGCTAAACAATTTAATAATATCCCGATCAAAACCGTAAAAACTTAAATATTTAGCTAATGTATCCCTAAAGCAGATTCATGCAGCTTAATTCATCTATTTAAAATAGGAAAAAAATAGAATTAAAAAAAAGATGTATAGAATATTTTCAACTCATTACTTTACCAGTTGAACACTTCTGTATAAATTAATGCATCCCAATATTTTAGCAGTTTGATTAACTAGGATGGGTTATAAAACCTGGTTTTTAGTGTTTTACAAAAAAAAAAGGAAAAAAAAAAAAAAAGAATGAAACTGAATTATTCAGCAATCGGCCCTTAGTAAAAGAATAAAGCAGAAATAATCACTATGATTATAATTTTTTGATTAGAGGCTGGCCTATAGTTGAGGTTAGTCGATGTGAGCAATACTTACCTCGAAAACTTCACCGAACTTAGTTTTAAAGGCTTAAGCAAGTTTCTATCAAGTTCCGAACTTCGAAAAACTTTCCTATATTAAAATTACTCCGCCGTCCGAAGTGGTTTGAAAGTTTTTCGGATATGATTATGATCTGTAATCATTAGTGGCTTAGCACCTTTTTTGTTACTTCTTGATTTTTATCTTCTTCCGTACGGTCGTATGCATTTTCTTTTTTCTTGTGGAACACGCTAGTTCTAATATTAAAACTACTTCTGAATATTACAACACATCTCGCGCGCGCGCACACAAACATTTATATATTTGTGTGAATTTTTAAACGTGGTTGATTTTTTTTATTTTGGTATGCAGTACATAATCAATTCAAATCTGCTCATTCCCGTTATCGATCTTCAGATTTATATATAATTTGACAGGTCTTCATTCATTCAGCTCTACTGATATTAACTGTAATGTTGTTCTAAAGGGAAATGTTCCGGAATAAATAAACAATTTGTGAAATGTTAATCTTGTTTTAGTCCAGTCTTTCAATGCCAATTAAAACGCCAAAAAGAGGAGTTTTGAATTGCATTAGCCAGAAGACAATTATTAGGTAATAAAGTTAAAAGTCATCAATAATCATAATATAAATTTAATTAATGTATGTTGCAGCAACTTCCTTATCTGCAAATTAATAGTAAAATCGACAGCATCTTATATCTCTCCTTCAGGGAAATGCGTACCCTTAGACACAGCAAATGACTACCTGCAGGTTAAGCATAATTAATTAAAGATAATTCATTAATGATAATTAGAATAAAGGAAGGTGAGGTGTGTGTGTGTGTGTGTGTGTGTGTGCGCGCGTGTGTGTGTGTGTGTGTGTGTGTGTGTGTGTGTGTGTGTGTGTGTGTGTGTGTGTGTGAGAGAGAGAGAGAGAGAGAGAGAGAGAGCGAGAGAGAGAGAGAGAGAGAGAGAGAGAGAGAGTGAGAGAGAGAGAGAGAGAGAGAGAGAGAGAGAGAGAGAGAGAGAGAGAGAGAGAGAGAGAGAGAGAGAGAGAGAGAGAGAGAGCTTATCCTATTTATTTTAAAAGATTTTAATAAAAGAACTGCTGAGAAGTACAATTTTATAAAATACTGGGAATCTCAAGATTTAAAGGATTTGTGTAACCAATACAAATTATTTTTAGGAGGAAATTTGAAGAAAAGTCGATTTTCCAGACGGATTCTAAGAGTTACCGTTTCTCGTAAACTATCATTTGTGCATTTCGTAATTTTCTGAAACCCGTAAGTCGGAAAATTGCTCCCTAGGCCTGAGCAAAGGTCCTTGTCAGTATTTAAAGGGTGAATTAGATGGCAGGTGAGTTTTCCCTCCTTTGTTCTATATTTTTATATCAAGAAAAGGCAGTTTAATTTTCCCCTTATATTTTACTCTCATTTAGGGCTTTCTTCTTTTATTCTTTCCGCAAGGGACCGAAACATCTGGTACTCCAGCCTGGATAATTTTCTCTGAGGGAAATAGAACACGCCAAAAACACTAGGGCAGTAATTATATATATATATATATATATATATATATATATATATATATATATATATATATATATATATATAATATAAGTCACTGTGAATTACGAAAGAGCCCCGTTTATCTGAAAAAAATGTGGCCAGAGCGAAATCAGATAAACTAAAATTCCGAATAAGAGATGGCATGATTGGTAAATAAAACAAACTTTGTTGAATCACTATGTTTTAAACAAAAAAAATCACAGGGATTAACACTATAAGAGACAATAATTCCTAGTTTGCTATGAAAAGAAAAACTGAGTGGAAGGAGGGCTTCTACGAAAAATTTAAATCACCATTTTTACAATAAATGTAAACTATTAGTGCTCGCTTCCCAACATCCTCAAACCCCCTCCCCTCCAAAAAAAATACATACGCCCCAGTTTTAAAAAAATCAGGTAATATTTATTAAGTAATAATAGTGAACATATTTTTAAAAATTTAATTGGATGTAAGATACAATCAAGTATATATATATATATATATATTAAAACACTGATATTATATTCGAAAATGTAGGTAGGCTATTTCATAATTTATTTCTAATTTGATAAGGTTTCCAAACACAGTATGAATTCATTATATTTTATTTGATTTCATTGTGAGTAGCCTCCGGTGGCCAGCACCATATCCATCTATATTTAAAAACAACATCAAGATTAAACAAGTCAATTATTCATTATACATATCATCATATTATACAATTGTAATTCTAATTTTAATTAATTATCGTGCAAACAATGACTGTTACTCTACCTTTCGAATCATTTCTCCGTCATAAGGGGGATTGTTATTTTGAGCATTAGTCCATTGTCTAAACAATTTTTTGTATATAATTTCCCCAGACCTGTTTGAATAAAATTCGTAAGTGCATCACTCAAATTAAAAAAATAAAAACTTCAACAGACCATTTATGATATTGCTACAGTTTTAATCCGATTTTATTTGAGTCACATACCTGCATGGGAAAGAGTACCGGACCCCCTGTGCACTACGTTCTGTGCGATCTCGATCGCCAGCGCATTCTATATTGTAGCGGTTAATTTAATACTCATCGGGAAGTATTGATATAACTAGTGCATTATCTAATTTTGAAATTCACAATAAATATTGGAAAAAAAAAATAACGGTATCATTCCTTTCGGCCTGTCTCATATTTTAAATAATCTATTTCATTTTATTACAAACTTAGATTCATGGCCTTTCACTATTCCTACATAATTAATATCACTAATAGTTTCGAACACGAAAAATTAACATTGAAGTGTGTACTAACAAACTCAATTTTTACATTAAAGAGTTCAATTTACTTCTTCTAGCATGTTTAAACTGGTTTGACTCGTCCAGGATCACATTCTATCGCCGTATCTTATGCTTCCCACTGTTCCATTTCAATTTTAGTTATATCGATCCCAGCTTTACTATGTTTGAGAAAATCGACTTTTGAGCGGCTAGATCGAGAAAATACCGCACAGTGCGTCGTGTATATAGTATGAACAAATATTTTTAATTGTCTTAAATTAGTCTAAACATAAACTAAACTAAAGGAAAACGGAAAAAGTAGGACTAAAAGTAATATTTATCTCTTTTTTAATAACTATTTTTTTCATCTATGTAAGATGAATTTTTGTTTTCTATTTAATACTGCGTTTTTTTTTTGTTTTTTTTTTAATTTTAAGATAAATATACATATGTATTATATTGAGGTAAGTCCAACTCACTTTTTGTGTGGATTATTCTTAAAGGAAAATCCATAAATATATAAAAATAATACAGAGGACTGATCAGACACGGTTCACCATGCTGACACCATGGTTCTTGAGATCATAAAACAAACTTCCGATAAATGTTTCATTTACGCAGTGGATAAAATATAAAATTATTTACATTGAATAATTAATAGTTGACCGTAAAAATTATATGAAGGAATGAGATGGTCTGGGAGGCGCTCAAAAATAATGGATCACGAATAGTAGAAATCGTTCATAAATAAATTGTAAAAAAAAAAAGTTTTACTATTTGTGATCCATTCTTTGAGACCGCCTTCCTGACCATCTTATTCCTTCATATAAAATTAATTATCATAAATTGACATTCAAATTCTGCAAACGTTTACAACTTGCGATTCTGTAAGGTCACTGAGAGAGTGAGCTGTTACTAAGACAAGCCCTAAATAGTCTTCTCTGTTCACTTAGTCAAGAATCGAGTTGGGTCAAAACTCCTGGGACTTGGAACAACCCCTACCCATTGGTCGGGCCTCTGACTTTACATCAAGTCGAGCAGATATACAACAAATGAGGCGTTGAGTTCCAAAACCAGCCTAGTCCATTTTTGTAAATTTTGTTTGTTTTGTTCGTCACCGCCAATTACGATTCCTGTCCATACATAGTAATAAACAAAAATTGAAGAAAAAAAATTTACATCCATTTTATAGCTAAACTCTGGAGTTGGCTGGCTTCGAAAGACCATAAAAAAAACTTATTTAATTTTGTAATATTTAACCGCAAATATTAATTGTAATTAATTTAACATTCACTTACATATAGATGAATATATTGTAACAGAAAGTATAGTGATCGTGAAAATTTCTAATCCTAGTTTTCAACGGGAATACACGTTTTAAGGTCCCCTGAGCTCAAATAACCAAGTCTTGCAAAATGGTATATGTGTCAAGGTGTGTGGTAATTCAAATTCCAAAACAAAAAGTTGAACGAAATTGAAATTACGTAATAAAATACATAAAACCTGTGTTATAGCAACCATTTCTCCAAAATCGACTAATCAGAAGTACTACTTTATATTATCGATTTTATAAATTTTAAAAATTTTCTCGAAAAAGGCTCTGACGATTTTGATGAAATTCGTTATATCAATGTAATATTAAATTGTAAATGCTCTTTCATATCAGCTAGGTCTTATCCTCTTTGAAATAGTCTGTCAGGGCTCAAATGAGGAATTTTCAAAATGGCTTTCTCTAAAGTACCTTCAGCTTTGTTTATTTGAAATAATTAACCTTCTCTCATGGATAAATATAGATATAAATAGATAAAAATGGATAAATGTAAACTATGAAGGAATTTGATAATTAACTAAAATAGAAATAAATATTTTCCTACGTTGAAAACTTTGAAAAATCACCACATGATAATTTAGGATAAAAACCGTTAAAAAAAAAATTGTAAAATAGATTTGGCTGGTTTTGGAATTCAACGCCTATATTTTATCAATTCACATTTAAACCTTCTCTTACAGTACGTACCATATTTTGGACCTGCCCTCCGCCCACCCATCCGCCGCCTTATATCTAGAGAATGGTCGATCAGGCAGAAAAATGAAAAAGACAAAACTTGTAAAAAAATTAATTTTCTACAAGTTTTATAATAACATCTAACGTGGTAGGACGCATAAAAAATGAGATATTTAGAATAAAACGATTTTTGTCACTTTTTTAGACCTTTGACCTGTGATAACTTAAGACCCTGACACGTGATTTCACATGACATTTTAGCCAGAATTTATAAAGTCATAATAAAGGTTCATGCAAATTTTCAGCTCATTATCTTCTATTCGGAGGTTTACCTTTTTTCACCTTATTTGACTTTTGACTGGCCTAACATTGAATCCACCACCTAATCCGTTGAAAACTTTTATATCTGATAAATCTATTTATTCTTAACATATTTTACATGAAATCATTATAGAGATAGTGAAAGTAGGTTCCTTTTGTCCAACATTTCTAAATACTCTAAAATGTAGAAGTATTAATAATAACCATTAAAACATAAATGGGATAATGAATTTTGCTGATTCAAGCATTTTTGATATATAAAATTCATTTGCCTAAAAATTATAACTGCCGAAAAATGTAGTAAAAAAATAAAATTTACTGTAAGAACATATTATCCGAACGAACCTGGGACGAGACGGCTAGGATAGAGTTTCGGAGAGCCCTCTACAATGTAATCCTCACCATTTGGGTGGAAGAGAGAATGCCCGATCAGTGGAAGAAAGGCATCATCTATCCACTGCACAAGAAGGGTGACATCTTGGTCTGCTCTAATTATCGAGGGATCTCACTTCTTCAGTGTACCAACAAAGTCCTTTCGAATATTATTTACTATAAGCTCATCCCGATTACTGATAGAGAAATCAGTAAATATCAGGCAGGTTTCAGAGGAGGAAGGTCCACTGTCGATCAGATGTTCAGCCTCCGGATGATATTGGAGAAATCCCAGGAGTACAGGATGACGACTCATCACCTATTTACTGACTTTCGGGGTGCCTACGATATCCTTAAAAAGCATAAGCTATATGCAGCACTATGTGAACTAGAAATTCCTGTGAAACTTGCTCGCCTGATTAAAATGCCCCTGGACGACACTGTGTAGTGTTTAGTATAGCCAGACTTTTCTACGAAGTTTATTGCCACAAGAGGAGTTAGGCAGGGTGATGGGCTGGCTTGCCTACTGTTTAATCTGGCTCTGGAAAAGGTGATTCGCGATTCGGGAATCCAGAACAATGGTACCATTTTTAACAGGCTGGTTCAAATACTTGGTTTTGCAGATGATCTAGACCAAGTTGTGCAATCATTCGAATCTCTCAAGAATGCATTTTTAAAGTTGCCCGAGGCAGCGGAAGTTATGGGAATGAGTATCAATCAGGAGAAGACCTAGTAAATGCGTGCAGGACCTGAAACAGAGTTAGTAGTTAGTAACTAATAGTTATGGGTCAATTTACATTCCAGAGTGTGGATCACTTTACATGTCGAATGTAAACCTGTACCAATACAACCCATGAAGGGTCTTGGGTTCAGTACTTGTTAAGGACCGTACTGTCTCTAGGCCAACGGTTGTGCAAGGAGGTGATTTGGCCGAGATCACGCTCGGCCGCCAGGTTTTTCCCCCAATTAAGGGTACCCACTTTATAGAGGCTTGGTGGTCCCAAGGAGGGTCTCCCGATCCCACAGGGTCGATCCACGGCTGATAACAGAATAAATAAGCGCGAATGTAAGCGCGAAATAAATAAGAGCGAATGTAAGTCGTGGAAATAGCCTACTCCTGGAAACCGGCCAGCTAATCGTTAAGGCATACAGGTGTTATTTTGGTCTCAGCAAACACCTGAAAAGTTCGACTATTTCCCGCCGCACGAAATGTCTCCTTTACAAGACCCTCATCAGACCTGTCCTTACTTACAGATCGGAGACCTGGAACCTCACTAGCAAGAAAGAGAAGGAGATATTTGTTTTCGAACGAAAGATCCATCGTTGTATATTTGGACCAGTCAAGGGAAGCGAGAACTGGAGAAGGAGGAAGAGCAGGGAGATCTACGTTCTGTATGGGGATATTGATGTGATGAGGCATATCAAGCTGGGAAGACTACATTAGGTTGGGCACGTTGTCAGAATGGAAGGGATACCGAGAAAGATGCTGGACGGAAGGCTCTATCGTACAAGAAAGAGAGGCAGACCACGGCTGAGATGTGAGGATGTTGTCACTCAGGATGCCCGGGGCCTTCTCAATACCCGCAATTGGAGAGTGACCGTACAGGATAGAATCAACTGGCGAAGGCTTATTGAAGAGGCCAAGGATCACATCGGTCTGTAGCGCCACGGAGATAGATAGACATCTAACTGGTTAGAACTGAATATTGAAAATAAACTCGCTCAGAATTTGTGGTAAAATTATTTTCTTCTTGTAAATCTTTAAGTATTATTAATTTTCATTTGTCAATTTTTATTTTCAGATACAATTTCATTTCATATTTAATTTCAGAATTGTTATGGTTAATTTACAGATTTTTTTTTTGGTAAAGTTCCTTCCTTTTTTTCATAAAGAAGCTTTTTATTCTGTATTTCCGCGTTATTTTACTGTCATGATACAAAGTGAATTTCAGAAATTTCATTCTCAAAACACTTCTTTGTCGGGGAAACCTAATTCCATACCTTTTGGCAAATCAGGAGTCAATTCTAAACTAATCTTAAAAGAAACATCGACTTCATATTACGAAATTAAAGCTTAGTAAAAGTATATTTCCTAGAAGTGGGGTTTCCGTAGCCCAGCAGGGGCTGAGAAAAACAATCACAAGTAAAGAATGAATCAAACAAAATAAATAAAACTTTTCGTTATTAGAAAATCCCCTTAAAATAGATTTAGTTACGCCAAACTATATTTCTTACAGAAAATTGTATCTAATTTACGATAATGCAATTGTAAATTAAATATCTTGGGTAGTTATTTAACGATCGCTTCATATTGAACAAAAAAAGGTGACATTATTTGTTTAAAAAACACAAAGCTTAAGTTTCCTACTTTTCTATGTGGAATATTACCATATGAACTTCTATGTTGAACTTGAGCTCTATTATCACCTCTTTTAGTATTTCCCGTGACTTATGGGACACTCTGTATACTCAATTTATTTTCAGTTTTCAATTCTAACCAGTGAGATGTCAGCTTGTTATTTCTTTTTTATCATTATTACTTTTTATTTAACCATTTAAACGCTTACAATGTATATACTTATACGATTTCCATCTGTATTGTATCTTGTCCGTTTGTAGCCCTGAAGAAGGTCTACCATACGGGCCGAAACGTCGATATTCGTTTATGTATTTACTATTTTTATTTTATTTTTAATCTTCAACGCTATCCAGATCTTCTTCTCCTTGATATAAAATATACTTATTTTTCAGATACTTAAGAGTTGGCATAATTAAAACAAAAAAATTATTTGTTGTTAGTTGTCTACGACCGGAATGGGTACCCTCGACCCTTTTAGTATTTTTTTTTTCATCAGGGTTGAAATAAAAAAATAATAATAAATGGTTCTGGGTGATGTGAATTCTCGAAATCACCACCCTCGAGTGTAACAAAAGCATTAAATATTGTCGAACCAACAGAACAATGAGTATAATTTGACTGGGCTTAGAGAGGCTTTGATTGCCGGGGAGGGAAACGCCTGGCAGACTGACATATACACGACCTTTCCATTAAAGGAATCTGCATTAATTCCCTTTTTCCCTCCCTCCCGCCGGAGCCTCTGAAGAAACTCTCTTCAGTAATATATTCTAGCCCCTTTAATTTGTTCGAAGTCAGCTTTAGAAGTGGAGACGTTTCGCTCTTGAAGCCACCTGTGGTACTTGCCAACTCCTTCTTAGAGAAAAATTGTATTAATTCGTCTTTTAAATTAATAAATTCAGTTATTGTTTTAGATTTTCGTCAACTTTACGCCGTCATCTACACACCTGATGACTTTATATTGATAACTTTTAATAAACATGATAATCTTTTTTAAACAACCCGCAATATCCATACAACAACTCACATGTTTTTCGAGGATTGTTCAGGATGAATCACATGAATCACATCACACAACTTTCACTTACCACTCTATAATATCCATTTTTAAAATAAAGTTTAAGTTCATATAAACTCTACTTAAAATATTCTTTGCAGCATGCACTTGTTCACGTCCTCCTCTTTCCTTAAAGTACAATAAAATAGTTATTTAAACCATTGCAGCATGAATATCTTATGCACAATATATCTTTGTGTTGGCAAGCTGGAAATAAATTTAAAAAGTTTCCAGTATTAATTTAAAATTTAAATTAATAATAAATTTAATACATTCAGTTTCCAGTAAATAATATAAAAGTAGAAATTATTAACTAAAACAGCGTGAAGTTAACAACAGAGTTGAACAGAGCGTATTGGTGAGAGAAGGTTGTAGGCATGGAGGGAGGAGATCCAGCGCTTCGGTCACATCCGTCTGCTTTCGGACACATTCGGCTCTCCATAAATTGTCCAGTTTTGTAGTCCTTATAAGATACGCTGCATTTTTTCTAATACTGGTCCGATTTAGATATTTTTTCGTTTTGGATTTTTAGATTATTTAATTGTCTTTCATATGATTTAATATATTATTTACCATAAGATGAAAATTTTTTTAGTTGTGCACAAATAACATTTTCTTTTCATAATTTTTTCCTTGTATTTTCTCGGTAATGTACTACATATATAAAAAGTTAAAGGGCTTTAAGTAGAAGACTTTAGGCAAGTTTCATAAAAATCGTTGGAGCCATTTTTGATTAAATTTTAAAAAGTGTAAAATCGATTATATAAAGTGGCACTTCCAATAAGTTGATTTTGAGGAAAAAGTTGCGGTAACATCCCAGGTAACAGTTGCGGTAACATATACCTACCTTAAATACCTAATTTCTGTTTAGTACAACTTTTCATTTCTGATCTTCACACAGACAGACAGACACACAGACCATTTTGTGAGACTTGGTTATTTAGACTCACGGGACCTTGAAACGTGTATTTCCGTTGAAAAATCGTATTCGAAATTTATCACGATCGCAATACATACCTATTTCATGTATAGGTAAGTAAAAGTAAATACAGATAACTTAATTTTTTTTTCTAAATAAATCAGAAAAGAAAGATATTGTCATGTGGGGAAACTGAAACAGTCCAGCTGGCAGGTCTTTAGGACATTTTTCCAACCACTGACGGCAACAAAAAGGTTGCCAGCTCGTGATGACCAAAGTAGGAGTGTCAAGATTCATTTCTCAGGACCGCCGCGATATAAATATTAACTGACCTATGAGGGAATCGAACCCACAATGTTCAGAATTGGGCAATGTAGGAACCGCGCTCAAACGCGGTCGACCATTACCTTGGGTAAAATAAATAGTTGGAAAACATATATTCCTAAACTTACTCCGACGAACCGTTTGAGTTGACAGAATATCTTTTTATTGGATCCTGAACTATTCATTCACGAATCAATAACCTTGGTGCTAGACTAGAGGATTATAATTATTCACAACAATCCCCATCAAATCAACTTTATTATAATTATCACATAAATCTACTTTTTTTTTACAGTACACTTTAATTATGTTTCGAATATCCCAGTGGAACAAATCCGTTACCTACGACTTTATCTTATCAAGCAACTTGAAAACCCCATATAGGCCTAAGAAAATAAAGAACAGTTCACCTGCCTCGTCTGCTTCAGCATTAAATAGAATAATACTTTCAACTTCCAAAAATGCAATACAAAAAGTTCATCGACTATGTAATAACTATATCAGGCGTATTAGGGAACACAGAATTAAGCTTTGGTATTCAAGGAAATCATGAAATTCCAATATTTGTAATCGAGAATCTTTTAAAAAAATTTCGGTGCTCCAAATTTAATACAAAATCTTAAAATCCGACATTCTTAGAACTAGTACAAAACCGATACGATTCATTTCCTTATAAACGCTGTACCAAGGCAAAACTAACAGTTCATCCAATACATCCCCATAATCCTCTGAGGCGTCTGGAAGGAAGCCGTGACATCTTCTACTATACAGTATGTTCCCCCACTAATAAGAATAACCCTTGGACGTTTTATAGTTGGATTGAACGAGGTCTTCAATTCAGCGTTTCCTTGACTTTGATGATGACTCCTCGGATGTCATCTCTTCCAACCAACTTCTATTAGTCAAGAAACGCACCTTAATCTTTTCTGTAGCAACATATTGGGCAGCAAATTTCGACGAATTTGTTGACGAAGGCCAACTTCATTTTGAATTATTTTTGAGAGTCCTCAGTAACACCATTAAAATGAAATTTAGCCGAAAGAAACTCGCAAAATAGTTTCTATCATATTTTCCACGTTTGGTCTATTCCTAAAAAACTCTGATTCGAAACAGAGTGAAGGTGTCCCGCGAAAAAAAAAAAATATTATACTCAAATGTGAATAGAAATAGAGCAACAAGGATATATATACCAAATTTAGCCTGGGGGAGAAGTAAGTGGATGTTATTTACAGATCAAGAAAGTTGTAAAACAACGAAAAACTGTCAACTGTAAAAGTAAAACCAAGAAAAAATAATATGTGATTATAAGTGGGTATGTGATTAGAACCTGCAAATATGTGCCTGTACTATATATTTTATTTTTTTCACAAAAGCTTTTCTATGGAGAAATATACTTTGCAATTATATACTGGAACATCGTGGAGAAAGAGGATATTCCGAAAGAGAACTAGGGACCAAGCAGCGACACTCAAGTCACGGCTATAAAATAAATTCTACTTCGGTACTTTTATACCCTAGCTAAAGAGAGGGCCTAGCTTTTAAGGGAACTTTATTCACAATAGGTTCTTCGCCCAGGAGAGCGCAACGAATTATTGAATACCTTTTAAGTTAACTCATTTTAATAAAGACAAATGGCCCTTTAAAAATATATATACAGAAAAATGAGCCATTATTTTATATTAGATAAACTTACTTGACAGCGCAGCCAGGGCAAAAATAAGGGAACGCATTAGTTAAATTAAAAAAAATATCAACAAACAAATGATTTGAAAACGTGTTTGTAGATGAATTTAATTTTTAAAAAATATATAAATAACAGTTTCGAAACATAACATTGATAATACATTAAATAATGAGGCCGTGACAGACGAGCACCACAGTGCTCGGTTCGAGGTGGTGTGGGCTCGATTCCTACCTGTGCCAGCTAATTTCGTTTTGGTCCCGAGAAATAAATCTAGACACTCCTCTGGTTAGTACAGGGCCACTTGCCCGAATAGTCCTTCCCCACCGTAACCAGTACTAGTTAATAAACATAATAATTTAATTGTAACTGATGGCAATTCTACAATATTTCTTTAAGCATCTAGAATATATAGATTATTCCGTAAACAATAAAACATCTAATCCAACTTGTACATAAAGTTAATTTTTGGCCGTTTAATTACTTAATCAGGTGCTAACTCCGGACTATAAGTAGGGTTAGTGAGAAGCTTAATCACATCCTGTTCTTGTTATATTTTCGTGCAACGAGAACTGTGTTGGGCGCTTCATTCATTCTTTGTAACTGATCACTGTAAATTTCTGTATCAATGGTTCAACCCACTGGAATGAATTCATAATAAAATCTTTAAAATTTCAAAATACAGAGAGCGGTATCTTTTTTCGAATCTCACAACAGTGCAATTGCAATTTATTAACGTACTTTATTTTAAAATTATTATTTTATTGATTTACTGTTTACATTAGTCGTTTACGAATTATTTTCATGAAGAATGTTTAGATAATTCTTTTTGTTTGCATAATGCTATCAGAAAAAGGTGTTTTTGTTTGTTTGTCGGACCTTGTCGGGCTAAATGTTCATTATAAATATTAAATTTAGGCCAATATTAACTATTTTATACAAAAACATCGTCCGCCCTATTCCAACACTTTTTTATTAATTCAAATATATTGAGTAAAAAAAAAAAAAATTATTTCAACATAGTAATTTTTTGGGGGGTATGTTCTTCTAAACTCTATTGAAACCGGTCTGAATGTCATTAGGACCACATTATATGTCATCCTGAAAGATTTGAGAGGAATTAAAATAGGTTATCAAGCTCAAAGGAATGTTGGGTTTAATGAAGTTTTTCACAATCTTGATCCGGACATTATTTCGATTTTAAGTTTCAAATAAGCTGTATTAAAGTAAAAAAACTTCAAATACTTTTTCCGGTATTAAGGCTCAAATACTCCCATCTGTACCGCACTAAACGTGTTCTATTGGCGGCGGAAAGCTCACATTTCCAAAAAGGGCGTAATATTACAAATATTTCATATTCTGGTGTCATATTGTTTTACTAAATGCTAATGAGATCATTCTCTTTATAAATATGTTTAGTACAGTCTAGAGATAAGCCATAATTGGATTTGAAAAACGAATAATTTAATTTTCTATGACTCCCCCATTTATTTTAAAACACATCTCATATTAAACAGAAAATTAGTTCTCACAACTGTTTTCGGCAGGCACGAAAATAAGGCATTTTACTCCCTAAATATCAGCTTACATTAGACTTTAATTTAATGGCTTCATTTCTTTAGGAGGATAGTGGAAAAAGGGGGATATTCTAAAATAACGATGACAAAAAAAGCTCTTGCTGCATTCAGATGATGCCGTTCTGTTTTAAGTTCCCATTTACCCCCGACCTACTTTACAATCCACAGGAGAGTCACTAAGATTTAATGTAAATTTAAATATACTATCGATTTCCTTTGTTTTTATTTTATTTATTTGTTATTTGTAAGACCATTCTGGGTTTAGCAGTCATGACCGGATGAATCAAACTTCACCGTCATCGTAAACTCCAAATTAACCCCTATGCTAAACTTAAAATTCAGAAACTGCATATTCAGTAAATCTACTAACGCATATAAATTTAATAATTTCTTAAGTAAAGAAATGTTTGTCACATAGTTATCAGAGACTCAATGTCACAAATAGAAGGATGAAGTACAACGAAGAATATTTGGATCCAATAAATGAGATCAATGGTGAATAAGAATCAATAGAGAACTACGGCTCTTCACTTTGCCAACTATAGTCAAATTCACGCATCACAAGAGGTTAAGATTTATTTAGGGACTGATAAATTATTTGCCACTTTTATAAATTTGTTTTATTGAAAACTAGTTTCATCATTCATCCTCAGTTCTAAAAACACACAAAAATTCAAAAATAAGCAATTCAAAATATAGTTTGGTATTATTATACATATTCAATTAGATTAATATAAATCAGTATTATAAAACATTTATGAATTATGAATTTAATTAAGACAAGAAATCAAATACACGTTAGTACTCACCAAGGTTTAAATGGATTATATCAAACAGAAAAGTTTTTACTGGTTTCTTCTCGCATTAAACTAACAATGAACGAAAGGTAGGTAGCATGTTTTTAGGTAAACGGTTTAAGGGTCAGGGTTTTTCCAGTAATGCCGGTGAATAATTGTTTATTATATTTATTGTAGATGGGAATAAATTTAAGATTGACCATTGGAGATATTTATTTGGTCATTTAAGCAAAACTCTCGCTTGGATTTGAAGGATTTTATTATTTCAAGTGCTTCATATATATTTAATTTGAGCTGTTTTCAACGTGATGTATTAATTTAACTCCTGAATCTTTGATGAATTTATGATTATTTTCATTTAAATGAATTGCAAAGTTGGAATTATCTGTCTTATTAACCTGTCTTATTATCTTTCGTTCATTGTTAGTTCAGTGCGAGAAGAAACCAGTACAAACTTTTCTGTTTGATATAATCCATTTAAACCTTTGTGAGTAACAATATGTATTTGATTTCTTGTCTTAATTAAATTCATAATTCATAAATGTTTTATAATACTGATTTATATTAATCTAATTTAATATGTATAATAATACCAAACTATATTTTGAATTTCTTATTTTTGAATTGTTTGTGTGTTTTTATAACTAAGGATGAATATATATAGCGGAGTATACGAACTAAATTGTAATGATTGTGCAGCCAAATACACGGGAAAACTGGAAGATCACTAAATCAGAGATTAAAGGAACATATGCGCACATATAATAATAATAATGAGACACAGAATTCTAACTTTGCAATTCATTTAAATGAAAAAAAAAACATAAAACCATCAATGACTCAGGAGTTATATGAATAATTCAAGTTGAAAACAGCCTCAAATTAAATATACATGAAGCACTTGAAATAATAAAATCCTTCAAAGGCAATCCAGATTTTTGCTTAAATGACCAAATAAAAATCTCCAATAGTCCAATCTTAAATTTATTCTCATCTATAACAGAAAAACCAATTACTCACCGGAATTACTGGAAAAACCCCGACCCTTAAACAGTTTACCTATAAACACCTCACCTTTCTTTCATTGTTAGCACAATGCGAGAAGAAACCAGTACAAACTTTTCTGTTTGATATAATCCATTTAAACCTTGGCGAATACCAACATGTATTTGATTTCTTGTCTTAATTAAATTCATAATTCATAAATGTTTTATAATACTGATTTATATTACATCTAATTTAATATGTATAATAATACCAAACTGTATTTTGAATTGCTTATTTTGGAATTGTTGTGTGTTTTTTGAACTGAAGATCAATGTATAACATTCGAAACTAGTTTTCAATAAAAACAAAATTATAGAAGTGGCAAATAATTTAGCAATCCCTAATTAGATTGATCCTTCTATACCATCATGCGGATGTCAACTGGTTAAGATTTATGTAAAATATTATAAAAGGTTTAAATATTATATTTTGAACATACGCTGGAGTTTTCACGATACAAAAACAAAATAGAAATTTTTATTTATGAATTTGGGAATTGATCAAGATATTAATTTTGTTAGCTTCTTAATATTTAATGATTCTGTAGTCAAATGTAAAAAATTAGTTAGGGCAAGTTAATGCTCCGAAGAAATTTATTTTTGGTAAGCCTAGATTAAAAAGGTTAAAGGAGACCTCGGAGGCGGTGAATTGACGATGTCGAGGCGGTATTGAAGGCGTTGGGATATGGCCAAAAGAAGCTGGTTGCAGCTGACAGGGCGGAATGGAACAACCTGCTACATGAAGCCCGGGTTCCCAATGTTGTTCCATCAAATAATTTTTAAAAATGGACCTAATAGATTATAAGGTTTATTGTAATTTTTTCTGTGTTATATTAAATTAGAAGTAATTAAATTCTGTACTTAATTATTTATAATTATAATGGGCTGTACGACTTTTAGAGTTTTTGTATTTATCGCAGCAAAAAGCGTAATATATATATATATATATATATATATATATATATATATATATATATATATATATATATATATATATATATGATTTAGACTTTCATCACACTCATTGTCGGTAATAATAAACCAACCGATATAAACAGAAAAGTTATCAGGAGGAGGTAAAGAATAAAGCATCTGTATAGTTTTAAATTCCAATAGTTATAATTCGTTGTTTGGAATTATTTTTCTATAATTATTTTATTCATACGTTAATTTTTTTTTTTTATGAACGTTTGTTAAAATAAAACTACGCAGATATTGTTTTTGATATATAATTGCAGGATTTAGGCAAGTAAATAATCTCTGTTTATCAAAATTCCTAGAAAGAGAGTCAGTACAACTCATTAATCTCGAGTCAGCAGCGGCACTGCATAATTGAGCCTTAAAACTGGACAAAGTTATTAAAGTTTTTTTTACATTCCTTCTACTACCAGGGTTTGCCTGGAAAAGAAAATTATTGTAATTTCTATGAGTTTTCTTTCCATTAATGAAAACTATTTATAGATTTTTATTCCTCTGAATTTTTTCAGGATGACATATAATTCTGTCCTGGTGAACCTGGTGAACTAAGTTGAAATAATTATATATTTTTATAATATTATGAGATTATTTGAAGTAATAAAAAACGAAATGGGGGAGGTGGGTGGAAGTTGGTGCAACATTTTTCCATAATATAGTTAATATTGGCCTAAAATTTCTATTTATCATCAGCATTTAACTCGGCAAGATCCGAAACTCATAAACAAAAACACAATGCTACCCAAGCAGTCTTCATAGATATATTTCGTAAACGGACAACGTTAATAGTAAATCAATAAAACGTTGTTTTCAAATAAAGTGCATAAACGATAACACGCTATCTGAAATGAAAATCAACTTGCAAGGATGAAACCACAGATAAATGTGAGACTTGATATTCTGACAATGCCTGAATTCAGATTGACATTACAAGAAATGGCGAGAATTGGAGAAAGTTATTCGATCACAGTTTGATGAGCCGGTTATCAGGCTTGAAGAATAATGGTTTTAATAATTTTTCACAAACATCCTGATTTGGGCTTTTGTCCGGTTTTAAGGCTCAAATACTCCTTTGTGCGGCGGTTTGAATGCGGCACAAAGCCTGGGTGTGTTGACTTTTGTGGCGGTCTAACGAAATTAATTTTGACCATCTCACTCTGGCTACAAAAAATTGGTAACCTGGATAACCAGTCATTGGGTTACACAAGAACGTTAAATTTAACTATACAAATAATTTCTTCTGGGAAGCAACATAGTCTTCCTTTCCCCCTACAAAAAAAAATAAAAAATAAATTAGAGATCTATCTCAAAATTTACGGGTTCAAATTTTAATTAATGGACGAGTACTTTATACATAATTCTTAATAATTACATTGTTTCACAGGCCCGTTACGTCATACAGCGGTTGTCTCCACACAGTAGTGAATGCAACAGGAGCTGGCGAAAAACAAGTGCGAGACCTGAACTGAGATAGATAAACAGAATAAACAAAGATACTACGGAGTAACATGAATCAAATCGGAAAACAAAAACCCTAGATAAACAAGGGTGGAGCGGGCTGGAGTGGTCAGGGTGGCAAAACATCTAAGCTCTCAGCTCTATAAAGCCAACCGAATGAAAGAATATTCTACATTGTATTTTATCCAAAATATGTATTGTTAATTATTAAAAAAATGGGTGCTGTTTCATAATCAGAACAGCACATCACAAATACTCAGAATTAAAACTGATAAATAATAAACATGTCCTCACGATGTTTAAGTTGTAAATATTATATTTATATATATATATATATATATATATATATATATATATATATATATATATATATATATTCTCATCCTTTTTCTGACAAGAGAAGTAAATACAAATATTATAAGAATTTTAAGGATAAATAATTCGAATAGTTTAATTTATAAAGCAAATAAAAAAAATGAGGTAGAATATAAAATGCGCATTGCATTATATTATAATTGTGATTTTTTTATATATTATTTTTATACTATTATATTACACATTACATTATATTATACTTTATATATATTCTATTTTTTACATTTTTATATTATTTGGATTATACCTACACTTGATACACATAATAAACAATAATAATCAAATACAAGTAGTTTATTCCTTGAAAATGAGAGTTAGAAGCATTTTTATATTTAGGCAACTTAACCTGCTCTAATATTGAAATACCTCAATACTAATATTTATAATAATAAATAGTATAGACTACAGGAGAAAGTTGTCTTTTACTACAATTATGTTTTTTTTTTTATTTTTCAGACCTCTGCTCGGAATGAGGCCTAGTTGTGTGAAATTTCCTGCTATAGTGAAAATTTTAGGGAAATCGGTGACAAAAGTATCTTTCTAGAGGGGCGGGTACTATCGGTAATAAGATCTCTGGGAGCCCCACTTGCCTAGCTACTCCCCTCAAAGCTCGACTATATAACTCGCTACTCGACAGGTTTGACTTATCTAAGCTGTCCGAGCTTCCGCCCGCTATTTGATTAATTCATCTTTCTTCTTTCGACAGAGTCAGCTTTATTTTGTATATAGATAAAGGCTATACATTCAGACATGCTAGGAACTTATACCGTCAAGTTATTTTTCTCTGCTTCTATTATACCTGAAGGGATAAGAATAACTGGTTTATTATTATTAAATGAATAAATTTATGGCTCAGCATCCCAGATAAAGACATGAATTGAATCCTTTAATAGTTCCTCAAGTCATTAATTATGTTTCTTAGGACCGGACTTCTACTTGCTCATCAAATAGCTACTGAAAAAAAAAATTCAGATGATGGGGGAAGGGGGTGCAGACAGAAATAAAACAAGCTGTAAATAGCCTAACTGTTTCATGCATCTCGAAGTTTTACCTTACGCTGTAGGCGTTCTTAGTCACTATAATAAAAAAACATACGAGAATACGTTTAATATCGTGGAGATATGATATGAGAAAAATAATGGCATACCCGGGAAAAACATATAAAAACAGAAGCCACATAATAATAAAATAAAATAATACATAATAACACATACATATAATACATAATAATAAAAGACTCAGCGAACCCGAAGGTTTGATGCCGATACAACCGATCGCTGTCTACACGATCTATCTCGCACGGATTTCATTACCGCTTAGGGAAGCGCAACACGGGTTGTGGATGTGAGGATGATCGGTGGAAATAATCCCTTGGAAGTTCCTCACGGTTAGGTCCGATGGATTCACTGATCAACAATGAGAGTGGCCTCCAGGAATGCTGGAGGGTGCGACGTACAATGGGGCCAAGGTTGAAAAAACCAAAAGTAATTTTTAAAATTCCAAAAAATACAAACTTATAGTTGATAATCCTAAATCAGAACATCCCGTCAAAAGATGGCATTCACTGATATTTAAAAAGTACAGAATTAAAGAACGGCAGTGCTTTCGATTTTTAAATTTTTTCGATTACCTTGGACTACAGAAAAATCTCTGTCTTACTCCGGTCTATAATCGTTATTTTCTGATAAACTTATGAAGTTTATCTCTAAATATCTTTGCCATATCCTGCCATATTTAATTTGATTAATAGAGTCATTGACTTGTAAATAGTACTTTTATTTCTTTAATGGATTTTAACGCTCTTTTTCTTAATTTCATCTTTTTAAACTTAATTACAGAATATTGAGGAATTATCATTTACAATTTTTTTTTCTATAAGTAGAATATGTTCATTAATATATACCTTTTTTTAAATCCATTTTTTCAATTTATTTTTTTTAGTTTATTGTCCAAAACTCAGCGAAAGCTTGATTTTCGACCCCTTATTGATAGGAACGCTTTTATTTGCTATAATATTTCCTTCCAGGGTCCGTAGTCTGTTTTTCTAAAAACGTTATTTTGGCCCTGGTGTGCGTTGGTTTGAACGCCCTACTCACATATTTTTAGTTCACAAAACACCAGCTTATTAAATAAAGAAAAGATTACTTTGTAATGTGCTCATGAACTTTTTTAATTAAGTATTTACGTTAGTTATTAATCACAAATAATAGAAAAATGTGACTGCTTTTAAATATATTTTTTATTTATAATTAAGTTTGAGAATGGAATAACCTGGTGTATAGAGTGCTTCCTATTTGGAACTAACACAGTTCAAATCCCTCGGTAGGCACTCTAAATGTTCTCCACACTGAAAATTACTGGGATATATGTATATGTAGTTTAACAGACGCTTTATGGTCCCACTCGACTCCAAAAAAAAGATCCTGTCATTAGTGAGGGTAAAAATCAGGCGGTATATCATTCGCCTTAGTGAGCCGAATAAAGTATTTATTATATTAAGTTGATTTTAAACAATAATCATTAACATCGGGGGACCAAAGAGTTATTCAATTTACAAATGACTTCTACGTTAGGTATTAAAAAAAGATTTATTAACATTGTTTTCCTGTATAAATAAAATGTTTAACGACAATTAAATTAATTAATTGTTTGGAAAATGGAAGTGAATAAAAACTTTATTAATTTATTTAGTTAAGGTTCTTGACCAATTTTATTAGGTAGTTCGTATGCAGAACATATCATATCCCGGTTTTTAATATGCATACATATTTTTCCTCTCTTAATCTAATTTCATTTTGTTTAATTATATTAGTATTACTACGCGGCTTCAAATAATAATAAAAAAAAAAACCTGTACCACTACAACCCATGAAGGGTCTAGGGTTCAGTACTTGTTAAGGACCGTACTGTTTCTAGGCCAACGGTTGTGTAAGGAGATGATTTGGCCGAGATCACGCTCAACCGCCAGGTTTTTCCTCCAATTAAGGGTACCCACTTTATAGAGGTTGGGTGGTCCCCAGAAGGTCTCCCGATCCCACAGGGTTGATTCACGGCCGATAAGAGAATAAATAATTATCTGCCACAGCTGGTCTCGAAACCGGGACCGGGAGCATAGAAACACAGTGCCTTACCACTGAGCCACTCCGCTCCTCACTTCAAATAATAAGATGAGGAAATTAAATAAATTGAATATAATACCATGAAATAAATTGAATGTTCATTAGAATACAAATATCTAATCAAATTCGTAATGATCATAACTAAAATTTATTAAATCTAAATTAATTAATGAGAGCGAAAACTCCAAAAAGAAATAAAAACTATTATGAATTTGTTATTTGAAAATTTCAAACCAAAGCCTTAAGTCTCTTAAATAGCAGTAAATAATCAGTCAATTATTATAATTATTATTATAATTATTTTCGCCTGTTCAGGTATCATGTGGGCTCAAAAACATAAAAGCATGATTGCAGACTATATTGGATATCTGATTTCTGGAAATAATCTAACCAACCATCCAACTTCTTCATGCTTTATATTATCCTCTTTCTTCAACGTTTCGGACTCAATTTTATCTATATTCAGGCATTTTTCTAATTCAATCTACAAACTAATTTTTTTTCCTACTTTTATTTCATTGAACATAACCCACATAGTTTTATTTGTCCTGTCTGGACAAAATGCCTGAAGATAGACAAAATTGAGTCCAAAACGTAGTAGAAAGAGGATAAAATAAGGTATGAAGAAGTTGGATGGTTGTTTAGATAATTTCCAGAAATCAGATATCCAATATAACTTATAGATACAACCATTGAAAATAAAATAAGAAAATAGTAAATTAATGTAAATCATAGACAGAAAATCTCACATCTACAGACTAAACTAGGCTAACCTAATTGAGATAAACTATCAGTATACTTAAATAAGAAAAAATACTTCTAAACAGTAGTGATGTACTTTATGCTGTAAGTACGAGTATACGTTTAACTCTTTAGGGGTGGTCTTTTATCTCTTTTGGTGAGTCTGGTTTATTCTGTTGAAGGGAGATGAGCTATCTCTGGTTTACACTGATGTGATTATATATAGTTTTCTCTGATGATACCTGAACTTGACGAAGATTGTAAATTAAAAAAAAAAAAAATTACCTTATTTTCGTTTAAACCTTACCACATAAATTATTTACAACACTTTTATGAAAATGGGCTCACTATTTGTTTAAAATCCAATAGCAAAGTTCTGAAAATAACAATTTTTATTATAACAGCCAAGTTCGGCAAAATTTCGTGAACCGTGTAAACGCCCGGCTGTTCGGCGAACACCTATTGATCGGTGGTTTATATTTTTTATTACTACTTTTCTGAAGAAAAAGCAAATAAAAATATCTTTTCAGTTCGAACTCCACAATCTCGACTATAAACCAATCTGTATGCTGCTTACAAATTTGTACTAACTATACGTACCTTGTACACAAGTCACCTGTGAAAGATTTTTTTCCAAACTTAAAATAGTTATAAACCGACTTAGGTCACTTTAAGCCAAGGCCTTATGTTTAGCCTCCTTTTCATTGATGCATGGAAGAGGCTTATTTTATAACTTGGATAAAAATATAATTATATGGCAAAGTGCCTTATATGAGATAATTTTTCTAAAACTGCGGTGGAGATTACCCAATATAACATTTACCAAATTTATTTTTATATATATATACACCAAACAATATAACATTTTTTTTTTCTACTCTATAACTAATAGCCTTTTGATACGTTAAGAAACTTTTTAAAGAATGGTGTCTTAAATGTATTTAAAACAGTATTTTAAAAAAATTTCTGAAGAATTTGTTTTGGTATAGCCAGAAATGAATGTGTACTCTTTATAAGAGACAGCGTCATATAAGAATATTGTACATACAATCTTTTATTTTACTTCTTGAAAGTTTTGAATATCTATTGGCACTTGTGCCCAAACATATCCTGCCTAAATTTGGCTTTTTTGACTAGAGATAGACTACATACCTGTATTTTCAGTCTTATTAAAATTACAAAAAATATATAAATTATTATGTAACTATAAATGTGAAACTGTTAAATGTATAAACCTTAAAAAACAAACATTAAAACAAACAAATAACTAAGAAAAATATCGATAAAAGTAAAAAAAAAAATCCCCCATATTAGGCACAGCCATTTTTTTATAGCTAAGTTCCCATGAAATTAGAAAGTTTGGGACCAGTGACTAGTGAAATATAATCTATATCAAAAGCTGATTATAAGCAGTAAAAATCATTTTAAAAAACAAATTAACTTGTATGCCAAATCAGCCATCCAACATAAGTCACACAAATTTTCTATTAACACGTGTTGAATAATTGGAATGGTCTGAGTAATGAAAACTCCAATTGGGAAACGTTATACATGCCCAGTACCTCAATGATCATTAACAAGTAGTTTATGATGCAATTGGCAAGTAATTGATGAATGTAGATAAGATACATGGATATGTCATTTTAGGCAAGTGTCTCATAATAGGGTATTTTCCTCCTAGATGAAGTAGCCAGGACTAGTAAAGAAAACGCCAAAAAACTTTTACGTTACTTCTTGAATTAAATTATAAATAATTCATTTGGACCCTTTTTTTTTCTTATTAAAGACCTCCAGTGGCGGCTAAGTGAAGGCACTATAGTCAAAATCATTCAGGTCTTGAGTGGAGAATCTCGTTATTGCCAATCACAAATTATACAATCACAAAAGGTCTCGGCTGTTATAACCTTCGAAAAGGATTATAGAGAAGAGAATTAGGCCATGAAAAAAGGTTGATAAGAAAGGTTCTGATGAAATTTGATTGATATGTGGTCTAGAACATAAGGCATATTGCTAGATATATAGAGCATTAACTATTGCTTTGAAGGATTTTTTAGATTGAATCATGTTCGAAAATGAAGTAGCTCAGGAAGTGGATAAGCTGGCCCTTGACAGCGTAAGGATAGGCATAGTGAATCAGAAGGTTCAGTGCCGGTAACAACAACAATTTTTGTCTACATACCTCTTCTTCACTGAACTCCATCATAATTCAAAATACGAATTTTGAAACCACCAAAAATTTGTCGACTAATCACCGCAGGTATTTAAGAAATTGTAATAAACTATTTTCCCGCGTATCTAAAAATTAGATGTCCTTTGTGTTATGGAAAATTATAGGTCTACCTATTTATAAAATTTAATCTGTAGTGGCTAAAAACTTATTTTAATTTTTTTGCTGCATTTTGCATGTCTCTAAGGTTCCATAACTAATTTTTATTTGAAAAAAATTCCCATCTTTATATTTATTTTTAATACAACGGGTTCTTTATAAACATTCTTTACTTGACAGTAAGAGTAGATAAGGTAATGATTAGGGGTGATGAATTACGCCTAGACATCAGCAATAACCGTAAATCTCAAACGCAAACTGATATGTCATAACCCCTAATTACATGTAACAACCTCTGGAATAATGGTTTCTGTATTCTGTATAGAACCTTAAAATCAATACCAAAAAAGACCATTAAATCATCTCAACCCTTCGCCGAAAACCACATCCTGTCTCTCCGTGCCCATTAATAATGACCCCAGAACTTCTTCCAGAGCAAGACAAGTTCACGATTTCATAATTTGGTGCAACTTTATTGTTCGAGACTGTAAACAACCGGAATATTAACAATGTACAACATTTAATACAAGATTTAATCAAATTTACTAATATTACGAGATTGGCAATATTTAACTAATAGTGTCCAATTTCGTCGGTGAATAATCATTCATAATTAGTCAACAATTGTGTTGAAATATATTTTTACGATAGATCATTAGGCTATAAAATTTGGAGTATTCTCTATATCCTTTGTACAACGCAAAGACAATATTGGGCAGGTCCTTCATTTTATATTTTATAATTGATGTTCATTATATCAATCACCTATATTGTGATAATTACGTAGATTTGTGGTATTTCAAGTAGTTTAATGGATAAATATAATCTACTTGAACTAATTTCGAAATTACCGAGGAAATATTTACATTAAAACTGCGACCAGAGCAATAATCCCGCGTGACGGCAATAACAGACTAACTGCTAATATAATAGTTTTGATGAGGTTCCCAGTGCTGGAGAAACTATGCAAGTCCAGAAACAAGATTCCAGAGATCCTATGATGCAAATTAAGAGAATCGACTGCGTCAAACTTGATTGCTTAAAGGCGGCGTCAAACAACTGCCATACTGCGCCAAGTCCTATAAGTGGTTGTTAAAACTTAATTCGTTTCAATTATTAAAAGAGTTCGAAAGCGCATTATCTCGGTTAATCGCATGACAAGACATTAAACAGACATAAATTGAAGGATCCATTAAAAAGAATAGCTTTGGAGGATAGAGGAAGGAGGCTATCAAAACTTTTGCACTGTAGATTGGAGCAACACTTTACAGTATAATGATGTGGATTTAGTTAATAGGTTGTAAAAACAGTATTTAAAACTCATCCTGGTTAAAAGTCATTGACGAACTGACTCCTAAACTTTATTGATCATTGTAGGCATTGAATGTAGAATTTCAAGTATTCCATCGAAAAGATTCTCTCGGTAACCCACCATCGCCATAGATCGCTAATTTTTTACTGATGTCCGAAATTTTTGATTTAGTATCGCCTCATTCACAAAAAGTTCAATGAAAAGATGTGGTTGGGACCCCTGAGGATTTTTTCAAGAAGGTTAAGATCTCGAATAAGCTCATTCAACCTGGTAAGGAAAATTGAGTAGCTTCTTGAATACAAAAGTGGCGATCTGGTAGGCTATTGTACCCGCTAAGCTTTGTACCTTGTACCCTTTGACAGATGTTGATAATGTTTAATTTATTATTGAAAGATTCTTAGAACAAAGCCTCGAGTCTCTAAAATAGCAGTAAATGCATAACCAGTCAACGTTCCGCCATTTCAGGCATCATCAGAACTGAAAAATATAAGATCGCATAAATGCAGACCAGAAATAGCACATCTCACATCAAAAGACTAATATAGTAAATAAATTATAAAAAGGCTTTAATTATAAAAAAAATACTAAAATATTATAAATAAACAGGGGCATTGCATTACTCAAGAACAGTTAAACACATACACTATTGTAATACGGATTCCAGTAAACGTTGAACTGTTTTGGAGTGATGCATTGTCTCTATTTATTTATTTTTTTGTTTAGTTTCCTGCTGTGAGATGAGGGGGAGACTGGTGCTGGTCATACGGGGTAGTTCGGCCAACAGCTTGTTATTCCCAATACCAGAGGCTCTGGAATGCCACCTTCTCCCAATGTTACGTCCTACTCTACAGATAGTCATCATAAGTTTTCAGTGCCGTATGAGCTTCAATGAAAGAGTGGTTTACGAAAGTTTGTTTTTCAGCTCGATAATTTTTTTTTTATTTTCCCAAACGAATTCGCAACTCAAGCAATTCATCCATTCGTTGTCACATATTTTCTTTTTCATTATAATTATTGTAAAGTAAAACTCCTCGAATTTTTGCTTTCCTGGAACTTGGCAGCCGTTTTTGTTTTGAAATCTAGTTCGGCGCTAGTTGGCCAACAAGTTTGCAATGTGAATATTAATGTTATATTATTGTAAATTTAAATGTAGAAAATATTTTTAATTTCAAATAAAAGAAGAAGAAATGGTCTTACAAAAGCGTACAAAAAAAAAAATGTGCAGATGTTGAATTTGCTTTATATTGATATCATTGATTATTCGGTTATCTTCACAAATTTGACTTAAGATCAATTAAACCTTAGTAGTTTTAATGCATACACACACACATTTATATATATATATATATATATATATATATATATATATATATATATATATATATATATTAGACGTTTCGGGGTTGCTTTGCCCCCCTCTTCAGCATCTGAATAATATTGGGTAAGGGTTGGTTGGCACACCTTGACTTTTTGACTTTCAGGATCTTCTGAGAACTTTACATAAACGGTCAGGATAATTCTTTATGCAGGGTGTCCCGTAAGTCACGGAAAATATTTAAAGAGGTGATAGTAGACCTTAAGATCAACAAAATAGTTCATATGGTTCAACACCGAAAACCAGGAAATTTAAATTATTTGTTTTTTAAAGTAAGTCATGTTTTTAGTTGAATAGAAAGCGGTCTCTCAAAACTATTATAAGATAATTAAGTTCAAATTGCATAATCGTAAAGTAGGCGAAATCCCCTTTAATATATATAGTTGGCTTAACTAAATCCACTGTAAGAGCGCTTTCGGGGGGACTAATATTGAAAAGTTTTATTTCTTTTAAATCACTCTTTACTTTTAAATGTTTTTCTCAGCCTCTGTTGGGCTACAGTTACCCCACTTCTAGAAAAACTTTTACTATTAGTAAACTTTAATTTCATATAAATGAAGTCTGTGTTTCTTTTGGAATTGGTCTAGAATTGCCAAAATGTGTGGTGTAGAATTAGGTTTCCCTGAAAAAGAAGTGTTTATGGTCTGAAAAAGTAATGCCTGATAAAAAATTTAAACAAAACAACTTTTCGCTATTTGTCCTTCCGAAAGCCCTCTTACAATGGATTCAGTTGAAAACACGACATTTCTAAAAGGAAATTTGGTCTACTTTACGGTGGTGCAATTGGAACTTAATTGTCTTGAATAGTTTCCGAGTGATCGTTTCCTATTCATAAAAAAATGTGACTTACTTAAAAAAATACAAAACAAAATTTTCTGTTTTTCTGTTTGGAATCCGACCATAGTCTTTATAAATTTTTATTTGGACCTTGAGGTCTAGTATCACCTCTTTAATATTTTCCGAGACTTAAGCAATACCCTGTATACTTAAAGATGAAAGTACCATAGCGCACATCAAGGATTTTTGGCTTGATACTTGACAAAAAAGCTGAAATATTCTTTGAAAGCACAACTAGTCAAAGTTATCAGACTAACCATAGCTGAAATATTTATATTTAAAATTATTATTCATTTTAGTTTCTAATCAGTCAAATGGCAATGATAACCATTAGTAGTTTTGAGTCCTTAATTGTAACACACATACGAAAAATGTCGAGCTTTTTATTTTGATATTATCAATTTAATTTTTTTAAATTAAATTTATATAATAGATTATAAATACCGGAATCAGAGCCATATTCTTTTATAATAAACTTATTTTCACAAATCTAACCTCCCCGACCATTCCTAATGATACTAATATTTCTGTAAAGGAAAATATATCGCGATCTTGTACGTCGGGCCACTCACGTTATAGACTGTTAAAAATATCTACCTCTGCGTGATGAGCAATATTGTCGAGGCTAAGTGAAATACGTAATGTATCATTTTGTTATATCACCCTCACACCAATGTCTAGAGTAGGAACACCGAAAAATAACAAACAAAGCTACAGGAAAATGGAACGTTTCAGTTGGTGTGAAGTTACTAGAAACTATTAAAAACAAAAATAGCATTTAAATAAATAATAAAAGAAAAAAAATTGATTGAATTAATGGTGGCGATGGTAAATCCATTTCATATGACTTCATTGGAGCCCACGGTAGCTAATGATTACACTCCACTCAACACAACACACCAGCTACAACAATGGCCGCAGACTTTCCATTTCGATTTGTGGGCGAGGGATTGTGGGTGATTCTACATTGAAAAAAAAGTTGACCCATATCCTTCCGTTTCATCCAATGGACCCTAGCTGAGAAAAAAAATAAAGCATGCTGAAAATGCTTTATTTATATCTCGTGTTTGAAAAATTACATTGCCATGGTTTTTCCAGCTTAACTTTTTCTTTTTGAAGTACATCAAAGGAAAAATATAAAAATTGATTTTCGGTCAAATTAATTTAATAATGTGTTTAAATTATTAAGTAAACGAGCCTCATAGATTTTTTCACACCAAATATGATTGCAGATTTGGATTCAGCATATCAATAAACCTTGATGTTCAAAAAAATCATCGAAAAAAAACTCTTTTTTTTCAGCCCCGAGTGTGATCGAAATTTTTAATAGCCACAAAATTACGTTTGGGTTTGAAGCTCTGTATCTCATCTTCAGTTAACTCGATGTCGACGTTTATGGACTTGTTAAAAAGAGGGGAGTTTCTTCTTTCCATCCATATAAAAAACTATTGCATTATCTTAGATGGTCTGGGTAATAAAAGGTGATTGTCATATAAAAACAAAATTGAAGTTTTTTTAATAATTCAAACCAAATTTGGGGCATCGGTAAACTGCGCAATTTGCTTTAACATTGATGTTCCTACGTGTTTTAGAACCAACGTTATCAGAAAAAAACTTCAATTTTGTCTTTATATGGCAATCACGTTTTTTTTTATCCAGACCATCTAAGATAAAGCAATAGTTTATTATATATATATATATATATATATATATATATATATATATATATATATATATATATATATATATATATATATGGAAAGAAGAAACTCCTCTCTTTTTAATATGTCCAAAAACGTCGATATCGGGTTAACTGAAGAGGAGATACAGAGCTTCAAACCCAAACGTAATTTTGTGGCTTTTAAAAATGTTGAGCACACTCGGGACTGAAAAGAAAATGTTTTTTTTTTCGATGATTTTTTACAACATTAAAGTTTATTGATATGCTGAATCCAAATCTGCAATCATTTTGGGTGTGGAAAAATCTATGAGGCTTGTTTACATAATAATTTTAACGCATTGTTAAATTTATTTGACCAAAAATTAATTATTTTTTAATGTTTATATTTTTCCTTTAATATAATCTAAAAAATAAATATTTAGCTGAAAAAATCATGTCGATATCATTCTCCAAATATGGGATAAAATAAAGCATTTACAGCATGTTTTATTTTTTTTCTCAGCTCCTAGGGCCCATTGTATGAAACGGAAGGATATGGGTCAACCATTGACAACCATTGGGTCAACCGTTGAGTTGAGCTTACTCCCCATTCCGCTAATCCATCCAGTCCTTATTTCTTCTTAGAATGGTTTACTGCTTAAATGCATTAACGAAAGACGGGCTGAACTAGACTTACAGAATTCGATTCTAATTCAAATTTAATCTTATTTCTAGGTCTTAGCCTAGCCAGTTATTCGGCTTTTCACATTTTCTTAATTGGTTTTAATTTACATGTTTTATTGGTTCATGTAGATTATAGTAATTGATTTTTATTTTTATTTTCTAAATTTTGTATACATCAAATGATCATATCGTATACTCTCTCCTACTCTCTTTTATTATTGAGGCAATCCCCCCCTCCCCCTAGGTCTGGCTACAACCCTATTGGTAACAAAAAATATTATAAGAATTAATTTCTCATTTCAAAATTTTAGCTAAAAATAATATTAAAAAAGTAAAAAAAAATAATTAAATCAAAACTTATAATTCATTAATCTTTGGAAAATAAACTTTTCGTTCAGTTTTCATATATTGAATAGATATTTAATGTATTGTTTGCATAAAAACGCTTTAAGAAATTTTCTGATTTCAGATTAATATAATGACCCTTGCTTTAAATTCAACTTTGGTCTCAAGCCCATTCCCTTTAAGTAATTCAAGAATCTATTATTGATTATTGATAATCAATTTTGGGTATACTCAGTCTTATCCAAAATTTACACTTTTGTGGGTTAAATTGAATCGTAAACCTTTTTGAAATTGACGATAGGAAAAGTACAAATGCACTATTTATGGGTGCTACATGAACTCAATGAGCGGCATCAGAGAGGTATGAGCTTCATTTCTTGCTAGGAAAAAACATTGTCTCAAAAGAATTTTGACTTAAAGGTGATAAATGGGTCGAGTATGGCAATCCATTTCGATCAGGTCTGGAGTAATTCACTATTTCTTCTTGGCTAGAGGTGAAGCCGTCACCTCTACATCCTACTGCAATGAAATTGGGCAAAGGCCTCAAAAACTTTCTTCTAAACAACCTGCATTAATAAATCGGAAGGGTCCTATACTCCTACACGACAACGCCAGCCCTAAACTTTCGAAACAAATTGTTAACAAACTAAAGGAAACTACGCCAGGAAGTTCTTCCGGACTCACTTTATTGTTTAGACTCGTCTCCAACAGATTTTCACCGTTTTAGGAATTTAGAAAACTTTATTCGTGGAAAAAATTTCGAAGATAGTTTACAGGTCAAAAAATAAAGTTACTTCCTTCCCGAAACTCTCCATTTTTCAATTCTTATTTAATTTAAGTTTTCTAATCAAATAAATTTTTTTCCGTGAAAGCGGATATTTCATTAAACAACAAAATATTTGAATCCATAATGATATTCTCCGGCGCATTCAGAGAAGTGGCTAGTGGTGTTACAGTAACAGGGTACTTTGCCGATAGTAATTAAATAAGAACTGAAAAATGGAGAGTTTCGGGAAGGAAGTAACTGTATGTTACTGTAGAAACAGTATATTTCATTTTAATTTTTAAGGTTTTTTATTTTATTATTTTTTTACCCAATCCTTAAATATATAGAGATGTACCTATTAATAAATACAAGCTTATTCTCACTGCTTTGACTTGTTAACTAGGAATTTTGCCTATTCAAGCTCCTCCGTATGATTTTCATTTCCTGGTCGATTTTTCGACATCCTCGTTACTGCGTTGTTCTATCATCGGTTCCGCAGTCTGGTACGTAAAAAGGATGCATATCACCATTACTGACTGTACTGAAAATACTACTCAAGTACTCTATAGATTTTTTAAATAAGTCTGCTAAATTAGCAACGACATGGTTATTTTAGTCTCTAATTTAACTCATAACGAGTTCGAAACGTTTATGCACCCACTAATGAATACATCTCGCATACACCGTTTCCGATTCCATTAGTTTCTATTTCGCTTATCTACTCTCTAAATTTGTATGTATTATCGCTATCACTTGGATTATTTAGAGCTACTAATTTAACAAATTTCCTTCTCGCAGTTAGGAATTTGTCATCGATCTACGGTTTCAAAATTATTTGCAGTAGTTGGATACATGCCTAAATATAAAATTGATCAGCCCCCCTATAGCGCATAGAGAGCTTGATAAAGGTAACAGATTTACTGTGGTATTCATGTTAGACAGCACGGTCAGCATTTTACTATCACCCCAACCAACCGCCTGATTTATCTCCTCACTATTGTCACGTACAAGTGTTCATCTCAGCTATCGAATAATAGCTATATAATATATAGTATAATAATAATATAATATCATTTCTCTGGATATTTAGGTACGCGAAATCACAGATTCATGATTTTTTTTTTGTTGACCGAAAACAGAAATGAAATGAGTTAAAAGTTAGCTTGGGATCAATACTACAGTTTAAAAAAAAAAGGAAAAAGGTTAGACAAAACGCTCCGAAGTTAGTGTTATGGAAACTGGGACCATTTATCGCTACATACAACCTTAGGGCCGGCCTAGAAAGAGTAAATTGAGAAAGTTTGTCAATTCAGGAGCCGGTTTTCGGTCTGGGTGGTAAATCATTATTAGGCGTCACTTTAACTAACACTTCGATCCCAATGTGCATCTGTTTTCGTCAAAAGCACTACAAAGGGGCCAATAAATACATCGAGTAGCTCGATGAATGCATACTAATTATAAAATAAAAATACTATTATTTATATTTAAACTAGCGGAAAAAACACACACAAAGGAACGCTTTACGTATGCTTCAATTTTTTTTTTTTTTCAATATCTAAAATACCTATAAATTCTGCTGAAAATGTTCTATAAAATAAATAGCATATGTATGTTTTAGTTACATTTTTCAATGAAAATATTTTTCTAATGATTTTTCCTTTATCTCTTTAATGATTTTGATATTCTTATTTTATAAAAAATGATCGAGCGATTTTTTATCGAATTGAGGTTAATTGTTCAGGGACGATGGTGTTGTTTTATGGACTATAAAAATTAAAATTGAAAAAAAAATTATTATTCCGATATAAAAAATAATCGAAAATAGTGAATAATTGCAAGATTTTTAAAAATATCTTATGGACCTTAAAGACAGTGACAGAGCATTTTTATAAACTTATTTCACATATTTTTAACTTTAAAACTAATATGATTATACGGCTCCTTATATAGAAACTAATTTGAATAAGTCTTTTCTAAGAAGTTCAGGGACTGATTATATATTATACTAATTAAAAATTGTAGCTCTGTAGTTGTTTTTAAGTGTTTTTTTTTTTTTAGATTTTTATTTTCAAGGGTTTGATCTTAAATTAGAGATGTTTTTAACAAAAATAAAAATAATCTTGCGTTATCAAAAAAAAAAAAAATTGCATCGATATATTTTAATATTTGCATTTATCCCACAGAATCCAAATATTTCAAAATAAAAATAAATTTCATTGAAACCTAAAATGTGTTATTTCGTATAAAAAAAAAAAAAAAAGCTAGCAAACTGAACATACGAATTCGATTTAATTATTAATAAGCTAGCGAACTGAACATACGAATTCGATTTAATTATTAATAACCTAGCGAACTGAACATACGAATTCGATTTAATTATTAATAAGCTAGCGAACTGAACATACGAATTCGATTTAATTATTAATAAGCTAGCGAACTGAATATAGGAATTCGATTTAATTATTATTAAGATTTAATTATTGTTCATATTGTAAAATTAATATATTTTTATATTAATATACTTCATTTTTATTACATATTAATAATTAGATTTTATATAATAAACTTATTACAGACCATTATATAATTAAAAAAACAAAATAGAATGCTAAGCACCCATTGAAAAAAAAATCAATATAAATAAGGGATGCTACTTATCAATAAAAAAAAATAAAAAAATGGGAAAAATCGTCGGATAATATCTAAAAATAGGATTAAGGGTCTATAACAAATATTCAGTCATGCAGTTTAAATTTATCTAGTTTCTTTACTGCCCTTAAGAAACGGCCTTAATCAGAAATTTTATATTGGATATAATAAAATCTGACCAGAGAGAAAAGAAGGAAGTTTCAGAACTTATTTTAATGTCTCGTGCAAATTATTAATTGTAACGCTACTGTCTAATTTAGTTTATAATTAAATATGAATTAGCAATAAGCCATAGGAATAGTAATTTACGACAAAATATCACCTTAAATCTGAAATCCGAGAATTCAAAATATTCTTACCCAAGAGTTGCGAACGATTCAAATATGAAGAATTAAATGGTAGTGTATCCATAAGGAAGGGATTTGTTTCACGAAAACTTGCGAAATCGCATCTAATAAACCTTCTCTGACCTTCAATACGGATGAAACAGAAGGGCTATGATCTCCTGGAATCCTGTTTTTCTCTCCACACGACTGGAGTATTTTTGATATACCTAGGAAACTCAGAACTTTTCTAGGTATATAAAAAATTATGAATGTGTTTCAGATGATTTATTTTATTTCAACTTTAACTTTAATTTTCTTCATCTTAATTATTTTCGAGTTGGCGCTCGGCTGTATGCCTCTCTGCCCTGATGATGGCCAAAAACTTAGGCCGAAACTTTGGCGCACAATAAATAAGTTACTATTAAAAGTGTGTTTTTCATTAACCGCGCGCTCCGACCAACTTCTTTTTTAATTATTTTTCTATTATTTAATTATTTTATCTTTTATGTACTAATTTCCTTTATTTTTATCGTTATTTATATTTGTTTTGGGTCTGTAAATTAGGCATAACTGGTAATATATAACACTATTACAATTGCCTATTGTACTTAAGGATGGCAGATCGTAGAACATAGTTGACAGTAACAAACTGTTTATTTCTAAAACAAAAGTAAATAAACTTCTCTTTGGATTTTTCAGCAAAAATACAAGGCTTCTGTGCCTTTTGGACTTTACAAAACAGCCAAAGGTTCCTTTCGATTCCTGTATAAGATATTTAAAAAATAATTAAAACCGTTGTGTAATTCTAGTTTAAAATTAGATCTAAAAATAAATGGATTTTGTAAATTATTTTAAAATTATTAACAATCATGATGAGTTTAGGTCAACTCTGTTTGTTTGAGGGCTTTCCACAAAGACAAAACAATAAATAATGCTCATAGTGAGTACTTGTGAAATAAGTGAGTACATGTAAGTGAGTAAGTGAGTACTTGTGAATGATATTTAAACGAGAGGATAGAAGTTGTTCAAAGGTGATCTTGAGGTTTTCCGCTGAAATACTAAAAGATGTTGAGAAAAAGAAATGGTGATTAAAACAGGAGATAAAATATAGGGTTTGAGATTGGTGTTATAAACCCGCCTCAGACAACAAAAGATTCCCGAACGAGTGTTAAAAAACTCGTTTGGAACGTTACTTATCTTCTCTGTATACCAAGGACATGACTTGAAAACTTCGCCATTATATTTAAAATTCAAAAAGGATGAAAGTATTCTAAACTGCATTTCTATTCTAAACTTTTTATTTGTCTGGGTCTCCCTCTCCTTGATGCTTCTATTAGAAACTTTTGCCATGTCGGGATGATAAGAGAATCCAGTCACGCCCTGTTGGCCATTACATTTGAGGTGATGTCCATCGCTTATAAATGAATCAATATTACTGTCACGAAATGATCAAATTTACAGGAATAATAATAATCTTCTATACCACACTGTAAGACTTACTTATAACATAATTATTAAAATCTAATATATTATTACGTATTATAGCAGTATTATAATTAGTAATTTTTAGCATCTGTACTATACTTTGTGCACATGGTAATAAGTACAATTTAAACATTTATTGCTATATAATATCTGATCTTTTATATTTTATTTATTTATTTTTTTAACTAATTGTATGAACCTACCCATTTTTTTATTTTAGTTAAATTTTTTCTCTCTTTCATTAATACTTATTTTTCTCAGTTGACATCCGCATGATGGTATAGAAGGATCAATCTAATTATGGATTGATAAATTATTTGCCACTTCTATAATTTTGTTTTTATTGAAAACTAGTTTCGAATGTTATACATTCTTCTTCAGTTCTAAAAACACACAAAAATTCCAAAATAAGCAATTCAAAATACAGTTTGGTATTATTATACATATTAAATTAGATGTAATATAAATCAGTATTATAAAACATTTATGAATTATGAATTTAATTAAGACAAGAAATCAAATACATGTTGGTATTCGTCAAGGTTTAAATGGATTATATCAAACAGAAAAGTTTGTACTGGTTTCTTCTCGTACTGAACTAACAATGAAAGAAAGGTGAGGTGTTTATAGGTAAACGGTTTAAGGGTCGGGATTTTTCCAGTAATTCCGGTGAGTAATTATTTTTTCTGTTATAGATGGAAATAAAATTAAGATTGGACTATTGGAAATATTTATTTGGCCATTTAAGCAAAAATCTGGATTAGATTTGCTTAAAATCTGGATTTTATTATTTCAAGTGCTTCATTTATACATTTAATTTGAGGCTGTTTTCAACGTGACATTAATTTAACTCCTGAGTCTTTGATGAATTTATGTTGTTTTTTTTCATTTAAATGAATTGCAAAGTTGGAATTCTCTGTCTTATTATTATGTGCACGTTTTATGTTCCTTTAATCTCTGATTTAGTGATCTTCCAGTTTTTCTATTTATTTTTCTATATAGTAGGCATTAAAGCTGTCCTAGATAGCATGTACAGGTAACATAGCATCCTTTTATTTATTTTTCAAATCAATTAATGAAACTATTGCTTAATAGATTAATATTAAAGATAGGAATTGAAAGGAAGATTTTTTTTTAATGTATTTTTTTTTAAAGTATGAAATAATATGAAAGAGGACAAAAAAAACTGTCTTAATCCATGTGAAACTGAATCATTATTGTCCTTGATTAATGAAATAAAAAGCCGATGACAAAAATCATATCAAATTTAAAAAAAGTTTCTAGAAAATGGCTATGCTGAAGAATACAGCATTTGACCGATAGCAGGTCAAGAGATACATCTTGTTTCAGAATGCACATGTTAATTTTTGTGTTGCCAGTAAACACTGAAAAAAAAAGAGAGAGCTTCGTGATTCTGCTTCCTTCTCGGAACTTTGTAATGCATAACAAATGAATATAAGTAAAGAAGGAAAACATGTGGAAGCATATGGGATTAAAGATGATAATTAGGTTAATCATCAGAAGACGAAACTAAAGCTAGCCCTGTATTTTAAAAAATACAGAGAAGGATACTCGAGAAAAATTCATGGAAGATATATTCCATCATTTACTTATTTCATCTTACCCCATGATCTCAAACATTCGAACAAAATCTTCTGATAAGGAATCTGTCTTAACTTCTTGAAGAATCACAATTGAAGGAAAGCGATGCATTGAATACTGAGTGGATAATTTATCATATCTTTATTTAAGAATGATTAGTTTGTAAATATTAAATATAAATAAATTAAGTATTTTATGTTTTAGTTTTAAAGATATTGTATCTACCTTTTCCCTTAAAAAACAAATTAGTATAGCTCTGTAACTTAGTTAATCTTTTAGCTACATTTTAAAGCCATTTTTATGTGTTTCCGAAACGGTGAAGACTTATGGCAATGTTTCGCCAATTCTGGAATCATCAGGACTGAAATATGCTAAAAAAAATGGCAGAACTGGAGAAATATTGACTAGTTGGTTATATAATGAAATTTGAGAGGCTCAAGGCTTTGTTCTGGAACCTTCCAATCATGACCTAATATTATTTTTAGATTAATATATATATATATATATATATATATATATATATATATATATATATATATATATATATATATTTGATCTCATTAATAAACTTAATGTTTTTTTTTTAATATTGCCATGTCCAGATTGAACATTGGCATTGGTGCTTGCATCCTATTCCATGGAAAAGTAGCTCCCATATCCGAGCATGTATGGTATTTTAGTTTCTTCTTACATACAATTACTTCAGCTTACTTAATAGACAACCAAGCAGGAAATCTCATCTGATGACCGATTTTTCGTACAAAAAACTTCCGTAGTCCTATCTATACCACAGCCGGTAGTCCGCAAAAACTTTTATTTTTATTTATTTATTTTATATATTTTTTTTTATAAATTTAATTTTTTAATATTAATTAAAACTTATGTAATTAATTAATCAAAATTGTTCCTTTATATAATAAATTATTTAAAATATAGATAATTACTAGTCTAAGAATTTAATATCAATGCACAAGTTTAACCACTGTATAATTGTGGATGAGGTGTCCTAGTGATATAAACTATAAAAAAAATAAGTATATATAAATAAATAAAATAAGTCATTTAAAATATATAATAAATACAATCTATATAAATAGACTTATTGCATATATATCATTCAAAAATTATTTTGATTCCAAGCAGATAAGCATTAGTGAATGCTGAATATTTATAATTTATTCAAAAATAATATCTACGAGTAAAATTAGATCCATCCATTAAAACAACATGTCTCATCACGAGTCCAAGTATTTCTTACCCTCACATTATACCTTGTATATTTTACTCTTAAAGTATAACTTACTTTTTAAATAGTCAAAATTTCTTCAGAAACTGTTCAACTATTCTAAACATCTGTTTCAGTATCTATATAAAATTTAAACACACATTTTAACGTTCTAAAAATAACTTTGGCGAGGATAGAGATCTTTCGAGAGGTCCTTATAACAAAAATGGTCGGTTTAAACATTGATACAGGCTTCGAAAGATCCTGGCTAGTTATGAAATCGGAACGGACTATGTTAGGGAGTAGATTTTACATTGAATTATTTTTCAGATCATCCATATCACATGAAAATGAATGTTATTAAAAATGTCAGAAATAAAGCGGTACAAATAATTGATAAATCATAAAAACATAAATAATCAATTATTTTTAGATAATTTTATAATTTAATAATTTTTATCTAATAGATATACTAAACTCCAATAATTTAATATTTAATAATATAAATAAACTCCAGAAATAAACTTACTAGACAGTTAAGAGTAATAATAACCGGTTGCATAACATTTGTCATAGCCTTGCCAGGAAATTCCAAAGAATGTATTTTTCTTCAAAGATTGTTGAATTTTCGAGAAGCTGAGAAAACCCCTTCTTACGTGGTACCACCTTATCTCTGGTGAGTGGGAATATGGCCGCTTTATCATTTCTCCTATCGTCCAATTTATATTCAAGATCATGTCGTGTATTACAAAGATATTTTCCCATTCTCTCAATACAATATATTCTTTACAAGTAAATAAAGGAAACCAACGTTAATAGGATTTCGGATTTGAAATATCGAATTATATATAAACAAAACATGGATTAATTGCGAAAACTGTTGTCATGATATTTATGAACGAAATTTTTTTCAATAGCCAATCAAATTTCAATTCTGGAAAATTGAAGAAAGTGTATATGATGTAGTATAATACTCGATTCTAATAAATTCACAAGTAATGCTCATTAAGTAAAATTATTTTGTTTTTTTTTAAATATAATTTATTACTTTATTTACATTTACCGTTGATATTCATTATATTCTATCAAATAGATATTTGCAATTTTAACTTATATTTACGTTTATCTCATATAGTTATTTGCTTGCCTTACTTTCTTTTATATGTTTACCATCGTAGGCTACGGACGTTGGATCACAGATTTCAATTAACCTTTTTTTGGTTATACTAGGTCGAAAAATATTAGAAACACTCCCGAGAGTTCTTGCGAATGCGCCCTAGGAGCCGAGAAAAAAATATTTTATGTAATTTCAACAATTTTTCATATTATTAATAATTTTTAACTTTGTTCTGCACGGGTTTCATGGTTCTCAAGTACCAATCGATTTGTTGTTTTTGCGTAAAATAAGAAAAAAATATTTCAGATTGTATTAAATGAGTTTAAATGTACAAAAACCCAAAGACGCTTCTAGAAAAAACGCAAGCCAGATTCGTTTTTAGCATCCCTTAAATAACTTAAATAAGAATTTACACAGATATAAAAAAATGGTTATTTTGGACTTGATTTTTCTAGATGGTCTTATTTTTCCGGCATTCGTAACTCCTCAGGATTTTATCAAAATTTAACGTTACTACAATCGTTGGGAAAGCTAAATTACCGTAACTGCAATCTCAGCTAAAAGCTTACGGTTTAACTTTAATCGTTACTAATTAATTTATATTATTCGTTAGTCGGTTAGAAAATTATGAACTCTAATTGGTTGGCCTGGGGTGTAGTGGGTTCAAACCACCCATTAGCGCTTGCCACAGTTCGAAATTCCAACCACGAATAGTTAGCCCTTCACGCCCACACTACTTAATATAATTAGGTTAATATATTTCTGAATAGATAATTTTATTCATTCTTGAGTAAACATCGATTTTGATAACAAATGGACAATTAGTATATAAGAAAACGAGTAATAATTTTCCTGCACGACAGATTCGCTACCTGAGATTTCATCATGAGATTCAATTTGAACCACCATGAAAGACTGTAGCCATTAAAAACTTTTCACTACTTGCAAAGTTTACTGCTCAAAGGATTTTAAGTGCCTCTTTATTCCATTCTATATAATTCAAAATCCAACGCCAAATACTCGACGATTTTGTATTGCTAATAAAATTATTTATATTGTTGTATCTCAAGAAATGCAGCTATATTGATAGTGAAACTTATGAAAACTTATTTATTGACAAATATTACAATCTGCCAATCTACGAAAAAAGGTAATAGTAATAAATGTGCACTTTCATAGAAATTACAAAATAATAAATAGGAAAAAAATAAATGAAAAATAAGGATATACCTATAAACATCTGAAAGTTAAAATAAAATATAGGAATAACAATAAAGTAAAAATACTAAATCATATCTGAACTTATTCACTATATTTACACCGAGGCTGAGAATTCCTGAACCCACTACCCCCTCCACATGTGAGGGATAAATAGATCATCATGTAAAGAACTATAAAATTTCAAAAACATCAATGTAACTGCCCTTGCCCAACACAGTATAGTAAATAAACATAATTTTGATTTAAAAAAAAAAAAAAATTATATGAATTATAAGAAAAATGTAAGAGGGACATACGTGTATATATATGAATTGTATAGAGCCGAGAATGATAAAATACAATTGTCAGTATAAAATTTTATATTACTATTTTATGAATGTTGGAGTTGAGTGCAATATTTTTAATTGTATTTGTATATATATATATATATATATATATATATATATATATATATATATATATATATATATATATATATATATACACACATATAATGATTGAATTTTTAGTTATTGGATCCTGAGGAAATGGTAATAGAGGTAATACAATCGTTAGTCCTAATTGATTAAAGATTGACTAATACAAAATTTTAAGGAAGATAAATTCTTAGCATTTACCCTGATAATCTAAATAATAATCTTTAAAAATAGGTTTTAATAATTAATTCAATATTTCAAAATATCGTTGTTGTTTTTTTTTAAATGAGAAAAAAATCTGAATGAATTAGAATATTAAAAGATAAGCAGTTTCAGTTGACATCCGCATGATCGTATAGAAGGATCAATCTAATTAGGGATTGATAAATTATTTGTCATTTCTCTAATTACAAAAAAAGACAATTAATGATATCTATTCAACAACCCCCGAAGATAGACCCATCCCGAAACATGATGGTATATAGAAGGATCAATCTAATTATGAATTGATAAATTATTTGTCACTTCTATAATTTAGTTTTGATTCAAAACTAGTTTCGAATGTTATGCATCAATTTTCAGTTCTAAAAACACACAAAAATTCAAAAATAAGCAATTAAAAATACAGTTTAGTATTATTATACATATTAAATTTAATGTATTATAAATTGCTGGAATTACTGGAAAAACCCCAATCCCTAAACCGTCTACCTGTAAACACCCCAACTTTCTTCCATTGCTAGTTCATTGTGAGAACAAACTTTTCTGTTTGATATAATCTACTTAAACCTTGGTGAATACCAACATGTATTTGATTTCTTGTCTTAATTAAATTCATAATTCATAAATGTTTTATAATACTGATTTATATTACATCTAATTTAATATGTATAATAATACCAAACTGTATTTTGAATTTTTGTGTGTTTTTAGAAATGAAGACGAATGTATAACATTCGAAACTAGTTTGCAATAAAAACAAAATTATAGAAGTGGCAAATAATTTATCAATCCTTCTATACCATCATGCGGACGTCAACTGACCTATTTTTTCTTTTGTTTTTTTGGCATAAGAATAATATTATATAAACATCAAAATTAATTTATAATTATCTTTACCAAGAGAATCTTTATAAAGTTACTCTCTAAACACAGTTCAAAAAATGTCATTATGCTTGACTAATAAACCTACAATAGCTAAACTTATAATAATTTTATATTGTGGTAAATATTAAAACCATGAATGTGAAATTTTTTCTCACAGAAATATACGTAAATGGCAGATTGCCCAGAAAAAAAAAAATAATGAAATTTTCTTATTGTGCCACAATTCTTCCAAACGAACGATACATACCGTTGCTTTACACACCACACTATGCATCCTATTATATTTGTTTCAACATAAAGAAAAAGTACATTTTCAAAAATAAAAACAAAAGAATAGCATTGTTTGTTTTTGTTTTGTTTTTCTTTATTAATTATTTTGTTTGTTTCCTTTTACTGAATACTTCCTTTTCTCCCTAATCAAAACCAACATAAATCATAAAATTAAAAGGGTCTGTGGTCGTAATTTTATTATGCATATTAAATAGCTCTCTGAACTTTATTGAGGAGGATTCAAGTGGATTAAAATTCTTTAATATAAACAATCTTTTTGCCTATCTGTTATAAAAAAAAAGGTGAATATTCATTCATTAATTAAAAATGTTAGAAACAAGGCAATTCAAAATGAACAAACAGTGATTTCAAACCGATGAGTGCGGTAAAACATTTCAACAGTAAAAAGACAATGTAATTCGACAGGAAGGAACTCTTGGGTGGTTTGGAACTCTGCCTAAACTTTTTTTTTTGTTTCCGCTTCACAGTTTCCCCAGCAGCGGTTTTTCACATTTTCCTTTTGAACATATTATACATATTCAGATATGCAGTGGATTTAATCATGAAACACTACAAACATTTTTGCTAAAACAACTAAAAAACCAACATGAAATTAATTTAATTTTTAGTAGGCTTTTGACAAGTCAGCGTTGTAGGGGTTGGGGCCAACCTAATCAGTCAACTAATACAACTCCGCTAATAAAAGAACTGAATAAAAATACACAATACAATAGAATACCTGCACAATACAAAACATTCCTTTTACAAATTACATACAGCTAATCAACTAATATTTTTAATCTAAAAGATAAAACAATTATTCGTTATATGTGTAACATCTAATTCAACCGGTGGATGGGATGAACAAATAAGGATTTATGATCATTTATTATGCATACACAAATAATATTATGAGGTATAAGTATTTATAATATTAGTATAACTAAAAATAATAATATTATGATGCATACATTTATAAATAAAATACATAAATTTTAGTTTTACTATAGCATTTCCAAGTCAATTGTAATCTTTTCCAAATCAATTGTCACCTTTTCCATTTCAATTGCAACTTTTTCCATTTCAATTGTAACTTTTTCCATTTCAATTGTAACTTTTTCTATTTCAATTGTAGTAACCTTTTCCATTTCAATTGTAACCCTTTCCAAATCAGTTGTTACCTTTTCCAATTCAATTGTAACCTTTTTCATTTCAATTATAACTTTTTCCAATTCAATTGTAACCCAACCGGGCATGAATTATTTATGAAAAATAATTATTTTAATTACAATAATGATTTTTGAAATGATTTTGGCATATTCTTCCGTCATTTTTTTCGTTTATTAGATAGTTTATACTAAGTGCTGATTTCGAGTAGTTAAATTTTTTAAGTAAAATTGTTGTTTATTTATTTTTAAATATTTATTTCTTTTATTTATTTGGAGGGGAGAAGGGGGATTGGATTTCGTCGATTTGGTGATGGTTCATTCTGTTTTCGAAGTTGCTAATGTCAAATTTATTACGCAAATTTTGTTCGGCAACGAGCATTTCTCCTTAATTATTAGTTTTTAAAATTCTTCGGTATAGGTATTGTTTACTAGATTTTCAAGGGCGCTATTTCCGAATTTACATTCGGATTTTCGGTCACTTATGAGCATTTCGATTTTCTGTTGCTGTTGAAGTTTTCTTTGACACAGAAATTGTTTATTAGGTGTTCGCGGATTCTGATTACATATTTCAAATTTTATTTTTATCGAATATTTGATCACATGATAAAAAGTGGCGCTGCGGATGCGGAGCATCTTCCAGCAGGCATCGTGGGTCACGTGATTAGATCACGTGTCAAGACACTGTGTGCGAAAAATAAGCTGGGTGCCATGGGTCGCGGACTAAAAACTGGCGCAGACTTTCTGTGAGGAGCGTAGTCCAGAGGGCACAAATGATCTCGTGATTGGATCACGTGACAAAAACATGTGGTCGGAAGAGGCGCAGACCTTCGGGGTGGAGCAAAGAACAGAAGATGCCATGAATCACGTATCATAAAATTGTAGGCGAAGAATAGGCCAGATGCACTGAATCCTGTGATCAAGTGACTATAAAGTCCCTTGGTGGCGGATCATAAGTCAGAACGAGCCATGAGTCTCATTACTGAATCACGCGATTAATTCCTGTGTGTGGAGCTTGGGCCAGAAGCACTATGTGTAACGTGACTGGATCCTGTAACTAAAAACAGGGTAGGCCCTTGCTGGCGGAGCATAAGCCAGACGGCACCATGGGTCACGTTACTAAAACCTTTGGGCGGTGCATAGGCGAGAAGGCGTAATTGTTCACATGGCCAAATCAGGTGGCTGCAATGTAGCGCGGCTCTAGGGGTGGAATAGAGGCCTGAAGGCACTCTGGGTCACGTGACTAAATCTTGTAGGCGGAGCATGGACCAGAAGGTGTCATAGGTCATGTTACGAAACCGAGTGGGCGAAGCCTAGTCCAGCAGTCGTCATGGGTCACGACACTAAACCGAGTAGGCTTAGTATAAAAAGTCGTGCTGCGCTTGGAGAGGGTGTATAGGCTAGAATAGGCCGCGGGAGCCATGGGTCACTTGACTGGTTTGTCTACCTTACTAGACCCTGTGGGCGGAGCATAGTTCTGAAGGCTCCTTGGGTCACGAAACTAAAACTTGTAGGTAAAGCATAGGCCAGAAGCACTATGGGTCGCGTGTCAGGAACTCATAACCAAAAGGTAGTGCTGCCCATTTGGCTGATCGGATAAAGTGAATAAATGATGTGGGTAGAGCGTAAGGCCAGAAGGTTCCAAGGTTCACGTGACTGGATAGCGTGACTAAATCCTGTGGGCGGAGTATAGGCCAGAAGTGTCCATGGTGTGACTGGGTCGGTTGACTAAAAAGTGGCGCTGCGCTTGAAGATGGAGCATAAGCTAGAAGGCGCCGTGGGTCACCTGTGGGGTTCAGGTGACTAAGAAGTGGGGCTGCTATTGGGGGTGGAGCGATCTCCAACAGGAGCCATAAGTTACCTGACTGGACCCTGTGGGCGGAGCATAATCCAGAAGGTCCCATGGATCAGGTGAAGGAAGGACGTGAAGAAAAAGTGCTGCTGCTCTTAGGGGCCAGAAACGGTCATGGGTCACGTGTTAAAACGGGGGGGGGGATGGAGCCCATCCAGAAGACGTCAGGTATCATGTGACTTAAACTTGTGGGCGGAGAATAGACAAGACGGCGCAAAGGGTCACGTGACAAATGACCAATTGCTTTTTTTATGACGATAAAGCTACCAATGCTTGAGCCATGCTCCTCTCAATCCAAGACCTACATTCTCACCCGAATAAAAAAAAGGTTACAATACAACAACGAAAACCTTCAACCATTTGTACAATCCTGCGGCTACATATTAATAAGTGGATTGATTAAAAATATAAATAGATCGTTCTTTGAGGTTTGTGGTCAACTAAAAATATTGTTTTCATATTCAAAATAGAAAAAGTATCGACAAAAGCAATCAAAATATTTTAAAGGAAAATAAAAATCTTACTTTGTATTTGTCCTTTTAATCAGTTGGTGTGCATTTTATGATTTTCCTGACGAAACGAATGGTCTTATCAATGCCGAGCATCCTGATAATTTTTTTTTTTAAGTCATATTCACTTCAAGTTTCAACATCAACTGCGTTCAATTGTTTTAGAATTTTTAAAATGTATGAAATTCTGTTTCTATGAAACAGAACACGTTTCATAGCAATATATTTCATTCTCAATTTAACATTATTATAAACTAAACATCTAATATCACGGAAAATATTCTATTTCGTCTATTTAATTCTGAACTCCTAAGCCTAACGGTCTTTTATATTCCCAAAAAAACTAATATTTTCCGTTGGTAAATTTAATTTAGAAATCAGGAAAAAAAAATTGACATAATTAACAAGCCTCAATGACCTTATTCTGACATCATAGTAAACCAAATGCAAAGAAAATATACACGGTGGAATACCCTCGTTGGGTACACTCAGCCTCTGAAAGATGGATGCCGGAGATCACGTGAATAAAAAGGGGAGTGGCCCTTGGGGTCACAGCTTAGGCCAGCAGGCGTCATGGGTCACGTGACTAAAAAGTGTAGCTACGCATGGAGGCGGAGTATAGGCTACACGCCGCCATGGGTCACGTGACCGGATCAGGTGACAAGACACTGTGGGCGAAGAATAAGCCGAGTGCCATGGATCGCGGACTAAAACGTGGCGCAGACCTTCAGGGAGGAGCAAATACCAAAGGGATATAGGGTCCCGTGATCGGATCACGTGGCAAAAACATGTGGTCGAAAAATAGGCCAGAAGGCATTTGAAATTACATTTAGATTTAGTTTATCGTTTTATAAAACCTAATAAACAATAACTTCACAGAAAAAAAAAATAGCAATTGTAATGGTTATTCGAAATGAGCATATTCCATAAAATAACCAATTCGAAAAATCGAATAAAAACGCTTGAAAATCTAATAAACCATCCTTATAAACGCAGAAAAGTTCAATAAGAACAGTAAATCGAAACGCGCATGCGCGGCCGAAAATCCGATAGTAAATTCGGAAATAGCGCCCTTGACAACCTAGTGTACGATAGCTATACCGATGAATTTTTAAAACTAATAATTTAGTAGAAATGCTCGAGGCTGCACATAATTTCGGTATTAAATTTGACATTAGCAGCTTCGAAAACCTAATAAACTATCACAAAATCGATTAAATCCATCCCCCCACCCAAATAAATAAAAAATATTTAAAAGTAAATAAACAACAATATTTTTTCAAAAATTTAAACTACTTGAAATCAGCACTTAATGTAAACAACATAATAAACGTAAAAATTTCGGAATAATAAGTCAAAATTATTTCATATGTCATTATTGTTATTAAGATAATTATTTTTCAATAATGAAATAAATAAAATAGCATTAATTCATGTCCGGTCGGGTTACAATTGAAATAGAAAAAGTTACAATTGAATTGGAAAAGGTGACAATTGATTTGGAAAAGTTGACAATTGATTTGAAAAAGGTTACAATTGACATAGAAATGCTATAAATCACAAATACTAAGTGCTGTCTAAATAAATTATAAATATTTCACAGTACTAATTTGGATATTATCTTTAAGTTAACTATGTATAATTGAACACCTGCCGGGTTTTTTAAGAGAACTGTTCCCTAATTAAAAAGAAGAATGCATTAGACTAAATTTAAGAAAATTAGTAGAGGATAAAATAAACTGGCACCCCAGGTACTGTAATTGTAAATAAATCATTAAATGAAATTCTTTTTAGTCTATTATCTATAATTATCTCGAAAAATCATGTTATTAAACAAGGTTATTTATAGGTACACTAAACAAATAAAAAATTTAAGTAATATATTATAAAATGAATGTAAAAAAAAATTGAAAAAACTTCTACTAAACATTGTTTGGATCCAAAATTTGTTTGCAATTTTGAAAATAGCCGCAGAGGTAGAATCGAAGGTCGAATAAATATACACAAAATAATTAAAATTAGTATAAGGATTCAAAACGGTTCACTTTTGTATCTTTTTAAAAATAAATTAATAATTGTGCAGAAGGAAATGCGTAAAAAATACGTATGAATTTTTAATTTAAGGAAGTATATTATTTTTATTCTAGATTAATAGTATTAAGCCAATTCAAGCTCCTTAAGGACTAAATATTGCTTTTATATCTCATATTCTTAAATAATAGCATCCATATAATAAGACCCTGAGGTGTGTACGACCGTATCCGTTGTTTAGACTCGCAAAACCATCACAGCCATCCGGTATTGCGAATGTTTTATAGCCTGCACCGTGTTTATTTCTACGTTATATAAATAGAAAATTTGTGAACATCTGATAGTGAATATAGAGAATATCTGTAGACTGCTTTCTTGTGGGGAGGATAAATAAATAAGGCTAAATAAATAAAGTAAGGCTAAATGATTGAATAGTATGTTTTGCATTTTTCCCAGTAATTACAACCGTCCGGTTATTTAATCAGTTATTTAATTTTAATTTTATAAGAAACAAGATTTTATCTCGTAAGTGCTGGTGAAAACCACTAATGTGCTAAAAAAAAACGTAAAAAGATTTGAATTGATCAAAAAGAATCAATCCCCCTGTGTGAAAAAATGTTTTGGCATGCGCAACAGTTACTGCTAGAAATCAACCATATGAACTTCCAAGACAATCTTTACACAGGAGCTTTTATTGACGATATTTGCCTTTCTTCTCCTTCATCGGGCCGATTTATCGTATGCAATCGGAATGCTTTGTTTTCTTTGAATTTATCCTGTTTTATTTCTTGTTTTTTTCATTATCTTTTGCTTTAATAAATAACTTTTCAGAGAAATTAAGATAGGTTTAATAGAATTATTGCATAAGTTTATCTTCCACGCCGTAAAATGTGGATTTCATTAGATCTACTGCATTTCCCGTATTAGTATCTTCTTTTCCCTTCTTTTCCAGGGATATTAAATATTATCGAATTATTTTTTCAATATCTTTTCTCAGGACTTGTTTATTTTTTCTTTTAAGAGACAGTTAATATATTCAAGTTCTTCGAGCTTGTTTTTTATATATTTGAATTGCGATGTAATATTTTATAATACAGAGTATTCTTTTCCAACTGAATCTTTTATATTTATAGTTTCATTATTGCCGAAGGTACCTTAATTCCTATAATATTGATTGAAGCGTTACAGATGCAGCGCTTATTGGCTCCATATTGTTATTATTTGAAGTATCATTTATTTATGATTTTTAATTAATTTTAGTTAAATAACAATTAAGCAACTACTAGATATTTTATCCGGTTTTCATAGAAAAACGGCTAAACCATTGTAGACCAAACTTTTTATTATTTAGAGTCGTAACAAGGCTTTAAGATACGTTAAATTGTTACCCGCAGTCATGAGATAAAATGGCGGCGAGCTAAATTTTATTTTATTTCTTGAAAAATCAGATCAATATCAATTGGTGGTAGGTCGTTAAATATCTAAAACTTTCCTTCGCCCGCCACAGCCGTGCAGTGGAACGATCCAACGTATTCTTCTGAGCATCGGTCAAAAAGTCAAAACTCTAATTTGAACTAATTTTTACTTTAGCACCCTACACTTGAACACCCTCTTACGAGATTTTCCATTTTCGAACTCTACATTCTATCCATGGCAATGAAATCAACAAAATTATCCACTTGGTGCATTTCGATATTTCGATCCAAAATATTGTCCAAAATTTAATCACTTAATATTAACGTTCTGAATTTTTTAGAATAAAATAATTATTTTAGGACAATCAATACTGATGTATAAAATTCAAAGTTAATAGGCTGGTTAAGAAGTTTTATCAGATGGTAATTTCTTTACCGCCTACCAAGAATCAAAGTTTAGGTTGTCTAGTTTTAGATGGTATATGGAATTTCTGCTCTTCTGGCCACTTTGGATTTTGAATGGGTCCCTACAAGCTTCCTCAACAAATTTCTGTCCTACAATATTGTGAATATTGTATATACAATATGAATGGATTCTTACAGTATTAATACCTATTGCCCTTGAGTGTAGCAGCTTGCATTATTTTTCAATAAAATAAAAACTAATTCAAGTCTCAAATATTTGAACTTTTATTGGATTTAACCGTGTAAAAATATTTTTGGTTTCATAATAGCAAAAAATAGTTAATAAAAGTTTAAATCTGTAGTGTCAAAGACAAGTTTTTGCAAGTCGCATTTTTAAATTTAGTCTCTAATTTCTCAGCAATGCGTCATAATCTCAGTGATACAATAACGAAATTTTTGTTGATTACCGAAAACCTAACAACCTGCAAAGTTTCACTAAAATCCGTTCGATACAGTGTGAGAAAATTATGGGCAACCGAATCGCAAATTACAATGACGGTGATAACAGAGAAAAATTTTTGTTTGTCATTTATTTTAATTTAATAAATATCTTTATATTTATACAGTTTTATTTTTATTAATTTACCTTTCAGAGTAGAGAAACGAAACTTATTTCAAATTAACGAATAGTCAATTAATGACTATTTTAATGAAATTAAAATAACGTGCGCCGTAAAACGAAAGATTGATCTTTGTTTATTATTAAAATCGAACACTTTTAACCCTATTTGAATTGGCTATTTCAAAAAGGTAACATGCCCGTATTTTTAGAATGGGATATGTGTCGTTTCTTAAATAATCGATTCATTTGTTATTGCTCTGTCTGCTTACATCTCATTTCTTTCTACTACTCGGTTTTTCGTTTAGTCTTTCACAGGTATTTATGAGTGATAGATAGTGCGTTCAAAAGAATTTTAAAAAAAATTAATAACGATTGGGAATGACATTTGAATTTTCCCTTAGTTTTTAAGTTTGGATTTAATTTTATTTAAGAATATCGGTTTTACTTAATTTGGGTTGGATTAAGAACTAAAAAAAAATGGATAATTTAAAAACAAAATAAGATTTTTATATGCTTTTACGAGATTCGTAATGTGAGCTGCTGGTAAGCCTTTGGTGTTCTGAAAAAAAAAAAGTGGTTTTCTTTTTTTTTTTATATGTTAAAATTACGCTGGTTTAGGATATAAATTTTAAAAAAACTTATTTCGCGTTACGGCTATATGATGTTAATAATTAATATTAACCAATTCTTACAAACTAATCCCGATTATAAAAACAAACCAGGCCGCCAGAAGATCTACGCCGTTCATACCTTTTGACAGCTAGGCTGTCAACAATCTCGTAGGTTGACATCCAGCTGGGCTTAGATCTGATGTCAGTTGCTACAGCCAGGCACCAAAGCGTACGCAGGGGGATGGATTTGGGATTATATACCTCCCTCCCCCCCTCCCGAAATGTGAGAAAAACATAACTTTCAAACCCTCCAGCATAAGGTTTGTATTCTGAATAATATTTTTGGTGATTTCTAACAAAAATTTCTTATCCTATCTATTTTCATCCTTATCCTTATAACTTACGGTCAATTTGTGGATTATAGACATTTAGATGATTACTCGCCTTCTTCATATTAAACTCCCTCCCCGAAAAAATAATCTGCGTACGCCCTGGCCAGGCACATTAGGTCAAATTGGCTACTGTAATCGTCGCGCTCTTTAAAAAAAATTTAAACTATATTCGCTCCAAAATCAAATATTAAATTATGATTCCTATTTTTCTTGTTCGCTTGTTGCAATTTGAGAAATTTCTGTCACGAAATCGATAGCCATGTTGTTTCGTAGATAGTGTCTGTGTGTATTCATGATTTCACTGCTAAAAATTAGCAAATTGGTCATAACATTCGGCTTGGTAGTGAATTTTATGTAGATGTTTAAACTATTAATAGTGAAAAAGTAAGATTCGGCATATAGTGATAATATTTCAAATTATTAGGACGGCTGAGTACCGCTAACAAGAAACAGGAGGGATATCCGTCCATCCAGGAAGGCTACGTCAGCCGTTGTTTGTTATCTGTGGCCTGCTGACGGCTTTTGATCCTCAGCCATTTTGTTATAAGATGGCGGATGGCAGGTTGATGGGATTTTATATAACAACGGAACAAAGTCTTGTCAAAATCAGTTTAGCCGTTCTCTCATGAACAGCAGCCAAAAAACCTTAGCAGACAAATTTAGAATAATAAAATTTAACTAATTATTTACAAAAAAAAAATTAAATTATATGCTAAACATAAAATTAAATAAAACATAATACATTCGTTTTGGAGATGTGTATATCATGAAGCCAGAAATTTAACTCAAAATATTACGTCAAATAGCACAAAATCTGTAGTTTCTTCCGGCTAAAAAGGGCTCAAAATAATTTATATATTTAAAACGATACCACGTAGTGTAATTTAGATCGACATAGTGTTATTTATATATATATATATATATATATATATATATATATATATATATATATATATATATAAAAATAACACTATGTCGATCTAAATTACACTACGTGGTATCGTTTTAAATATATAAATTATTTTGAGCCCTTTTTAGCCGGAAGAGACTATAGATTTTGTGCTATTTGATGTACTATTTTGAGTTAAATTTCTGGCTTCATGATATACACATCTCCAAAACGAATGTATTATGTTTAATTTAATTTTATGTTTAGCATATAATTTAATTTTTTGATATATATATATATATATATATATATATATATATATATATATATATATATATATATATATATTTATATATATATGGAGAGAGAGAGAGAGAGAGAGAGAGAGAGAGAGAGAGAGAGAGAGAGAGAGAGAGAGAGAGAAAAGGATATTGTAAAGGGATATTTGGATTACACAAAGAAAACCACGTATTTTCATATTACTAAAAGTCGAAATTTCTCTACTGTAACTGAAAATTTTCTCAACTTTTATCGAAATAGGATAAAAATAATACTAGGTACTCCTATTGTTGTAGGTGTTTAAAATTAGACTAGGTTCGCAAAGTAGGGTATACCGTTGGAAAAATGATAGCCGGTGACTAGTTTCATACAAAGATTTGGGCATATAAAATGAACATGTCTATTGGCCTGGCATGAAAAATGTACGTTTGCCAACTTATAGCCCCTGGAATAAAAAATGCCGGCCAAAAAAAAACTTTAGGAGAAGAAATTTTAGGAATATTTTAGGTTTTCCACTAATAATTTCTAAACGATGTGATCTATCGGGAAAAAAATCTTTGGGTTAATTCAATTATATCAATAAATGCTATGTATTCAGATTAAATCAGATGGAATTTTAATTTAGCAGAAACAATTGTAATAAATAATATTTGAGAACAATCATTCTATTTAAATGGGTATTAAGCTTAACAAGTCATCAGACCCGATTTGTTGAAATAAAAAAAGTTATATCATAAATTCATGATTTAGTTGAAGTTATTGAATAATAAAACGTTTCACAAGATTTATTGTGTTTTTTATTAAGCGCATCCCGTTAAAACACCATTATTTTTACTGTTTTTCAAATCTTTGAACTTGAGAAAAACAATTTGAAACCAATAAGACCTTTGAACTGGCCAGGGACATAAAACTCTTTGAAGGAGAATAAAGAAATGAAAAGGATAATAAAAGAAGGGCGAATGTGTCTATTGAGAGATGGGTGGATTATCCAAGGAAATAAAAGTAAGGAAAGAAATTGTAGATATCAATATATATTTATTGTTTTCACTTCTTAAAAGATCTCGAAATTTATAATTCATTCATTAGCACAGATTGACAGATATATTTTTAAATTAATTTTAGAAAAAGAAGTTGTTTTTTTTTTAATTTTTTAGATTTTTTTTTATTTTTTTAAATTTGCCTAAATATATCTAAAATAAAAATATCAAGAGCAAAAGAATTAAGCAGCGACATACGCTGTTTAAAAGAGGCCAAGCGCGTGTAGAGTCCTCTTTTAGCATATCTGAAAATTTATTTTCATAACAATATTTTTATTTCAAGTATGTTTAGTATTTTAATTTTATAGTGCTGTAGTAAACTTATTTTATTTTTAAGATTTAAGCATTATTCATTTAAATTTGTTAATGTTTATTTTATTTTTATTTTCACTGGCAGTTTCATTTCATATTAATTTCAGAATTGTTTTGGCTAAATTACAGATTTTTTTTTTTTTTGGTAAAGTTTTGTTTTATTTCACCATGATGATTTTTATTCTATTTTTATTATTTAATTCTCAAAACACTTCCTTGTCGGGGAAACCTAATTTCACATCACACATTTTGGCAAATTAGGAGCCAATTCGAGACCAATCCCAAAAGAAACCAAGACTTCATTTATACGAAATTAAAGCCAAATAAAAGCAAATGTTTTCCTTGAAGCGTGGTATAAGTAGCCCTGCAAGAGGCTAAGAAATACATTTAAAGAAAAGAGTGATTTAAAAAATAAATAAAACTTTTCGATATTGGTCCCCTCGAAAACCGTCTTTGTTTAGCTAAGCTAAGCTACATTTCTGAAATAAAATTTTATTTACTATATAATGGTACAATTGAAATTTAATTATCTTGAATAGTTTTTGAGTGCTCGCTTCTTATTTAAAAAAAAAAAAAAACGTAGCCTACTTAAAAAAACACAAATCTTGAATTTTCTCCTTTCTGTCTGGAATCGGACCATTGTCCATAGGAACTTTTTTGTTGCTCTTTAGATCTACTGTCTCCTCTTTAAATATTTTCCGAGACTTATGGAATACCTTGTATATTGGAAAGTTAGTATGTAGAGACGGACAAGAAGTACTCTTGAGTATCGAGCACCGAGTATTTTACTAAACCACTCTCACTAACCGGGATTAGAAATGACTAGGGATGGAAGGGGTAGGTCAGTCTTCATTACCCCTTCCATCTAATCCCAGCGAGTGAAAGTATTCGAGTAAAATACTCGGTAATCGTTACTCAGAGTACTTTTTACCTATCTCAGGTACAGAGTTCTTCATTTAGTAAAAATAAAAAAAGAAAGAAAGAAATTTCTGGCAATAAACTGGAAGATTCAGTTCTCAACAGCAATTGTTCTCAATCAACAAATACATATATATACATATTGTTTTTTATCTATGAAAACTGCACTTTATATCTATGGTCTGCAGGGATATCCAGGCGTCATATCAGGTTTTTGTGCCTAAGGACAACAATCACATCCCCGAGTATAAAATTTTCAAAAATTTGTATTATAAGAAAACAAATTATTATCCAGGGCATAGAGCATAATCCGAGCGATTTACTAGATGAAATTATGTTTCCCAAAGGTTAAGAAAAATAAAAATATAAATTTTGTCCGCAGGTTTTTATTAATTTTGTTATTCTTTATTTAATTTTATTTCTTTTTTACATTTTGAAAATGTTTTGTAACTTAAATTTTAAATGGTACTTGGACATAATTAGGAAAGCCAGTCTAGAATTGGGTCTTGTGTAATCCAGACCTCCGGAGATTACGATGTCCAGCCATTTTGAAACTAAAATGGCTGCTGAGCCTTTCTCCACACCATCATAGCAGAGACATCAAGCCGAAATGCTTTCTATCTCAATATCATCATCAAAAGAACTTCTTAAAACTTTTTATTCATTATTTATAATTTATAAATAACTTTTAAATAATTAATTAAAGAAATTATTATCACTATTTTTTTTTTTTAGAATTGGTACTATGCTTACACATTCACACCTTGTTTGTTAAATTCACAAACTATATCCAAGTATAAATATAATAGGAATGACTCTGAATATATCTAAACCTCTTAATGACAAATAAGCTTCAATCACATTACTATTTAAATTTCTAAAATATAATCTTATTCATTTTCTTATCTAAATTATAACATTTTCCCCGAAAAGTTCCCACAGACGTTAACAGTAATATCAGGTTGGTAGGAAAACAATTTCGTTTTTTAACCGATAAATTTGAACATGAATGTTTCAGCTTATAATAAACTTTATTAATCAAAGTAAGAACCATTAGAATCAATACACTTTTGCCAACGAGAAACAAGTTTATTTATCCCGGTAGCGTAAAATTCCGGAGTGCAGGAGGCGATGAAGTCGTTAAAGGCGTTTTTGGCCTCGCCTTCGTTCTTGAAGCATTTCCCTTGAAGGAAGTTGTCGAGATGCTTGAAAAAGTGGTAGTCGGTAGGCGAAAGGTCTGGCGAGTACGGCGGATGAGGTAGAGTCTCGAAGCCTAATTCGTTCAACTTCTGCAGAGAAAGAGACAATGACACTTCAAAACGGCGATTTTTCTGATTTTCCTTCAGTTGGTGTGGGATCCATTATTCGAGTTTTTTTGTTTTTCCAAGTTGTTTTAGATGATCCAAAACTGTCGGATGAGTGACGCCTAATTCTTTCGCAAGCTCTCTAATCGTTGAGCCCGGGTCTGCTTCAATCAATGCCTTCAACTGGTCGTTGTAAATCACCGATGGCCTTCTTGATCTTCGAGGCTCTCATCTCCAATGCGAAACTTCTTAAACCAAAGTTGAACCACACGTACTTGAACAATGTCTGGCCCAATTTTTCGATTTTTTTCGAGTAGTTAATTTTTCGAGCAGTCTCGGCCGCTTTAGTACCCAGATTAAACTCGTACAGGAAAATAGCCCGGATTTGCTTCTTCTCCATTGTCTATTTAAGAGCAAAAAAAAACAACACTTAAATCAACAAAATCTTGAAAGTTTTTATTCAAAATACAAAGCAAAGTTAGCACTTTGAAATGATATAACGCACTAACACATTGATACATAACTTATCTTAATATCAACAATACAAACATCAACAATACAAAAAACGAAATTGTTTTCCTACCAACCTAATACTTTTTTTTTTATAATTTACTTATTAATTATTTATTAATATATTTTTATTTTATTTCACATTTGCTCATTATTTTTTTATTATGAATTTATTTGTGGAGATTTTCTATTATGCAATATATGATTTATTGATTAAATTATTTTTTATGTCAACCAGATCTCTTCCAAACCTATGATGGTCTGAGAATTTTACGCCATAAATATAAACGAGCAACAACGTATACAAATAAAACAATATTATTACGTAAATAGACTTAAGTCCGCCTAGCGAGTAGTTCAATATTTATATTATTAAACTTTAATGCCACATAGCACACATATTATAAAATATAATATTCCTATATTTTATCCAAATAATGAAGTATATCACTGAGCATAAGAAATAATCTTTACTATTCTATTCCTTTTCTATTAAAAATTTATATTTTATTTTTAAAAGGCGAACTAAATAAAAAAAAGTTGACAGTAATTAAATTTCAGTATATATCATGAATTAATATATGTTTATAAATAATTACAAATATAATCATTATAACTAAAATAACCCACCCATCTATGAAATGAATTGATAATTTTAGGTTCCAGTATTAAACTTTTGTTTATAATATCATTAATTCGAACCATTTTTTTCCTGAAATTGATATTAAGATGAAATGTTCCTTCGCTAATATCATGTTCCTTCATGATTTCTAAAACGGTTTTCATAATATCGTCGCACAGTAGGGCTTTGTGTCGTATCGCGCTTAAACTCTTTTTTTTTATCTGTAGTTATTGTGACAAATTTATTATTTATAAAGGACCTAGACCAAAGATCGAAGGCTTACAGAAGATTTTATTTTATTTTTTAAAATAAATTATTTTGATTTTTAATGAAAACATAGAAATGTCTGTAAATTTTTATTACTCACTGTATAATTACGGGAGTGTAATGGCAGGGAATGCAATGATGGCACATTTCCTTTTTTTCGTCTTGCGTGAATTGAGGTTATGTTTGCATGAAAATATTGCTATTAATGTTGTTTGGCATCATTTATTAGATCAAATTAATTCAAATTGTATAATTATAAAAATAATGTATTTGAAAGGGGTGACAAAAAAGTGTACACAACGCATTTTCTTACTCTGTTTTTTTCTCTAGTTTCACTCAATTGCAGAAAACAATTCGATTTACTTCTGACCCGTGAAAAAAACCTATTTTAAAATGATACCTAACCTCAAACTATCTTCTAGATGCCATCTACTGTCAGGAAAATGCACTTAAAGCAGAATAGAATGTTATGATGGCCAAACCTTGGGACAGGTATTTTGAGGCCCTCTTTGGCTATATGTTTGTAAAAAAAATTCAAAAATATCATTTTATTACGTGGTAACACTGTAATAATATAATTTTTTAAACAGTGTACTGCTATTAAGAGCGATAACACTTTGAATAAGTAATTTTGTGGCTTGGAACAGGGGAAGGTAGTGAGTGACGTTTGGGGTATCCTGCCTTAAATTGATTCTAACAGAAATACTTCCAATGTGATTTATAGTATGCAGCAAACAGGTATGCTTAAAATAAAAAAACAGACACTTGAAGTTTTACAATATAGCGCCACATTAGGCAGAAAATTTAAAATTATATGAGAATCAGTCATATATATTTACATAAATCACGCACATAACTCCTTATTATTATAGTAGCTTGAAGAAACTATTGATAGATGTGTCTGAATATTTTTGGGCGAGTGATGTCAGTACTGTAACCACCTGATTTATTCCCCGAATAGCGTCAGGTACTCTTTAAGAGTTGAGGTTTTTAAATACACTATATAAATACACTGAATAAATATTTACACATCATTTTATATATGTTTATATTTATATATATTTTGAAGGTTTGGAGGTAACTTAAAAGATAGCTCCATTATGTAATATGCAAACGAAGGGACTTCCAGGCGATAGAACTGAGTAGCTGCAGAAGAGAAACTTTTTACCCTTGGGTGTCATCCATATGGAGGACCGTTGCTTCTAACCCCTCCTGGAAAATGTTATGGTGAATCACTTACAGCAAAAATTTCATGAGACTCCATCTAATGCTGTCATGTATTATTAACTAAGGATTTCTTTCGTTATTTAAATTTTTACCGATTAGAATAATAATGATGCTCGTACAAGATAGTAGATAAAGACAAATATATATATATATATATATATATATATATATATATATATATATATATATATGTATTGAGAGCCAAAAAAATTTGACATCTTTAAAGTAATATATCTGTCAAATTAAAGTCATTAGGTGGTTTAATTCAGTCAATAATTAGTCAACTTAAAAACAAAACAATGCTTGTGTTTTTATTATTCTGACAACAGATGTTTCCGAACCAACCATGTGGATCATCTTCACATAGATGGGAGACTAACCGATAGAAAATAAAAAAAAAAATAAATAATCACACAAGAAGGAAGATTGGAAAAAATACAAAAATGTTAATCAAAATAAATAATGACAAAGACGGAACAAATAAAATAAAATAAACATAGAAAAAAAAACTGTAATAACATAAATCATAAAGGGGCTTGGGTTCATTATATTGTATGGAAATACTGTTTCTTGACCAACAGTAATTGAAGGAGGTAATCCGGCCCGGAGGTTCACGCGGAACTACCAGGTTTTCCCCCAACCCATTGAAGGATCAGGTAAACACTTTATATAGCCTGGGTGTGCCTATTTTCAGGTAGCTTAAGAAATTAAGTGAAATTTGTAAAATATGAGGAATCATAATAAGAGTCATATTGATAAAAGACACAAATTAAAACCACATGCGTCTACAGAAGTATCGGTCATTTTTTTTACAACCTAAGAGGTTTTACCGGCCCGGGTCGACTTACGGTTAATATAAAATGATAAATAAATTGGCACAGCCGGAATCGGACCAGAAGCCGGCAGTTATGGCCCTAGTGCCTTGCCCACTGAGCTACTCCACTCCTTATTATGCAGAGGGTACCTGATCCTTCAAAAAAGAAGAAAAAAATCTATGTTTTTGCACAATACTATAGGTGAGAATTTTTCATTTTCTTAGAAATCATCATTTTTATTTTTTTCGTTTTACATTTAATCTATATACACTTTCCCATCCGTCTTTATGTCTTATTCTGTACACTTTGGTTTAATTTCAAATAATAATTTTATTTTTATAACACATTCTATTTGTTTACATAATTTGTTTGTATATATGTATAGAACTTTTTTTCTTTGTACCATCCATTTTATTATTCGTTACCATCTTTTTTTTTTGTATTATTTCATATACATAATTTTTTTTAATGATTTTATCTTTTTATAATTCTATTAGTTAGTCTCTTATTTTTGTTGAAGCCCTAAATAACCGAAACGTCGAACAGTGGTTCAGAAACCCTGATTTCTGTCGGAAAATTATTTCGTTGTAGCGTATGCTTTCAGTGGTGGAAAGTGTTCTATATTAACCAGCTTATACCAAACACTTGCCAAAACTTGAAAGGATAAGACCCTGTTTTTGTAGCTCCTTCTCGAAGTCAACATTAGTCGATATTGACAAATCGAGTGAGAACTGAACGTTCTGAATTACAACAAAGTGTGATTTTAGAAAACATTTTAATCCTCTTTCTTTTTCTATATAGATGGGCTCGTCATCAGCAGGCAAGTTGTTTTTTTTTTTAATATCGATTCCATAATGAAATAGTAATTTTTGTTTCTTATCTACGAAAAGTTTCTCATGGTGGTAACTTCCGCGCACCGCAAGGCATCGCAACGTATTTTATATGAATATAAAGCTAAAGCCTCTCTTAGCTCTAAAAATATCAGATGCTAGTTTTTGCTCGGTTTTTTTATATTGATTTTGTAGTTTTATTGTAGCCTGAGCATTCCCTAAAATATTTATAGTAATCAAGGAACCGACTAAACAGTTGACCGATAAAAAAGTCTGCAGTGTGCAAACTCCCTTATTGTTTCGTTACTATTTAAAAATCGAATAAACCTTGACCCTAACAAAAACCAATCATTATAAATCAAAATAATATAATAAATAACATAAATCATAACTAACAGCCAACTAATCATCACTTCTATCCATATTTAGTTGTCGGAATCAAAATCATACTGAACACATCTATAGAATAAGTTTCGAGGAGAATACAGAGATGCCCAACTTTACCAGAATCGCTACGAAAATTAAGGGTGGTTCTGAAGTTAGAATACGAATATATTCAAGGATTTATTCAAAAGCTTATAAGATCAATGCCACATCGATTTTTAAAGGTAATAAACAAAAAAATTAAAAGAAATAATCCATATTTAAATTCGACATTTTTATATAAAAAGGAAAATTCAATATAATGTACTTTTTTTTCTAGGTATAATAATATTCCATATTTTTCTCATATGACCTCTTTTATAAATTTTAAAGCAATATTAATAATTAATTGATTGGAAAAAGATAACAAATAATAATAACAATAACAAATAAGATTGGGTGGCTGGCCAATTTATGTGCCTCGGTATAGAATTAAATTTTTAAAAAAATATCAGTTACCTCGGTATAGAATTAAATTTAAAAAAAAAATATCAGTTACCTCGGTATAGAATTAAATTTAAAAAAAAATATAAGTTATCTCGGTATAGAATTAAATTAAAAAAAAAAAATATCAGTTACCTCGGTATAGAATTAAATTTAACAAAAAAAATATCAGTTACCTCGGTATAGAATTAAATTTTAAAAAAAAATATCAGTTACCTCGGTATAGAATTAAATTTAAAAAAAAATATCAGTTACCTCGCTACAGTTTTCCTCTTTTAAAATATAAGGGATATTTCATGTTTTGTTTTTTTATTAGAGATATTTTAAGATTTTGTTTATAATATTTAATTTTATTCTGAAATTCTTGTTTTTTCTGTTTCTTAGTCCATTAAGGAAGCATTAGATGCAATTTCATCATCATTATTGATGGTTATTTCCCATCTTTTTCTGAGATCATTTCATTTTCTTTTCCTAACCTAGAAGCATATGTATTGATAAAACCTTGTTTCCTATTTTGCAATACACAGAGAAGCAAGAATATCTAATGAAAATTTAGCCCCTCTTCTAAAGACTTAGTTACATGCAGAAATAATATTTTCCTTTCCTAGTCCATCTAAATTCAAATTTGGCGATTAAATACTATTATTTTAATAGTCAGAAAATCCAAAACAAGTTCATCTATCGAAAAATACTAAATTTCCAATAATACAGGAAATTCTTCCTTTTGTTCACTTATTTTTTGTAATAAATACCTAGAATGTTTCAACCAGTGCCAATAGCATTTGCAAATAATTGAAAAAAAAATTACAGCAACAATTTTACTTTTAGACTTTATATGAAAAATATACCTTAGACCAATAAGGATATTGTTAAATGTAATTCATGTTATTAAAAATATTTAACAAATATTGACACTCAATTAACTACAAATCTCAGGAAGTATCTTAAAGATTTAATCTTATCGACCTTTCGTATCCATGTTTTATTATTCAGGGATGCTCGTTAAAGAATATTTTTTGTAATAAATACCTAGAATGTTTCAACCAGTGCAAATAATTGAAACAAAAATTACAGCAACATTTTTACTTTTAGACTTTATGTGAAAAATATACCTTAGACCAATAAGGATATTAAAAAAATTTGACCAAAAGAGGCTATTAAAAAAATGAAAGATTTACCATAATATTTCAGACTCTTCCATTGTTTATAAAAGTGAACTATTATTAAATTTTTTGCGCTACAATTTCGGAAGAATATAATAGGAAAAAAATAATCAGCACTTAAATAGATAGATAGAAGAAGAACTTTATTCTGGAACTAGGTTCTTCAAGAATAACAGAACAGAACAAATAAAACAGAAACAATATCTGGCCATAAGATTACAAAATAAAGATCAATTAATGTTTACAATATTTTCAATAAAATAATAAACAAGCAATATAAACAAGTAATAAACAAACACGTAAATCGGGCTTGTTATTTAAAACAAAATGGAAACTGAAAAGACACTTATTAAAAGTAAATTCGATTACCTTGGATCCTCCGAAAACGTGTTTGTTTGTGTTTCTGAGAAAAAAAAAGCACAATCATAGGGTATGGTCTAAGTAAAAAGTTTCTTAACAACTTATGACGACAATATAAGTACTTTCGAAGATGTAAGGACTTAAAGGTACCGCTTTGATCCTTAAAAATCGTAGTACTTGTAGACTACTTTCCTCATAAGTAGAGACCGAATTTTCAAATACTTTTTTTTTTCCGCTTGTGAGAAAAAGCCTCTAAAAACGGTTATCTATCCGATTCAGAATCAACGGAACAATATTTTAAAATTTAATATTGCATATTTTGCTCTTTTTGTGCTAATTCCTCCATTTTTATTATAGTTGCATAAAATTGTACAGTCAGCACTATTTAGGCTAAATTACTTGATTTCCATTTAATTGCTTAAAATTAATGTGTGTGTATATATATATATATATATATATATATATATATATATATATATATATATCAGTACAAGGTCTTTTTTCCCATTGTTTTCTTGCTATCAGAAGAACCTACTCCACTATTAGTTGCACCATAAGATGTTCTTGAGTCACCTTTTTTTAACTTCGGATAAGCTTGACAGTATCTTCGGAGTTCATTCATCAACTTTCAGTTGTCTGAATTTCTTTCTTATCTAGACAGTCTTGAACATACAATGGGAGACCAACGACAATGTGGTTGATGCGTGAGGTATTAGACATGGTTGGTTCTATTTCTAGTAATAACCTATCTTTTCTTAATGCATAATTCAACAAGGATCCATTAATGAATTTGAAATTGTACGCATGGTACACTCTACGCCAACTTTTGTCACTATATGTTTGCAAAAATGAAGTTCTCCATTCATTCCATTTGGCTTGTAATGTCAACTTGCATAAAGTTGAATTATACCAATCTATAGCATTATGTTCTAAAAATAACCGTAATATTTGTATCTTATTTTTATCATTAATTATTTTATACCAACCACATTCTTTTTCAAAAGTATCTATCCATTGGAGAGCAGTCTCTTTACTTTGAAAATTTTCTAAAACTAACTCTTTTTGTATATTAGAAATATTTACAGGTTTATTGTCCCTGGTATCTAACCTTTCAGTAAGCTTCTCAATTAGCTTTATTAGTCCTAACTGATTCCCATTGTTTGACATTGCTTTATCTTCGGTAAAAAGAGATTGTGCATTTTGTTGTAATTCTTCTAAATAGTGGTTTTGGAAAACACAATTTAAATGTTCATCAAAATACACAGAAACTATTGCTGATGGTAGGTAAATCTTAACATTACGATACTGACCTGGTTTTGTAAAAGATTTGCAGGCATTCTTAATAATGCTAATCTTGAACAATTGGGAATGAAGTTCCAATGGTTGATATTCTTCAGGAAACACGAATGTTGTGTCTAAAGACAGTAATCTTATGGAAACAACCCTAGTTACCAAGTCACCCTGCTGCTGTGTTTCACTTTCAAAGCGAAAGCAAACCTGTACTGGCTCCATATTTTAACTTCAGAAAAACCGATTTCTAATGTGGTGAAATAGGATTGAATTCTTTAATAACTTTAGACCGATTTGATTCTAAAAACAACAATTTTATTTAGCATTATTTAATAACAATAGTATACAATGTGTTCATAAAAAACAAAACAAACAACTTACCTAAAAATAAATCGGTTTTTAATGTTAATAATACACTCTTGAATCAAACTGTGCACTCCTTACAAATATTAACACTTTTAAACAAAAACTAACAGATATGGTACAAACATCTGATCTTAAGGTTACATCTTTTCTCGAGGTTATCCCCATGACCTACACAATCAAAACCTAAACAGTGTTTTTTACACACACACACACACACACACACATATATATATATATATATATATATATATATATATATATATATATATATATATATATATATATATATATGTGTGTGTGTGTGTAAAAAACACTATAAAAGCCTGGAGAGGGTCATCAGACCTCACTTTATATATTCTCACCCAACCTCACTATATATATATATATATATATATATATATATATATATATATATATATATATATATATATATATATATATATATATGAAACCATGGTTTCCATGGTGCAGCGGAAGGCTACCATAGGCAGTCCCTTTGGAGCCAATGTCCTTCCCACCGACTCGCTCAGGAGAATCTCGGGCCGTGGCTTTCCCCGACAGGCGGTCTAGTACTAACGACGGTCGACTTAGATTACCTATTGCAAGCGCCCTTGCCCGCTCTTCCAATCTGGCTCCATATATATATATATATATATATATATATATATATATATATATATATATATATATATATATATACATATATATATTAATATGTATTATACAAAAACGATGATTTTTGCATTTTTTATGTGTTTTACACGTTTTGTGTTCTTACTGCACGATTTTGCACATTTTGATTTTTTTACTCCACGAAAACTCGGTCTCTGATCATAAGTCAGGCAGAGCATTTACCTCATTGAAGTATTTTTAATGAAGATCCAAACCTCTTTGGAATAATTAAATTTTATTTTTAAAAATCCAGGCGAAGGTGTCTTAGGTTTAATTCTTATATTGAATATTTTCCATTTGAATTCAGAATTTATGCAAGGTAAATATACAATGAGGATACAGGGATAGTACTATTTCCAACCGACAAGAGCTACATAAATCTGGAGGGGCAGACATGCCTTGGAATTCGCTCATTATACTACAGGCATCAATCATTCGTTAGGGCGGGGAATCTCCTGCCTGTCTCCCGACCTCAGGTGCCCTTATCATTCCTAAGATATCAAGTAACAACTGTTTAATGTAAAATAAATAACTTTTATTACTGAATATCCTCTAGTGAAATTATTAATCATATTAAAAACAAATTGTTTGCCAGTATCGCATGAATTGGATTATATTGAAATGGTTATTATTATCTATGAATAGTTTTCTTTTGATAAGTGACGTATATTGGTGCCAATATATTAACATTTAATTAGCCTTCCTACTAAATGTATTTGATTTATAATTATAAAACATATATTGATGTGAATCCCTAATACTCATTGATGAAGGACTCTATAGGAAATTAGATATTTACTCTATACGTTACTTCGCTGTACCTCTATTTTGTTCATGCAATAAACAGCATTGAATTGGAAATGGAAGAGCGGCCCCAACAGTATTCAGGCTTACAAATTTTTCTTTACATAATATTGAGATAAAGAGTGTTAGATTTAACATGTAGTACCTTTTTAATAATTTTATAGGAATACTGAGAGATATTCACAACTATTTTAATAAAATTCTGATCAAAGCTTCTGAAAAATAGCAAACCATGTAGATTTTATTAAGTGGTGGAAAACGTGTTCAAAATTTAGTCACCTCACAATGTCGGAATTTTTTCATATATGTGCAATAATGCATACTAGGATCGCCCAGTAGTTGAAATTCGACCAATATTATATAAATTAGTATTGCCTAAAGGCCAGACCTTATCGCCCCTGTATCAAGAGTAACTGCAGACACCAGGTGAAGCGCCTATATTTTGGAGCTTGAGCCGCCGAGCTGGACCCTCAAAGATGAAGCTTGGGGACTTGAAATCGTCCCCTGACGAGTTGGAAAAAGGTTACTTCCTCCTTGGCAACAAGAAGAGGAAGAAAAAAGAAGACCATTTCCATCCTAGCATAACAGGAGGAGGCGACGAGAGATGAGAGTAGTGTGACGCAGGAGCTCACCTACATAGGCAGTGAACCATCCCACTCCAAGGACACTGGAGGAGGCCCCCACGTATGTTACTATAAGTGGTGACCGGGCAAACTGGAACCCGAGTAACATATGGTAGGTGCTTCCCAAGAAGGAGGAACTTCAGAAGATAGAGATTGCTACTGAAGTATTAGGAGTCACCCATAATCGCACCGCCGTCCTTGTCAATACCCAAGAGGCTTAGCAGACCAAGAGGTTGATCCAGATACAGGCCCTGAAGAGCAAACGACTCAGGACCACACTTGCAGAAGGAAGAAACCCAAGTTGGAAATCAGTGGAGTCCCTAAGGACAGGAAGCCTGCTGAACTGTAGGACATCCTATGGGAAAAGCTTGAGGAAAACGAGATTCGGAAACCCCAATGAAAACGACAGAAAGGAGTGGGCTAGACCCTATTTCTATAATCCCGAAAGAAAATATTTAAAGAAGACGTGGGTAATAGAGGACCACCCATCAGTGAGGACCGCCGTCTCGCGGATAGGACAAATCTCCGGAGGTTTATGAACCTTGGGTATCAGAGCTTACCTAGATGCTCTTTTGTGCCTGAGGTGCCAGAGGTATGGCCACACTAAAGCCAAGCGGAAGAAAGGTCTTACATTTAGGTGGTGTGGGAAGAACGGGCACAAGGCCAAGAAATGCCTGTCAAGAATAGATGGCTCCCCGCTACAATGCAAGAACTGCGCAGTGCTCGGAAATGCGCCAGAAGAGAGGAGGCATCTCTCGGATAGTAGAGAGTTCCCGGTGTTCCTTACGAGGATAATGGAAACGGTCGAGAAGACACGCCATGTCTAATAGTGGATTTGGGCCGTGCAGAAATAAATTAACAAGAATCACAAAGGTATGCAGCCATACTACATGGTATGTACCCATCAGTAAGGTATGCAGCCGCGCTCCATGCCGCACCATAGAATATTCAATGAATTATTGTTCACATAATTAAAGAATGCCCTTATAGAATACTCTGATGCACAATAACAAATAAAGCTGAGTTTTATTAGCAGCAGTGGCATACGTACATCCCATGCGTAACACCACACTGCTGCTGAAACCCTGAATGCCAGAAATGGCCAGGAATTTTTTTCACAGGTGGCAAGTTTCACAAATGTATAAGTCCAGTGTTATAATAGAAGTTTTTGTGAAAGTATAAATCAAAAGAAAAGTGTGAAAACTTTGGCGCAAAATTAAAAAATATATTTTTAAAAACATAGAGTTTATGTTCCGAAAATTTTCCTCCACTATATGAATATATAAAAATGCAATAATATTTTATAATATTATAGTGTCTAAATTAATTCATTTTAGTGAATTAATTAATTTAAACTAAACAAATTATGATTGTTTCTTAGAGGCTCAAGCATAGACTGAGATCAAGACGAAAGCATTGGATTATTGTTGGATGATTGGATTAATCCATATCAATCCTCTAAGCTTCTAAGATTCCGTGATTCTGTTTCTCGAAATACCTATCAGCTTCTTGTATCCTCCCTCATTCTCACCCACTTTGACCATGGATGCCTGGTGTCTGGAGGACAGTCTGGTAAGGACGAGATGAGATTAAAAGATTAATGAATTGTTTCATAAGATTCATTTTCGGTCTCCCCTCACGTTCACTCTTATTCTGAGGGTGTGTTTATCCTAATTTCCGACGAAAATACCTTCTCGATACCTTCTTATTCCAACCCTTAAGAGACAGAAAATCTTCCTATTTTCTTGACATCCAGATCCTACGTTCTTTCATTCATCTCCTAAATACAAGATCTCAACCTACCAATTTGTATAACCCTTCCCATCGAACTGTTTCCTTTGAAAAATCCTTTATCATTCGTGCTACCTTGTTTTGAAATTCCTTAACCATCTCCATTCGTCAAGTTCCTTCCCTAACTTTATTTAAACACCATTTATTTCCCCATTTCCTAAACGCTCAATCTTCCGCTGCATGTGAAGAATAAATAACAATGCAAGTTTGAGCAAATATGTACATAAGTGCTATATATATATATATATATATATATAATTATTTTCATTTTATTTATATAAATATTTATTATTTGACTTTTAGTTAGTAATATAATTAATTTACCACTGTGTTATTCTTAGAGGACTGAATGTCACAGAAAAAAAAATTATTGTTTTCATTAATTCATTCATTAATGTTAATGTTATTAATATTTGCATTCTCGGGTTTGATCATTATGTAGGCCTAATTATTTTAACTACATTAATTTGTCAAAATAACAATAGATCGAAAATAAGGCTTTGAGCGCGGCATAGACAAACAAGGCCCCAGTGTGGGTCGGCACCAAGAATTACATGATAATTCCCAGAAATTAATTACAGTATACTTAATAAAGTACAAGAAATCAATATGAATTCAAAGTAATATAGGAATAATAAGGCAATAGTAATGTATTAGGTATAGCATTGAGATTCGACCTGATAGTAGTGTTACAGACTAGATGTCTTCTTGTTTTTTCCTCAATCTTTCGGAGAAATCTCATTTCTTACGCTTGTATTCTTGATTTATGTTTCTTTGCTATGGTGTGATTCCCATAATATCTCAGAATGGAAAGAAATATTGACCTAAATACTGCAGATTTTGTCTCTTTTCCACCTCAAGAAAGTCTCTCTAAATCGCTTCAAACATTCTGCCCGCAGCTTCGATTCGCTCGATCACTTAATAGTCACTTAACCATTTTCGTTCTGGTGAGCAATCAGGTATTTGAAGTACCGACAGAGGGGGAGAGTTCTCTATATATTTCCTCCTCCCACTACATTAGCGATTCAAAGAGGATTGAATATGATGATGATAATGTATTATGGAATAACATAAATTGCTTATAAAAAATACGGGTGCTATAGCTCGCTGGCTTAGTCTCCACGGACTTTCAATATCAGTGGCACAGTTAAGAGAGCTTGGATCTCCTTTAGTCCTGGTTTGCCCTCGATATGTGGAGGGGGAAGGATGTGGGAGATTTGATTTGATATTGGGCTAAGTTGGGCTAAGTATAAACATTGTATATAGGTCACAATCATAGCTATTTATGTAGATACATATTAAGATGCACATTTCATCACACGAGAATGACATACTATGGCTAATGTTAACAATACCAGTAGAAATGACATCCACAATAAACAGCAGCACATAAAGACAGAAACTGATAATACCTTATTGAATTCGTAGTACTATCTAAACTTATTTTTTAAACAACGCTCTGGAATATTTGAAGGTCTTAAGGCATGCACATTAGTCTTTTCGAAGCCCGTGACTTTGTGAGATTATTTATTTAAATAAGAGTTTTGTCCAACGAACTCGGGACTTGATTCACTTTGTTAAGGCCCAACGAGTTATAAAAATTATTTATAAGTATAATCATCCAATGTTTAATTTGCAATAAACTTTTTCATAAATTTCAAATGTGCGCTTTAAAAAGGAAACATCTCAAATCAACTTTTAAAGGAAGATTTAACGATAATAAATCGTCTTGAAAAAAATTAGCAGCGGAATTAAATGTTGGTACTACAATCTCCGATACTAACAAAAATAAAAATAAAACATTTAAAGTTTTAGGTCCATGTGCTGCGCAAACTGTAAAATATAGCGATTTGCCTTCGTTTTAAAAAGCAGTTTATACATCATCATGAAGGAGAAGCGGTCAGAGGCGTCAAAAAACATGCTTTTAACTTCCAAAATAAGCGAATATTTCAGACTGTTTCACAAAAAACCAATTAAAAAATAAATTTCTGAACAATGATTAACTATTGTATAAATATCTTAATTTTTGTTTTAAAATATATGCTTATTAATGAAGTTATCATTTTCCCCTTTCGGCAATAATATATATATATATATATATATATATATATATATATATATATATATATATATATATTACCGAAAGGGGAAAAAGGTAACTTATAAATAAAGAGATGTATTTAAATACATTACGTTATTAAAGCAATGTAGAGTTTTCCAATATTATAATCATTTTTTTTTCTTCAACTCTTTACTACCTTACGTTTCGAGATTTGGCATCCTATCTTCAGACTAAAATTACTATTGAAACAAAATATTTATACTACTTCATCAACACTTTTTAATTTTAATTATATTTTTATAATTTTTATATATTATAATTCTAATTTTTTAATTTTTTTATATTATTTTGCATCGGTATTTTAATTGTTTTATTGTTTTACCTGATCGATATTGCTCTATGTTTCTGTTTTAATTTCTCGAGTCAAATTTTAAGACAATTTTTTGTATCATGTTGCTAAGAACATGGTTGCCCCTTCTAATCTGTCTTTGTCTTTTTGAATTTGGTCAAATTTAATGATTATAATATCATTATTCCTTCTACTTTTCTATTTAAAAACATTATTCATTACGAAATCCTAATATATATATATATATATATATATATATATATATATATATATATATATATATATATATATATATATATATATATATATATATATATATGTGTGTGTAAATTATATCAGTATAAAATTAAAAAAAAACTGAAAAGGGAAAAAAAAATTGATGGTTCGAAATCCTGAGCTGAGGTAGAAAAAAGAAATAAAAGAATTTATTTCATTTCCGGTTTAGATACCTTATGATTTATGCTATACTGAACTCTAGTTTTATGCTTCAAAGTTTCATGAAATATTTCCTTTTTATAACTCATTTTATTTACCCCCACCTGGATATGAATGGTTTTCTCCATTTAATAAAAAAGAAAAAAAAATGTCCAACGGTCAACATAAACCTTTCCTTCTTATGGAAAAAAAATTACTTAATGACGATGTTTATAAAGTGTATATAGAAAAAAATAAAAAAAAACAAAGCAATCATTTATAAAAAAAAAAAAAAAAAGATTAATAACTGTGAATGATCGCATTGACATTTTTATTATTACATTTTTTTTTTTTTAGACGATTTTATAATTTATTATTTTCTTTTTGTAATAATAATATTTTAGACCATTGCCATCAGCTGGTTTTCATAAATTAGGTGAAGAGAACTAACTTTTCAATTGATTTTTTCTATATACATAATAAAATGGTTTTCTTTTAAAGATAAAAGTGATATAAACATATGTATAATGTAACAATCGATTATGACAGGAAAACATTTTGATATTTTATTAAATTAATTAAATTTTTCCGATTGGATACCTTTATTTTGGTTTTATAGTTCTGGAATCAGATAAGTCTCATTTTTTTATTTAATTCTTAGTTTTCTTAGTACCGGAACAAGGATTGCGACTTTTATTTAGACATCTTACTTGGAATAAATAGTATTCATTTATTGGTAAAAAGTAAATGAAGAAAAAATCCCAATTCTATATTAGAAAGAAAAGGATAAACTGGCTACCTCATATAGGCCTTGTTAAGTATAAAATATTCTTTGTCTCTTGTGCTATCTGCGAGTAGTTTTAAACTAGTTATTTTTTCAATAATCAGAGAGTTTAATCAATAAGGGCATGATATTAAGTAATGAAGGAAATAATTTGTGGATGTTTCCTCGGATGTAAGTGACCATCGTGTCTGAAAGAATTGTACAGTAATAACACATATAGACGGGAGTGAAGATATAAAAATGGGGAAAACTTATACAGAACTGGCATATGAAAAAATTATTCAAATAATTTCGAAGCTTTTTTTATCCTACTAGAATTTTTATATTTACAACTAAACAACTAAAGTCATATTTATTAGATATAATTCCAAACATATAAACAAAAATGCGCGTATCAAATTACCTAAAATGTACTAAAAGGCCACAAAAATAAATCAAATAATAAATATGGAAAAAATAAACAAATACAGAAGAAAAAGGAAGTAAAAATTCACAGTTTATATCTTACCTAAAGCTAATAGCGCTGACTATACTTCACACTTAACACGAATATGGGAAAACTTACGACATTGACCAAAATTCGAAACTTCTAAAACGACATTAACATGTACTCAATCAAACTTTTTCTTTAGGCTTGTAAGTATATCGTATCCAATTTGCGAGCTATTCCAAAGGGTTTTAATGGTAGAATTTTAATAAGTTTGTTCAAAAGTTGGGCACTTAAATTAATAAGGCTTGAAGATTAGATGTTTTAAAATCTTTTGTTACTCAATTATAATAGTATTGATCTTCTGTTTGTACATTTAATTGTAAATACACTATTTCCAGAAGGTTTAAAAAAAAGAAAAAATTTGCATAACCAGTATTATTAGGTAATTTATTTCCGGATTTCTATTTTTCATGTCGATAAATTTTTACAAATTCAACAATTCATAGAATCGTATTGACAAAAGGACTTCACAAAAATTGTTTTAAGATATTATGAAAGGGAAATTCCCAAAAATCTCATCAGGCCTCGAACAATTTTAGAAGGTATTAATTTTTGAACAAGTGGCGCCGAAATAAATATTATTTATTTACCATCTTCCTTCAACTCAACCGTGGCAGCTCGAGTCTTTAATTTGAGTGAAATCCTAGCTTCCTATTTTAATATTAATAGAAGTTTTTACAAAGTTCATTTGTTTTATTACGTTGTCCTTTTTAGCTGATGATGAAGTATATTTGAACGGAGAAAAAATATGAATCAACAAAAACAATGCTGTATCAGTTGTTAACCTTTGATGTTTATTTAAGTTCTGGATAAGTTCGGAATTCTGCGCGTTACAAATAAATGCCAAGTTGTAACCCCCCCCCCCCCCCCAAAAAAAAAGACTTCATAGGCGCTCACTTTAGGTATTTAGTAGGATATATATATATATATATATATATATATATATATATATATATATATATATATATATATATATTTAAATTCCACTTGCGGCCAAAATCTGTTGTAATTTTTTCGCATTTATCCTACTAAATACCTAAAGTGAGCGCCTATGAAATCTCTTTTTTTTGGGGGGGGGCACAACTTGGCATTTATTTGTAACGCGCATAGCGTTATATATATTATATATATATATATATATATATATATACAATTTTAAAAATCCACTTGCGGCCAAAATCTGTTGTAATTTTTTCGCATTTATCCTACTAAATACCTAAAGTGAGCGCCTATGAAGTCTCTTTTTTTTGGGGGGGGAGGGGGCACAACTTGGCATTTATTTGTAACGCGCATAGCGTTATATATATTATATATATATATATATATATATATATATATATATATATATATAATTTTAAAAAAATAATGTAGGTATATTTTTTTTTTTACCAGGGCCATTTTTCAATTCATAGAGTAACTTGTTAGAAAGGAGGGGAATTCGGACAAAAAATATTTTGACCAAAAACATTTTTTTTGTAAAACCGATTACATGGAAACTGAATAAAGTTAGCATAGCACTCATTTTTCTGCTTCAGTATCTTCACTAATTAAGTAGTTTTTTTGTTTCTACCTAAAATAAATACTGCAGTTGGGGGAAGGGTTCGGTTTAAGTTAATTTAATGGTGTTTTTTTTTCAATTAAGCTAGTATGGATTTTAAAATTCTTTTTCCTCAGAAATATTTCGGAAAAGGCGTGGGCCAGAAATAAAAGTATCTGTATGGCCGTTCTAGGACTAAGAGCTGCGTTTGACTCTGTGCCTAAGTATGAAATATGGAATGCCCTCGCCACAAAAATGTACCAACAGATTTGCTGCAGACTAAAAACCGACATTAGGAAAAGAAAAAGGAGTCATAACGATTAATGACAAGCAATCTAAATCGTTCCTTCTTGATAGAGGAGTCAAACAGGGAGACAGCCTTAGTTCTTTCCTGTTCATCATTGTAATGGATTATAAAATGTTGTTCAGTCTTATTTCTTTTAGATATTTTCAAGAAACAGGGTCTAAACGACAATTTTATTTAAACGGCATTAAAGTTTTACGTTTCAACACTTTATCTCCTTACCATCCGATTTCATTTACAAAATAATGTTTTCACACTCATTGAAAAGTTTTTTCAGTATGATGTCGTCATGAAAACGATTACGGACATCTACCAACTTAACAACGTATGCACGCAAGCATTTTATAACATCAATTATTGTATATATCAGTGGCCCCATGAGATAATGGAAATCCTTTCGTATGTAATTCCTATGATTCAAAATAAATGGCAAATCCTTAGCATGAAGTCTGAAATCAAGATAAATAACTCGACCTTTCAGGTGCCGTAAAAGAAATGGTCCCTTGACTTTCACACAGCATAATAAACATATTCAGCATTTCACTAATGAACTGGACAGGGTATGATAAAAGTCATTAAAAAAATAATTGAAACCATAGAAATAATTAACAAATATGAGAAGTGAATAAAGTACTACCAGACAACAATATAAATATCCACATAAGTATCAGATAGAGATAAAGAATTCAGTACACTGCTAAAGGCAAGTACAGAGGAAGGAAGATTAATTGAAAGACGGAAAGAGGTAAGGGGGTTACTACTATCAGCAGGGTGTCCGTGGTGATTTGTCAGGGGTTGATGAAAATTAAGATGGTAAGATATATTAGGGAGGATCTGCAGGGTGATGGATGTTGCTGGACAACCTCGCGGTCATCCTCCAATCGGATAATGCAAGGCCTCTAAGCATCAATCTTATAAACCTGAAAATATATTAAATACAAATTATTTTGACCGTTATATACAAAGGACAACTAGGTCATTTTTATCCAGACATGAATGTAATTTTAACACTTATTAAAAAGGTGTGAATGAAAACAATGTAAATAAAAATTCTACAAGAAAAGGATCGGATGAGCTTTGTATATTGCCAATACAGCCGGAAAGTGATTAAAACTAAGAAAAGAAAAAAAAAAAAAAAAAAAATATATATATATATATATATATATATATATATATATATATATATATATATATATATATATATATATTAAAAAATATTTACCTACATAACATTAAAAAGAAAGACATTTTTTTCTTCAACACATTGATAATAGGTATCACAGGTAAAAATTAGGAAAGAATTTTCACAATTATTTTATTTTAATTATTAGAAATAAAACAGATTATTTTTTAGTAGCAGCTACGTATGATGGACAAATGATTTTTTAAAATTAGCATAAGATTATTCCGAATTAGTTTTCAGATTATAAAATGGAATAATTTGAGGTATAGAAGCAATCCAAGCTGATTAAATTTAATTCACAAATAACTTTGGGACAGAGGGTAGGTCAGATTGGATAAGTGGGGGAGGCAGAGTCATCTTCCAACTCGACCAAGTTGAGTGGCGTTGACCCTTGTGGAGTCGCTCCGGTCAATTTCACTCAACACAGCTTTTGATGCCCACTTAGCCTTTGTGTTAGTATTTCTCTTTTCCTTTTGAAATAGATTCCTGATGGCAGAATTTGGAAGATAAAATTAATCGAAATGTATTTCACAGTGTGTAGTATTATATATATATATATATATATATATATATATATATATATATATATATATATATATATATATATATATATATATATGTATAAGATGATTATCTTATTTAAATATGAAAACAGAAAAATGTAAAAAAACATTATTCACATCAATGTATAGTTATATGTTGGTCTCGCTTCATATATATATATATATATATATATATATATATATATATATATATATATATATATATATATATATATATACACATATATCTGTGTGTGTGTGTATATTCAAAACGAGCTCAATAAATAACAATACAAAGATGTGAATAATGTTTTTTATATATTTTTGTTTTCATATTTAAATAAGAAACTAATCTCATTCTAGAGTGCAATTTATATAATAAAAAAAAAAATAACATTTATGAAATTATTCATAAACTTTAAATTAGAATTAGGAAAAAAATAAATAAAGATATATATATATATATATATATATATATATATATATATATATATATATATATATATATATATATATATATGTTTGTTGATTTAAGGTGAATGCTTATATATATATAAAAATAAATGCAGCCTGTTTCTATTTCACAAATTTTATTTATTTCGATGCAAATTTACGGCCTATAAGCCATCCTCAGGCATCTCTGTAAAAGGCCCTTATTTATATAATTTATAACACATCATTATATATTTAATTCTGTAATGTGTTATAAATTAAACTGAATAAGTACCTTTTACAGAGATACCAGAGGATTGTAGGCCGAAAATTTGCATCGAAATAAATAAAATTGGTGAAATAGTAACAGCCTGCATATATATATATATATATATATATATATATATATATATATATATATATATATATATATATATATATATATATAATATGGTAATGTGCACAATGTCTTATTGATAAAAAAAAAATAAAATAACATTTATGAAATTATAAACTTCTAAAATTAGTTAGAGTTAGGAACAAAAAAAATAAAAAATATTTAGTGTGTGTGTGTGTGTGTGTGTGTATGTGTATTTGTGTATATATATATATATATATATATATATATATATATATATATATATGTGGAACGGGCCCTAAGAGAATGGAAGAAGAAATGTTGAGGTATGGGTCTGGTGATAGGGCGTAGTCCTCGGTACAGTTGATGCCTCCACCTTCGAGAGTGCTTCGGCTACGGTGTTATCTTCTCCGGTACTTGTCGGATGTCGGTCGTGAACTGGCTGATAAAAAGCCTTGGAGAAAAATCCGAGAGGCCGCCAAACGTTGCCATCTTTCAGCAGCAAAACTACTCCCATGGCAGTGTTGTAGGCCTCACACACCAGGACGAATTTGGCGTTCTTCTTCGGATGTCCTAGTTCTGCAGTTCTAGATGGCAGTTTTGCAGCGTTCGAACACAAGACTGGCTTCTTTGTCCTATTCGACAGGCCTCTTGTCGTTTTTCTTCGCTCCAGCCAGGAACCTGTTAAGTGGCGCTTGCAACTATGCCGCTCTGGGTATTCAACGACGGTAGAATTTAAATATACCCCGAAAACGTCGCAGGTCCCTTATAGTAGCTGGCCTAGGATAGGATGCGATTGCTTCCCCAGAGCTCACTCTGTGGCCCAAAACCTCGACTTCCTGACGAGCGAAAAGACACTTGGTCAGGATCACAATGAGGCCGTTTTCTTCAAGCCGCCGCAGAATTTCCTCCATATGTGTTTTGTGCTCTTCTTCATCTCTTGACCCGATGAGGATGTCATCTAGGAGTCACCAGGCGAAATCTAAACCTCTAATAAGGGACCGTTGGAAGGTCTGCGACGCGTTTCTAAGACCATAATACATCCGGAGGAATTCGAAGAGGCCGAAGGGTGTGATAACGGCCGTCTTCGGGATGTCTTCCTCTGCCACCGGAACTCGGTAATATTCACGGTTGAGGTCCAACGTCGTAAAGATCTTTTTCCCGTGCATATTTATGCTGAAATCCGCTAAGTTAGGGGCTGCATATCGGTCGGGGATACTGCAGGGCCGTATGCCTCCATCTTTCTTCTCCACGATGTGCAGTGGGCTGGTCCAAGGACTATTAGATGGCCTGCAGACCCCCTCGTCAATCATCTGCATAAATTCCCTATTGGCTGCATTGTATCTTTCCGGTGGCAGGCGACGGGCTCTCGCTGTTACTGGGGCACCGTGCGATTCTATGTGGTGGACTGCATCATGTTTCGACCGATTCACGAAGAATGCCGGTTGGATAACGCTGGGTTTCCGGCGCAATAAGGTGGTGTACTATTCAATATATTGTGGACCAGCACCTTCGCTAATCTTCCACGTGTCGTGAGTCCCGTCTTCTGGTCCACCTGCTGGCATTCGGCGAGGTGGTCTACCATCATATTATAGTGATATAATAGATCTGCGCTGATGATGGGATGAATGACGTCTGCCACCACAAATTTCCACGACATCTTACGACGGAGCCCCAGGTCGAGGTTTGGATCACTCTCCCATATGTAGGAATGGGCGCTCCATTTGCCGCATACAGGCAGATAGGGTGGCTCCTGTATGGCGCCGGTTGGCTCGCCATGATAGGATTACCGGGGGCAGCTGTATCTCGGCTATCTTGTCAGCTATGTGGGACAGCTTCGTTGTGTCGGCGATATCTACGGCGGCTAGAGCTGCTAACATCCCTCCAGCTGATAGCTCTCGGAGCCACACGGTGCTATCAGGAACTTTATCTCCTGCCAGCCGTTGCATCTCTCGAAGAAACTGGGACGGTCGCTGATCGCCTAATCTTTACTTCTCTAACAGTTTCTTGATGCGCGGACTGTCAGACTGTCCAAAGCTGGAGAGTAGGGGATCCTTAAGCTTCTCGCTAGACTCTGTGGTTGGCGGATTACGTGCCAGATCAGCTACCTGTTTCAACGTGCCGAAGTTCAACTGCGTGATTATCATTTGGGACTTCGTCTTGGATTTCGTTATTTTACAGGAGCAGAACACTACTTCTACCTGTATGAACCACAGGTCCGGTTCCTCACTCTAAAATTGAGGTAGCCGAGATAAGGCGTTCGATACCGACGCCGACTCCTACCTCTTCGACCGGTTTCTCCTCCAAGGTCACTAACTCTGCCATCAAGTTCCTCGAGGTCATTTTAACTATTTAATATTAAAAAAATAATAAATTAAATAGATTACTCACCCGGGGTTGCCACTTTAGAGTTATTAGGATGATTATAAATTAGAACACCTCATTCTCTCCAGAATTCTTTACTACCAGATCGTAAGCAGATGTGAAAGTCAAAAAACAGTTCCCGGTCGATAAGAATCAGTAAAACAATCAGAAAAGAATTTAATATAACAGCACAAAGCCAGCCACGCTACAACACACCAAACACCATAGCTGGTGAGAGGTTTCTAATGGATTTGCCACTGAAAGATATGGAAAAACTAACTGTAAAATAATAATATATTAAATAAATAATAACTGCTGTTTACAATGAGATCTTTAAAAAAAATATATAGTATTGCACTCTCAGGACAATAATTCAAAGTTTTATTCGTATTTTATCTCTTCCTGGTTACTCCCCAAAGTTACAAAGAAAATTCTTTGTAAAGAATTGAAAAGATAAGGGGAATTTGAGGGTATAAGAAAATTCCAATTTTTCTCGGAAGAAAAAGGATCGAAAAAAAAAAAATAATAAGAAGGAGGAATTCATCAAGTGTGGACCACAAAGTTCCGTTAATTAGTCCGGGAAGGAAAATTCAAATCGGTCCCGAAACTAATTCGAAAAAAGAAAGAGGAACTCTTTAATGAATAAATGATCTAAATAATTTCCTTTAACAATGGAAAAGTTCTGAAAAGATCCACCGTTACCCCCAATCACCTCAATAAATTCGAGTTCTTCACATCTTTAAGAGTCACCATTACTCCTTCAATAGTCGGGTTTAATTAATTACACTGATATCAACAATAAGTAACGTATGAGAGTCTTAGGTATTGAGTCCTTGAGCTCATAGAAACAAGATTATCAAAATTTGATCAACCAAATTATATACTTCACGCTCAGTACGGAGTGACCCAGCATTTAATCATTTAAATCATGACTTTGTGTCGATCGATAGTCTTTTTGTCCCTACATGTAACTTTTAAATTAACAAGAATATGCCAGTAAGGATGTGGATGGCCAATTAAAACGATATTTAGCAACGTAATCAGCGAATTTTATAATATAACATATCATACTATAAAGCATGTTTATAAATATTTCCCTACTCCGCCCAGTGGAGATATCATTTTGGAATGCAAAAGGTGGAGTAATTTTGATTTTCAGGGATGTTGTATGTATTGCCCATCTCATGAAAGGACCAATACATCATCATTGTGGGTATACAAAATTATAGGTATTTTAAAATTATTATATTTCAGGAAATTATTATCCCTTATATACTTTATCAATTTTATTCAAACATTCATAACAACGTCTCTGGCTTATTTTTGCCCATTTTCAAGCTTTCTTTATCTGCCACTTGTACATCAATATCCGACAAATATGTAACATTATTATCCCATTACTCCATATTTGCATAAGAAGAATCTTATTTGTCCATAATAGTACTCCATTTCTTATTTCCCTGCTCTAATGAGTGAGCTATTTGAAGAGTTCAATAATAATAAAATTGATGAAGTATATAAGGGATAATAATATCATCAAATATAATGATCTTAAAATACAATATATAAAAAGAATTATAGGTAGATTTAGTGCTATAATGATCTAATCTTATGAACTCAAGATATTATAGTCTTTAGCATATAACATTTTTAGCATTGGTATTTACAGCATGGATTCTTTTACCATAGTGATTTTTAGTTATAATTTTAATAATTTTTAATAATGCAAATTTTAACACGTAACATAATATTAATATTTTTTATTTTTTATTTTATGTAGGCACATGATTACAGTTTTTCTAGTTTCTGATGGTTGCAGTTTTTAAGCATGCAATATTTTAACTCTGAAATTCAATGTATTTTTAGCATGTCATATTTTAGTATGCTCATTTTTAGTTTTGACAAGTAATGTTTAATAATTTTTATTTTCTAATGATGTAGGTTTTAACTTTATTTAATATAAATATTAAAAATGTATGTGCATATTGTTGATAATTATTTAATTAGACATTGATTCAATATCTATAAGGTTCTTCCATTAAAAAAAAAAAAAATGCAAAACTAATTATATGAAATAAAATTTAAGGGGAACTATTCCCAACTTATTATCTATTATTTAATGATCATAATAATTTTCAATTTATTATTGCTAAAATTCACAACATGACAACATTAATTATATCTTAAATTACAGAGATATATAAAGATTTATTCGAAGCATTACTTTATCTCCAACCCCTTGGTGTGACTGCTTGCCCTCTTTTCCTTCCTGCGCCGCGTCTAATTAGGTTCATGCCTGGTTCCTAACCAATTAGGCCTACGAAAAATGGTATATGAAACCATCGACCCTTTCATTACTCACTGCTTTTAATAACCCCCCTTAAAACTGGGTTATACGAATATAACTCAGAAGAATAAATCTGAGATTTAATGGGAACACAACCAATGACAAAATTTTCATCATTGGGTTCGAAATTACAAATATGGCGTTGGTTTTGTGAATATATCGCGGATTTCTTTCTTTATTTATCCTCTCATGAAATTCGCTGTTAGACAGATATAGACAACCTTTATTAGTTCTCAAAATCTTATTATTTCAATGTATGCATGTATATTTTTTTTCTGTTATCACTATAGACCATGCCGATCTTTGGCCGCGCGATGTGTTCTTCTTACGGACATTTTATCACTTGCGGGAACTCAGATAGCCTGGAGGGGGTCACCCAGCCTCACGTTGTTGCGAACCATTGCTCCATAGCCAGCCCCTTTTGGACCAATTGGGTAGTGTCTTCCCACCGGCTCTCTCTCGGGTTCAAGGACAGTGACAAGTTGGTCTAGATCCATGGATTAGGGTTGTTCGGGGTCAGCAGGCGCACGAGGACCTCTTTCCCCGAAGCAGAACGTCCATGGACCAAACCTCCGGGCGGATATTTAACATCCTTGAAGACCACAACTTAGGTTCACAATTTAGGTACACGGGATAGGGTCATCACTCCTATGCCCGGTCTGTGTGAATTGCCTCCAGTAGGCTGACGGGCCTCATATGCCTGGGTAGGGGGATAGTCGCAGGCTGCGTGGATTTTCCCCGGTAGGCGGTCACCCATCCAAGTACTAAACACGCTCGACGTTGTGTTACCTGCAAGTCCCTTAGACAGCTCGGCCACTCCGGCCATATATATATATATATATATATATATATATATATATATATATATATATATATATATATATATAGTGATAATAAATGTTGCCTATATTTGTCTAAGAGCGAATTTCCCGAGAGGATAAGAAAAGAAAGAATTCTGGAAACAAAATTTTAATTGTTACATTTTTTCTTATCTCATTATAAAAAACTATGAGAGTTTATTTAAATATCGACGTATCTAGGTTTTAATTTTTTATCATCATAAATTAAAAGGTGATGAAAGGCACACTATTGTCTGAGAGTATTGAAGTTGTGAACACCCATTAATATAATACTTGTAATGAGAGAGTTAAGTACGCTATCTTAAGCCCGCCTAACATGGTCAATATTATTTAACGTGTCATATAAATCGCAAGTGTCAATATTATTGTAACAATAAACCCCTCAGACGGTCAATATATTGGCAAAATTCAATATTAAACCAATAATAATGACCGTGTAAGACGGGCTTTATACCATAGCTCCAAAAAGGAAATATTGTCGCTAAAAGCGGGTAGCTAAACATTAAACAAAATTCAACTTTTATATCTCATAAACATATTAAATTTCCTCTATGATCTTTAATATACATTAATTACTTTATTTAATTAACAATCAAGCTGCCTGAACATATTTTAACATTAGCTTAGACAAGAGCAGAAGCCCTTCGAAGAAGGATTACAAGATTTCACGGCGCTAAGACATACTGAGGGGAGATATTAATGAAGAGCTGGCAAACAACTAATTGTGCGAAAGTTGGAGGCAACCATCAACCTGGGCCGTTACAGTAATGGTTGGTGGTCTTAGGCCAGGTTCTAGTCCCAAATAATATCAGCCATCTTGACGGACGGTCTCACTCTACCTTGATGGCACACCCATTGTCCCAGGCCATTTCCCTTCCACTACCGGCTTTACAGAAGTGGAATCTATTTTGTATTACGTAGAAAAATCAGGGATCAGTTGAATTTTTTGTGACTCCACGTATGGTATAGTCACACAAAAATTTTTTACAGAAATTGTTAATTAATTCACTCAATTATTATATGTGTGTACATATATATATATATATATATATATATATATATATATATATATATATATATATATATATATATATATATATATACACACACACATAAATACATACATACCTAGAGCCTTGACCAAAAATATAAGGCTAAAATTTTTATCAAAACAAACTGAAGTAGAATAAAAATAACCATCTACTTTTATGGTGTATATTTGAGGGTGTGGACTGCGGAAAAGTGCTTTTGAAAAATGGTGTTTTTAGATATGGAGAACAAGGTAAGATAAAAGTGGTTTTACTAAATTTAATGAATATCAATAAATAAATAAAATGAATTGAGCCCAAATATTACTTTAAAATTAATTTAAGATTTTTAAATAATAATACAATTATTAAGGACCTCTTGTATAATATTTATCCAATTTATGTTTTTTAGAAATGCTATGGCACCAAAATGATCAACTTGACTTGAATATGCCAACAAAAAAAATAACAAAAAATAGGAAATTCAGAACATTTAAAGTTTTAATAAATACTGCCTTGAGTAGTATGTTAAGAATAATTGATATTTTTACTTAGGAGACAGCAAATAGAGTTTTAAAATTGACAATAATTTATGAAAAAAAAAGGGCGAAACGTTACAAAATTAAATTATGTTTTAAAATAGTGACTTAGTAAAAAGTTTTTATTAATAAAATAAATGTGGGATTAAGTGGTTCTTCCATTTCTTAATCTATATTAACTAATATTAGAAATTAAATTAGAACTCCAGTTAATATAATGAACTACCATAAAAAAGTTGTTGATCACAAATAAAAAAATCGATTTAATATTTTGTCATCAAACATCAGGCTTTAATTACTTCATTTATCCTTTTTATTATAGAATTTACAAGTGTTGAACAATCTTCTTTGTCTATTTCTCCTCACTCTTCTTTTAAAAATGAAAACAAGTTGTCATTCTTTGTAGGGTTTATAAAAGGCAATTTCCAATGAAGCGTATAATGGGATTGAGGAAGTCAGCAAAGTGCCTTAAAATTGTTTTTTTTTTTTTAAAGCATTCTATATTTTTGCGTAAAAAGTGGCATGGATCATTATCCTATTGAAAAAAAACTCTTTGCCATAAGGTACAAATTTTTTTTTTTAAATGATTGTTCCAAAGTTTAATTTAGCATTTGCAAAAGAAAAATTATTCTCTATTCTAAATGAAGTGTCGGTGCCACATTTAACAGAGACTGGGCATCGAGCTTGGAATGGCGTGTAGGCAGGGTGCTGTTCTAGATTCATTACTCGAGGAAGCTGTATAAATCTTCGGCCTGAGATCATCTCTCTTGGAAAGTGAGGCTTGGATTAGTATTGCTTGGATGGGGTGGAGTGATTCAGATCATCCCATTCGCAGTTAGTTCTAGCAAATTTTCTACCCTTAGTTATGGGGGATCAGGCCAGTGTTAATAGAAAAAAAATAACAGTAGATAAATAATAAATTATATTTAGAAAATAATATTAATAACAATAAGAAGTTAGTTTATAGATCTTTACAGAATGATTTTTATGTTGTTTTATGATCATAACATTGCACAAATGACCAATCTGACATTTATCAGGGGGATGATGTACACCTTCGTTTTTCTCCTATATATTAATCCTACATAGAATACAACTATTTAAATATGTTAGACTCATTCCATGTAAAGAGTGTACTATGTGCATGCACAAATGTTAGTGTAATAATGATAAAAATTAAATTATATAAATCAAAATTTTATTTGGACATATGAAGCGATGCATGTCTTAGGGGTACATATCCTCCTCCGAGAAGAAATTATTAAGAAAAATTATAAGGAAGAAGGATCAGCAAGCTTTCCTGAATATCTCCAAGAGAGGATCTGAGAAGATCTAAAAGAATGGAAGAGGGAGGACGACATTGAGGAGTGGAATCGATGGAGGTTAACTACTCCGGAAGTAGTACTTAAGCCAAACGGGTTCTACCTGATTACTAGATGTCGAAACTCCTCACAGCTTCTGCACTAAACTCCCTGACTTCAGGAAGATAAGCCCATATACCCCTGTTATGGTGTGTCCGAAAATTGCTGAGCATATCGTCACGAACTGCACCGCATTTGAAGCAATAAGGGTTAGACTGCTGAGAGAAACCGGACTCAACGTCATCACAGAGATGACGGTTTCCTTCAACTAGTCAGTAAGATAAACTATCTGTACAACAAAGTGGTAGGAGACAGTGACTCCTTCAGTACGAGATAAATTTTAAAAAAATGAAGGTGGTCTTCCTGTTCCAAGCAAGATGGAAGAATTGCAAATTTTAAAGCTACAATAACTTATCGGTAGATGTGGGATGCAACTTATACCGAAAGCCGTATTGCCAAAAGAATGAAAATAAAAAAATAAAACATAGAATGAAAAAATTAACTTATGCAGTAGAATTACCGAATTCTTATAACCATGGGTCGGATAGTTAAATATGAATTATCGAGATATTCAAATTATCGAGATTTCTAATAATCAGAGTAAAAAAATACGAAACAAAAAAATTAAAACAAAATTGTATTAATATGTATGTACATACAAACGACGTAGTTAGCACAACAAAACATTAAAACATCACATTTGAAAAAAAAAAATTAGGATATCTTCTTTTGCAGCAATCCTATAAGACGGGCCTTGTCGATGGCTTTGTTAAGCATGTTCACAGCAAAAAATACGTTAACACCAACGTTAGGAAAAAAGGCACGTTGTAAATTTATTTTTTCGTCATTTTAAAACAAATCAGCGACACCTTCTTCATTTCCTCTTCAGACCGAGCCATACAAGAGAGAATTTGAATCATGTAAATGCTGACGATGAAAATGTTCATCCACAATGTTCCATCTTCATAAATCCACAAGCTCGAAAACAATTTCTGATTATGGTATCATCAACATTTCGCCTCGCTTTGTCAACAATGTTCATTACTGAAAATACGGTGATTTTAAGCTCGTTCTCATCCTCGATGATTTCAAGGAGTTGCATCACAACTTCCTTGCGTTAAATGTTTTAAATATTTTAATTGTGACCTGGTCTAAGGGCTGCAGCTTAGAGGTTGAGTTGGAAGGCAAAACCAGAACATTAACATGGCTGAGTGGTGAGGTACTGTTGTGGGTCATACAACAATAAATAAACATTCAATTTTTTCGCTGCTCATTTTTCATATCTGATTGTAACCATTCATTGAATACTTCGCATGTGATCGCTAGCATGCTTTTTTTTTATGGCACTATAGGTCATCAGAAACTTTATGTTTTTAAAACACCTTGGTTTCGCGGACTTGAAATGGGAGATCTTAATTTTTCAAATTCATCCTTGTAGGCCCCTAACAATGTAATTACACGTTTTATAACTATTATTTTTTAAAGTAGAGATGGATAGAAAAAAAGAGTAAAAAAACCCAAATTCATCGAAACGATTCCCCTCTCACTCACTTTCCTCTCCCCTTAAAAAATTACGTATTAACCAGAGTTTTTATTTGGAAATTCGAATTATAAGACGTTTACATCACTTTTAAGACGAAAATAAATACGAATTGTCGAGGGGACCGGATTGTATTGTTTTTATACAAATTAAAGGGAGATTTTCAAGGGACAAGAGAATCCGTACGAATTACCGGGATAAACCAATTACTGGGATATGAATTATCGAGACTTTACTGTATTACTATTAAATATTTCATAGTTTATATAACTTCTAAAATTTACATCTCGTCAGGAAAATAAGAATGTAGGTAATTTGATAATAAAAAAATAAAAAGGATAGGATTTATAATATGTGTTCCAGTCGTCAACAGAAAGAAACCAATTTTATAGGACTTGTTTCTGCTTAAGTTATTGGGCCTCAAATTTTATACAATACCTTCATGATTCTCTTCGTGGGAGATTGCATATTACAATTACGATTGGGCTTTCTTGAAGAGTTAGTGAGTTCATAAACGAATTAAACTGGTGTGAATGCCAGTATAATAAATTGAGTAAAGTAAGAAAAATTAATGGTCATATAAAAGCGAAGAAGAACAGACGTTAGCGTTTAGAAAACAAGGCAATAGGCATTAGTAGAAGGTGCGTTAATGTTGAAGGCTAGGGGTATTAGAAGAGACATAATGGCAACATTAGCCCCGCAACGACAATATATTCCCTCTAATCTTGTCGGCAAAGTAAAAAGTGGAAAAAAGAAAACCATTCTGGAAAATCCCTTTCCTCCAATACCCGAAGGCCATAACTCCTTCATTAGGTTTCCAAGTTTATTTCCTAATGATTTTCGCTAAGTATATTACTTTTTTCCACTGATACTGGAAGCAAATTCGTATTAGTACCCCAGAAATACTTTTAAAACTAATTTGCTTAAAGTAAAATATGACTTCAGGGAACTAGGCTCCGGAGACAATCGATGAGAGGGACAAGGCCAACCGATTCGCCTAATTGATAATGCGTAAAATCCTCGTGACGATAAATATTTTTTTATTCATTTATTTTTATTTTTGGAACCCTCGTACAGAGTTGGCTTTAATTATGTGTTAATGAATAATTAACAAATGTACTTACAACACTTTAAAAAAAAAAATTAAATAAAGATTCGTGTAATAAAATTTAAAAGTAGATATTTATTAAATTATCAGAATTAGTATACAAATTACAAAGAATTCTACCTGACGATAGATACACAAAGAAAAAAAATATAATATAATACATAAAAAAATATATATTAGCCGAGCTGGTCGAGCGGGTTAACGCTCAAGAATAGTGCAACTGCAACTACATACAAACCAATAATGTTTGAGTTCAAATCCCTCCCACCAAGAAATTAGACCCCTCCACCCGTGTATGTGCGCTCCGTCAGACTACTGGAGATAACTCACACCGATCCGGCGTAGACGTAGTATAACTTTATCATAATGTAACTTAATAAGTGTGGTTTTCCAGGTTGTCAAGCTGCCCGAAGATTTGGTCCATGGACGATCTGCTTCAGGGAAAGAAAGGTCGTGCGCCTGCTGACCCTCATAGGCCATAACCGTGGATCTAAACCGATTTGTCTCTGTCCTTGAACCTGAGTGACGTCGCTGGGAAGGACACTTCTGAAATGATCCCAAAGAAACCGGTTATGGAGCAATGGATAGACTGTCACTGCACCAAGGAAACCATGGTTCATTTCTGCGTGAGGATGGGTGACCGTCTACAGGCAATCTGTACTCTTATGTCGAAAAACTACACCGCGCGGCCAAAAATCTTCAGGTTCTGAAGAGCCAATTGGAAAAAAAATGTATGTACACATACACACATACATACACAAACAGACACACATATTTAATATATACACAAAAAATGATTAATTAATTGCATAAACAAACTAGTACTTATTATAAAAAAACAAAATTAAGGAATTAAGTAAAATGCTATAAATTATAGGCTTCTAACAAGAAGTTTTTTTTATTATTTTAAACTTATATTTCTTTTCTTATTTGTTAACTATTATTTTTTTAAATGTCAGCTCTTTAAAAATGACAGATTATTTTCTGTTTCGAACTAAATATAAAATTGTTAAAACTTGATAGTACTAAAATGTAACAGAAACAGTTAATTTTGAGTAGATATGATCTGAAAGCTACGCCGGTTTGTATTATGTTGTTCTAATGTTAATTTGTTTGTTCTGTAACAGTCAGCTTGACTGCTAACCAGACATGGTGTTACCATTTTGCAACTTTTCAAATCTTATTTCGTTTTAATTGCTAACTTGGAAGGGTAGCTTTGCAGACATAGACAAGGTCTGGGTACTATTTAACAATCTATTGTATTATTTTCCAATTGTTAGTTACCAATATTCATGGAATATTGCTAATGATTTGTACACCTTTCAATTTATTTTATAGTCAATTATTTATCAAGATATATATATATATATATATATATATATATATATATATATATATATTATTAAAGATATTAACTCTTCAGTATCATTTCCTTATACTAATTAAATATAAATTCGTAAGGTACGATTTAGGTATATAGCGCGAAGAAGGAAGAAAATCACGTGAAGAAACCACCATTGGTTGTACTCCTAAGACTGTTCCATGCTGAATGAAACAAGATACTTTTTTGACGCCTTTAGGGAATATTAGGAATAAATTGAGAATCAAGATGGCCAACTGGTGTGCTTATGTAGGATGGTAATTCTCAACTGTCACTTTGACTGTCCTGATGTTTCTAGAGCCTCGGCATTTTTCATTATTTAGGATTTTATTTTATTTTTACAAATCCTCAATCAGCATTCAGTTCGTCTCAAAGCAGAGTGCATTTCGAAATTTTAAATTGTTGTGTGAAGTTGGCGCGAATTAAATTCTGCCCGAAGTGGATTTAGAAAATTTTCACTAAATTTTGCCCTCTTTGACACTGGTATAAGAGTTATTTCTTTATTTTATTTTTTTCATAATTTGAAAGTGATGGTTTATTTGAAAATGACCCAGGAATGGAGTTAATAATGACAGTATGCAAATCTATTTCGAGCTAAATCTATCAAAATTTTAGAAAAATTACGGATTGTGAGGATTGGAATCGGGAAAAATTTGGTTTTTCATGGATCACTTCGGTGACAAAAAATACGTGAATTTTCTTAGTACAAAATATAGTCTACAAAAAATAGGATATATAAGGTGGTAAACATAAGAGTTTACAGCTAGATAAATTCTGACTTCTCCTCCACGGGATATCGAGGAACGAGCACCAAACATAACTGATTTTTTTTCATTTCGTTAGAGTAAAATACACGAAGCACAACTCACGTCATGATCTGTAATTGTTTCTAATTCAATAAGCATTCTAAAACAATGTAACTAGTTAGAGGATTCAATCAGAGTGAGACAAGATCATCCCTGCAGCGTCATCTGGGGCTCTGAAGATAATCAGAACAAAGCCAGTAATAAGCCATTAGTAAATGTGTCCCCCGCCCTGCTGCGATTTAACACAATTCAGCACGGATTTCAAATTAATTACATAAATGAATGAATCCAATAATTGAGTAATATAGCAGTTGTGGGGAGGGGGAGGGGAACTGCAGTTGGATTCAATAGGGAATCAGCTGGCTACACATAACATTAATGAGTAAATGGGCTTCTTTTTTTTATTATATTTTAAGTTTATTGCACATCATATATATATATATATATATATATATATATATCTTTTAAATGATGTGCAATAAACGAAATATATATATATATATATATATACACACACACACACACACACACACACATATATAGTATATGACTAATTTTTAAAGGCTATTTTAGGAAAATAGATGATCACTATTCGTAATCGGAACTATAATTATGACTTATATTATAAAAAGTTATAACTCGTATCGAATAATTCGGAATATCGAATCGAAAACGACGACTTAACATTATTATTTACAAGTACAGTCTAAACATCCTGTAACGACGTCGAATACAACAACGTAACCTCAATAAATGCGAGATTCCGAGTAAAAGTTTGGTCTTCATATGTACTTTCCAGGAAAAATAGTGCTTATAACGACATCGGCGAACGATTCGGTAGTAATAACGATAGTTTAGTCAGTTTCTAAAATTAATATTCGTATATAACGACAGACAGGATTTAAATAATGCATTCGTCGTGGGTTTTTCACGGAATAGCTACGAGGCCAATAAATTTTTATGAGGTTCATAAAAGTCAGGAAGACGGGTGGGAGGTGCTTACCAGTTGCATACCCTCAGTTGCTTCTGTGATCTGGTTCTGAGAGGGCCAAAATGTCGAGAAGAAAATCTTTAACGGTCTAAGTATAGGCAAATATCATTAGAAAACTGGAAGACGGTGAGTCAAATTCTTTTTTATCAAAAGATCCTGCTTTTCCTACTCAATAATATTAACTGTCTAAGCTAATAAAGAAAATATTAAACGCTGATTCGAGGAGGGATTTTTCTACCAAAAAAATCAGAAAAACCCAACATTCTGATTTTTGCAGTGCATTGCTGCATTGTTTGAAGAATTACAGAAAGAAAAATGTTCCAATTAACAGATTTTGTTACCGAAAGCGGAAAAATTTTCATTTGAAATAATACTTCAAACCTGGACCATTGATTCAGAGATTTCGAAATCGCCATAATATCCTCTTATATTATGTGCACACGTTTACATATGTATTTGTATTTTCTTTCCTGCAATAATTACAGATTAGCAAAATAATAATAAGCAATGCTTATTCCAAAATATACAATATGTTTTTGTAAGTATATGTGATGTTTTCATTTTCCATGATTAAACGCTATTTGTAATTAGAAAAAAAGAAATGTGTGTGGTTATAACGACCACCGCTTACTGCAGCCAGATTTCCCTGTCCTCTCATCAGACATACACAATTTGGACAGTAATTATAAAAACGAAAATAATATATTTGTATACATTAAAAGAGATTTAAAGAAATAAATTTTTGTTGAAAAAAATATTTTCTTAGAAAATCACTTTTTTATCATTGATTATTTTTGAGAGAAATAGAAATTAATTTTAGCTGAAAAGAATATTTTCATAGACGCATGATATTGCAGTATAAAATTGGTAATGTTATTGGTGAGATGAACATGTCTGGTATGTGATTATTTTATTTTTTTTAAACCCACCCTTGATGGCAGCGTAGAAATTACCACTCAGTCCTAACCAGAGTGGGAATGTCAAGATTAGTGGGACCGCAACAAAATATTATTTTTTTTGGAATCACCTCACTCAGAGTGAATTCTATACTTCTTCTCTGAAATGAATGCAAGATTTTCTGTATTCAAAGCCATCAGGAAAAAAATATTACAAGAATTTACACAAATAAAGTATGTGCTAATTACACATGAAATTATCCATAAGTTATTTTCAATAAATTAATAAAAACGATAACAGATAATAATACCAATACTGGTACTGGTATTGGTGGAGAAACTAGTCCAGAAAGTGGGCCTATTGATCCTTTTTGCCTACCTAGAGGTTGCCGCCCTCTCCTCACCAGAGAGGGAGAGTCGAGATTAATTTAGCGGAATGCTGTAAAATAATTATTAACTGATACAGCTGGGGATCGAACCCACACCGCTCCGAACCGGGCGCTCCAAGACCCACACCCTTACACGCTCAGCCGTCATTGTCCCCATGCCACATGTCACTTTGAAGTATAAATGTGATGGTGGAGTTAATTGAAGAACTAAAATGATGTTACTAAGGAAAAAAAAAATTCTAATATTCTCAAAACTCGCATCTCATGTATTGTAAAATGTTTTTGAATAGTTTATAAACTCCTCGCTCTGAATAAAAAAAAAAAAAAAAAAAAAAAAAAACCTGTACCTCTACAACCCGATAAGGGTCTTGGGTTCAGTACTTGGTAAGGGCCGTACTGTTTCAAGGCCAACGGTTGTGCAAGGAGGTGATTCGGCCAAGATCACGCTCAACCGCCAGGTTTTTCCCCCAATTAAGGGTACCCACTTTATAGAGGCTGGGTGAGCCCCAGGAGGGTCTCCCGATCCCACAGGGTTGATCCACGGCTGAATAAAAAATTTCGCTCTGAATAAAAAATTATAAATAAAAAAAAACAATAATAAAATAAAACCTCATATGATTGGAAAATTATTATCTTTAATTATAAAATACAAAGTTAATTATTCATACGATGTAGTTTAAGAACGAAATTAAAAATAATGTACAGGCAATTATTAACAAACCTGGGTGTATAAGACAGGTTGTCTATTATCTCCACACACGTTATTGATTTAAATTTCGCAATTCATCTCGAAATTGACCAAATGCTATGATATCGTTAGCATTGTTTAGATTACTACCTTCATTGCTGTGCAAGACTAATTGTTCCTATAATTATTCATATCACTTATGCGAATTTAATAGGTGTAGGGCAATTAGGGTAGACGTCAACATAACTAAAACAACATTAGACTCATCAGTAGATAAACTAAGATATGCACCATGCAATGGCATACATTTCTCCTCGGAGCAGAATCCGTTATTAAAATACACAAGGCAGAAGCAATATTTGATTATGCAGCATTATCCTGAAAATGGTTCTTACAGAATATTACGGCTGTTTTTTGAAGAATTATATTCAGATTAAGGTTAAATCCCGAACCAATCGTTCAACCCATTGTAAAAACAGATTGAATTATGGATCGCTAAATGACAACTTGGGCCGGCAATGGGATGAAAATCAAGTAAGCCGAAGAATAAAAAAATATAGCAATTTTGGATTAGCCTCTTCCCTAAATACACATATATAAGTTTATATTATATTTTATCAATGGGCATTAATTTTACAATAAAATGAAAAAAAAAATCTAATCCGGAACAATCCTGGTCTTGTCTTCGTAACTTGATAAGGAGACAGTTACGCCATTACTCAGTCCATTCCTGAAATAGCATCCTTCAACTTTTCGAGTATAAAAAATAAATATTTTTTTTACGATTACATTAGTCCTGTAATGTTTTTTAAGTGAGGAACTTAAAACTATAAGTTGCTATATATGGGATTGTTGTTGGGATCGCTGCTCGCGAAGCTCTAATGATGGGTTGATAAGAAGCGAAAGATGGATGCGTGGCATTTTTGCGAAGTGTCCTTGTTACGGTTGCAGTTATATTATAACCACGAACGCTATATTTTTGGGCCGGCTATTCGACAAACATTTTTTTTCTTGTTACGATTTCATACTTAGGGTTAGTCACTTCCCACACAAAAAAAAGAAGGGACCACGTGAAAATTTCCAATAAATACCAACACTTTCTCTGTAGGTCAGGTCGTGGTAAAATAAATATAAAAAATAAATCGGCTGGAGGAAGCTAAAAGAGAATGACTGGAGCCTACGCCTTTTAAGACATCTACACTACATATAAAACAATGCCCAACATTATCTATATTTAAAATGTTTTTAAAAAAAAAATATCGCACGAAATGACGCACCTTAAATTTTGCCGCCCGGGGCGAGTCTCCCGTTTGCCCCTTGCTAGATCCGGCCCTGGGTTTTTCAAACCAACAATTCACTTATTGAACTTAGAAGTCAAGAGGTTAACCGATGATATGATAAACTATATCTATTACTAGTCAGAACGTCTCACCGTTCATATTGTATTTCAAATCAATAACGAACTACTAATTTCCAAGACAAATTTTTTAACATTAAACGCATCCAATCGTTTCAGATTGAAACGGTAGTGGCCCCGAAACATTTTGTGAATTTATACCGGAGTTTTAGCAACGTTCAGATTCTCTGCTCAAGTCCCGAGCGTCTACGGCTTAGCTCCCTCACTCAGCCTCCACTGTCATTCAATACCAGTGACGGTTGAGGGAGAAACGCTAAAATCTCTCGGAGTCCTGCACAAGTGGGGAGGGGGGAGGGCTAAAGTTCGGTTCAAAGTTCTCTTGGATGAGTGCAAATGTTGTTCATAAGTATGAATGTATTTAAATAATTTAATAAGAATGAGCTAAAACTCAAGAGATAAAATAATTGGTAGGATATATCTAAATAGACGAGACACACGAAGCCTTGGGTCTCTTAAATACCGGTGAACAACAAACCAATCAATGTTTCGCCATTTCAGACATGGTCATAAGAGAAACAATACGATCACGTATATGCAGACACACATCTCACATCAACAGTATGAAAAGACACTTCAGCTAGAGAAAGTATCTCACTCCAATACATCTACAAACGCATTTTCGAAAATAATTAGGCATAGAAAGTATTATTTGCATTTAGAAATCTAACATCATCCTCCAAATGTAGTGTGAAAAAAAATTAAGAAATTGTATAAAGATCTTAGTATTAAAAACTAATTATTAGTAAATTAATAATCATTAAAGGTTATCATTAGTTAAAAAAATTAATCCATTTTATTATAAAATATTATTTGCTATAAAGTTATTGTTTTAAATATCAGAAGAACCACTTAAGTTATGATATCCGAAATAACGAACATAAATGACTCAATATTTCACACCCGACATTAAGTTTCTTTTCTTTATTTTTTTTTTAAATCTATAATGCTCTGGATGTGCAAAAATTTGTATTACTGTTCTCAAAGCTATTTTATTCTCGGAAAAGTTTTCCTCATTAACTATTTCGATTCAATAAAGAAACTTCCAAACTAGCTAGCAATATTTAAAACTTTCCCGAGCCCTAGAGCAATCTCATTGGAGTTTTCCTTTGCTTCACACCATCCCATCTGTACGAACACAAAAATGTACAACATAACATCGATAAAATAAAAGATTACCTCACAGCAGTTCGGTATAAAGTTCTAAAGGAATTTACAAAAGTTTTCTAGAACTTAAAAAGAAAAACTGAGTTCGAGATTAGCTGAATTACTAAACTTTTGCTCAAAGAGGTTTGTAATTTTGTTTTGTTTAGAGTTTTCTAAAGTACACGGAATTTAAGGATTAACAAAAAAATACATTAATTTTTTTATATATTTATTCGCAGTATTAGCGGATAGATATCAGTATGTCTATACAACACAAATTAAGTGACTATAATTATAATGCAAACATTACGACTAACGAAATAATATGATTAATAAAATACATGATATTTGAAAAAAAATAGGACAGAAAGTTGAAGTTAATGCAGCAGTCATGAGAAATTTAAAATTAATAAATATAAAAGAAATCATGAAAAACACCATGACTTCTACATTTCTCTCTTGAAAAGACAAAGAAAATGCGAAATGTAAACTATTAATACAATAATAATATAATTAAGTAATTAAATAAGTTTATACCACGTGTTTTCCCCTAGAATGAAAATAACGAAAATGAATTTTTATATATTCCTAAAAACTACCTTGATAAATCGATCTTTCTAATTTTTAGAATATTTTCATTAATGGGAATCATTTGTTACTCAAAATTCGTTTAAGTAACAGTTAATTATTATCACATTTCATCAATAAGATGAAAAACGAGATCCAATATTTTAATATTTAATGAATAATTAAATTTGCAAAGTGAAAGACTGAAATTGTTTCACCAACTGTTTATTTTTATATGCGCAGTTGGTGAGTTTATTATAAACATTATTTTATATTATACCCCTTTTTACCTTAAAGTCAACAATCACATACACATACAACACACAAACACACACATACGAGTATATATATATAATAGGCATTGAGTAACAAACAATTTTATGATTATTCCAAGAGATGCATATAAATTAATCCATTACTTTATAATTTGTACTTCAATATAGTTCTACGAACATTAAAAATTCAAATATTATGGAATTTTCTTTATTCTTGATGTTCATAATCCACTCGCTTATAGAAATAATAGAAACTGTATATAAATTATCAATGGTGATAGCAACATTTTTATATCAATCACTGATCAATATCCAAGTTTTGGTCCTTATGATGAAAATTTGATCACAGTTTAGTTCTTCTTAATTTGTATATAAATAATAATATAGATACGGATGATTGAAAAATAAGATTAATTATAAAGGAATAAGGCAGTGTCATTGAGAAAGTTTAAAAAGTGTATACACTGAATGTTTCTATTGATAACCGAATGGACGAACAGTCATTGAATTTTCAACTCATTAAAACTGAGAGCGCTATACGTAATAATAACACATTACAATTAGTAACAATATTATTACTAGCGGTCTACAGACTTCTAGCACATGGGCGAGAATTACACGTCTAACAGATTACTTAATTTACGAGACGGATGGGCCTATCCTTCAACTTGGGGTGCAAATGTTGACAAACCATTCTACTGCAGCTTATTAACTCTAGGTTATTGCTCAATTTTGAGGTTCTCTCAGGCTATGAAACCTATGCCTACATATTCAGACGTGGTTTTGTTTCAATGTGCTCGCTGCTCAAGGTTCACCGAAACGCGAACGAAAGATCTGTTAGTATGCTTGTCTATCAACTTGAGAACTTTGTGTGATATCGTTGCGATTTAGCTAAGGCGAGAATTAGGTAATTATGGGTCGTATAGTAAGATGTATTTAGATGTACGGTCATCTATTCTCCACGTTCAGTGTCAAAGAAAACTTAATGCTTATATCGTCCCTAACATGTCAAACTATCGAAATGAAACATATATTCATCACTTTGAAAACGCAGTAGGTGAGGTACGCATTGTGGCAAAGTCTTGAATTCCTAATCCTCAAGGACTGACTTGGTTTTTTTGGGCGGTAAGTCTTCGAGATTTTTCCATCGGCCTCGGCTAGTGCGTTTTTAAATTAACGAATATGAAAATCTCATTTTTTTTTTTTTAATGAATAAAAATGAGATGTAATTGCGATAGGCAAGTTATTAACGGCGAGGGTCCCTAGGTAAAACAGACTATTTCCTTATTTTTGTTTGTATAACTTGTGGACATGGCTAAATTATATTCATAGCTGTTATTAAAATTATATATGTATATATTTTTACCCAACAATTAATATCATAAAATAAAAATCTCACCAAATACTCATAATTATAACTCAATGACCAATGAAATGCAACGATAAATGTCACACTTTGTTTGAGATTTATATTTTTTATACAATTTAGGATTTTGTATGTATAAGAAAAAATAATAATAATTATCTTGAGTGAAAAAATAGTTTAAATTTTTAACTACATACGTATTCGTTAAGAGATAAATAAAAGTTTACTCACAAGAACGTTAGTTTAAATGTTTTTTAAAAAAATCATGGAATTAACTTTTTTTACTGCTATTTTTCCACTTAAAGAAAAAAAAAATAAACAGTTAAATTGATACAGTTGCTATATATGGGGAAGTGTATTATCTTTCAACACACAGCTGTTCGAATATTTTTAAAACTGAGAAAAGGAAGAAGTTGTAATTCAGGACATCCAAAATAAAAATCGGGAACTAGTTATGTCAGTATTCGTTCTTTGAATATAAAAGAGTGAAGGCAAGGGGGACGTCAAAGAAATTTCATACCAAGCATATACATCTTTCGAAGGCGAGAAAAGCTTTGGAAAATCAAATTAAGTTTCCCAGCATAGAGCTCTTCGAAGAATTTGAGGATTTTTATGATGCTGTTGTTCCATTTATGATTTTCATGATTTAATATTTATTTATTTAAAAATTGTGAGAAACGAGATCAGATGATACAAACTAAGTATAGCATTTTAGAAGGGAAAAATACAATTAACTATCTATCTACGAAATCCTAATAAAATTGTGTGTTTATGCCAATAAACAATTATAGTATTTTTTTTTCTTTAAAGATAAACCAAGTATTACAAGGTATACAAATATTATAATCGTTATAAGATTAATTAACTGTATATGAATTGATTTTTAAAACCCATGCTTCAATACCTCTTAATGGGTAGATTACAACTCTTTTCGGTCATGATAGTCTGAGAGTAAAAATCCTTCTCAAATCCTCTCCCTCCCGACACTCCTCTAGAATAACAATCTATTTATTAAAATTTCCCCATCTCAATGTCATAGCATTCCGTCCTCATCAGGTCCGATTAGATCCTACGTTTGAATCCTCCCTTTTTACTCACGTCCCTTTATTCAATAATAAAAGAATAGCAGGCGACTTCAACACAAATCTATCCTTTGACTCTCTTGATTCAGTTAATTCTTAAGGTCTTCTTTTCCGAACTCCAACTCAAATAGCGTTTTAAACTGGCTCCTCTCCTTCTTGTCTCTTCGATCCCAAACAGTAATCATTCCCAATATACCCCTTTCTCTCCAATTCTAAATACTCCGAGGCCACTACTCTTACCAACCGTTTTCATTATTTATATAAATGACCTTCCTGATTCCATTCACCACACACACACACACACACACACAATACCGCATATATACTGACTACCAAATTTCCCAATCCTATATTCCCACCGAGATACTAGAGGCGATCCGAAAGTTACAAGAATACATTGATAGTATCAACGTATACTATTATATTATACAACGTATAATTACAGTAAACAATAATTTGAAAGTACATGTTGAAAAAGCCAAGGCCATCTCATCGGTTCCATGCGCCTTTTCAATTCCATTCAACCTGAATAGCCTATCTATTCACTTCCACACCGATGCAAGAAACCTTTGGTGTAATTTTTGATTGACACCAGTCCTGAAATAACCATATTTCCTAAATTACCCGAAAATTGATTGCTATCCTTAAACACTTTCTACGATTTCGTGATTCTATACCCCAAAAACCCGTCAGCTCCTAATCTCCTCCCTCATTTTCTTCCACTTTTATGGGTGTCATTCATATGGTGGATTGTGTGGTAGGCATGAGATGAGACTGAAGAGACTTATTCATCTTCTTGATCCCACGGTTCTCACCAGCGGTATGTCTAGTTGAAGTGGCTTTACTATGTTTTACAATTTAAGTATTGATGAGACAAACATATAAGGTTCGAAATTGAATAAACAGAAATAATAAAATATTTCATAAAAAAAAAGTTTTTCATGAGGAAGAGAATTTATTTATTAGTCGCATTGTTTCGATTCCATATGAAATCTTCTCCAAGGGACATCTGGAGTATTTAAACATATGAATGTATTAAGTATCGATAAATAACTTGTAACAATATATGATCCAAAATCACCAAATTATTTATTGATATTTTACAAAATTTTGTATGAAGTTTTTCTAATTTAGTTGGAAAATTTTGGTAATCGTACTTCCAAATTGGTAACTTTCATTATCCAATATTATACATTTGTTAACGTTTCGGGGCATTGATTCCCATCTTGAGAACTAAAACCAATATTTTTATATTACATCAAACATTTCCTTTAAAAACGATTTCGGGTTATAATATGAATATTAATTATAAAATAAGACAATAATTCAATAAAATTTACCAAAAATTGGTATATTTTCAAGGAATATAATTATTCCTCATGTCATATATTAAATAACAATAAAAATAATTTTACTATACAATTTTAGTTAAAATATTATAGCGCTCCTTTGTCATGCTGCATGATTTAAGATTGATCTGATTCCTCTTTCATCCTGTTTATCAATTGACTACTTATGCCACAACATCCTATTTATTTCCTTCATATATACTTTTTTTATTGTCTTAAAAAAATTGATTAATTTTCAAAATCAATTAATCTTAATCAATGCCCCGAAACTTTAACAAATTTATAATATTGGATAGTAAAAGTTACCAATTCGGAAGTATGATTGCCAAAATTTTCCAACTAATTATTTATTATGTTGTATATAGGGTCAATTAATTAGTGTAAAAAAATATTTTATAACTAAATAATAATAATAATAACACTAAGGCTTAGTGAACCTTGAGGTTTGAATCCGACGCAGCCATCGATCACTGCCAAAATACCACCTCTCCTCCCCCACAAAACGCCGTAAAAATCCCAATATATCTGATCATTCCTAAAACAATACTCCCATCTACGTATCGGTTTACCGCTCGGACCTTACCCGTCAGTTCAGCGCTGATTAATTTTTTAGTAATTCGTTTAACAGCATCTATTTATTAGTATTTATTTTATATTAGTCACTGGGTGATAGCACGATTCTCCGTTGTTTAATTGCTAAAGTTATTCAATCAACTCACTTTTCCCAATTTTGAATATCTTAAGCGTTGTTCTGCTCTCAACATAAGCGGAGAATTTTCACATCCGCAAAGAACGGTAGGAACCACAAAGACCGTATAAAATGAATATATAAATTGAAATTATAATTGCTCGAAGTTTTTTCGAATATTAAATCATTCCACATATAGCATAATACATAACACCGAAACTCAGCAAAACGTTTAAATAAATATTTTGTCTTATTATAATTATGATGTATCTGTATTATTAATACTCAATAATATACTAATCAATAAATATAATTATATATTAAGTATACTAATTATTGTATTATGGAGTAATAATATTATTTAATTATTTATAACTTAGTGATAACTCGAAAAAATAAAAAGCTTAGCAAACCTGGAGGTCCGATGCCGACACTATTGGTTGCTTACCTCAAACTCCATTATAATTCAAATGTAGATGATCATACTAGTCACAATTTTCCTACTTACGCCTTGGTTTACTCCTTAGAGATTTACCTATCGGTTTAGCGCTGATCGAACCCTTAGCAATCCGTTCTATCACCCTTAAGCCGCTTATTCTTCCCTTGTCGAATATGGTAAGGGACCCTGTGCGATCGCTCTCCTTGCCCCTCACCGGGTCAGCATAAACAGCCACGCTTCGAATCCGTAAAAAACAGTATTAAATGATTTTTAAAGCTTTACTTTTAAGGTTCTGGACATTAGAGGCAAACTGGGTAGTTTTACGACGGAAAAATTAAATGGGTTCCTCGTCTACGGCCTTGTTTTTATTTATTTTTTAATTACCTATCTTTTAACAATTATAAACCGAAAGATTCCTAAACTAGCTTATATCGTATACTATTTATATCTACACCACCGTATATTGCATTAAAATTCCTTCCGCGTCTTAACTTAACAATGCCAAATCATTGGGATACCAAAGCATCGGTATTTCGCAGCCCTAAACTAAACCGGTCCTGGAAGGAATGACTTTTCTTCTTCTGTATTTCAGTTTTACAATTATTATTTTTGGTGTATGATAAATTAAATTTCAGTTATTCTAAAAATAAAAACAAAAAAATTATTTGAACAGTTCCTTATAAATGAGTAGATTTACACACCTAAATTATTTATAATTATCTAATTTTAGACATATATAACTTGTTATACACGGTTTTCCTAATAGGCGCTATGGTATAGAAATATAACGAGGGTTGCTTGTATATAATTTAAAAAAAAAAAAGAAAAAAAAGAACGAGCACCTCAAATTGAAACCAGACAGCAGCAGGAGAATAACTAGGCATTAACTGGCTTCTCGGTTTCTATCTCTGAATAATAATTCTGACCTTTCAAGGATCGTCATTATCTTAGAAAGAGTAAGCTACCTTGGGAATATCTGGGGTGTGAAACTCCGTGTATGGATAATAAGATAAGTTTGAAGGGAGGTTCCTGAAACCACATTCTCTGGAGGCGAAGATTTGTGCCAATTATACTTCGAACAGAGTTCGCTAACACTTCAGGCATCATTCAAGTCTAGGTATTGGTTAAACCTCCCCCCTCCCTCCCCCTATATTTTAAATATATTCTGAAACTTAAACTTTTAAAAAATATTTAATTATTTTTAATCTTATTTCCAGATGTATTTTGTATTTTTCTGTACTTTTTTTCATGACGTAGGGTAGACGTCTCAGTAGAAGCTATCGCTTCAGTCGAAAAATAAAACATTAGCATTATGAAATTGAGAGACTGCACTATGAAGTATCAGTTTTTATAACACGATAATGAAAAGCTATTGTACTTGCTAGTGAGGAAGTATGAATACACCTGACACTACCTCGCGGGCAATCGGACGCCAGCTTCAGGATGCTTAGGGGATACGGTTATCTTCAGCAGCGGTTGTCTAAAATTGGAGTCGTTCGATATCCTGTGCGACCCTTGTGCCAGCATAAGGATACAAATGCTTCGCACCTAAACAGGTGCCGGGCCCTTTTATATGATTTGTACATCTGTTGATACGGACGATAATTATTCAAAAAAAGCGAAGCGACCAAAAAACTAATGACTGAATAATTTTCAAATTTCGAGATAATACATCTCTCTGTAGCACAGAGTATTCCCAGTGCTATTAAATAGATGATGATGTTTCACAAGGCAGGATCTTGGGTCCTGTTCTTTATATATCATTCTGCTGATATAACACCTAATCTTGACACCTTCCTCCCAACATTAGCTGATTTTACCGCCATCTTGGCATCCCACTCAATTCTCGAAATCCTATCCTTAAATCTACCTCTCCTTGATTGGCCAGTTGTGCAACGCAACAATCGACAGATCAAAACTAATAAATCGAAATGCAAACACATTACTTACAAACCCCGTCGCAGATCCTACCCGCCAGTCCACAGTTTGTCCGTACTACTATCGATTTCATACTCATCCTGGTAGCCTGTCTTTCTCTTAAACCAAAGACTATCATGTAAACCACAAACTTGACTTTAAAGACAAGAGCTTAAACGACGATATGGCTAACTATATATATTACTGAACAGAAAGTCTCAGTTCTCAATGAATAACTAACCTAAAGCTTGAAGTGTGGGTGATAGACAGCTGCTTAATTTTCGAACATTAAACAAATGCAATTCTTTCAATCTAAAGTCTTTCGAATAATACTCAATGCTTCACACTATATATCAAACAATACCCTACCTAATGATCTCAATACTCCAGATGTTTAGACCTCAATCCAACCACATTTGTACATATGTAATATTTGTACAAATAAAATATTTTAACTTTATATATGTAATTTTTATCCAGTCTTTTTAATTTATTTTTCCGTAAATGTGGAATGAATTTATCCATTATCTCCGCTAAATATTGCCCGTAAAAAGGAAAGATTGTTATAGTTAAAATAAAAAACAGTTTTGTATCAAAAAGAAAATGTGAAAATTAGTGTACAAAAAAAAAAATGTACCATTAAGCAAGAAATCAGATCTTAGGCATTTATCATAATTATAAAAAGTTTCGGAAATTAAAGTACCACTCTAATTATTTAGAAATTAACATTAATATTCCTTTATTAAGTTATACAAGGTATAATTAGGAGCATATATACCGGGTCATATATTTCAGAACACTTGTCAAAATTCGTATACATTCAATCTGCCATTAAATAAGATACTTAAAACGTGTGTGTCACCGTTGTTCAAATCCAATATTTCTCTCTGTGTTATACACAATGATTTCTCAACCAGAAGATTGTTTTAACGGCATATCAGTTTTGACAAAAATGTTATGTTTTGTAAATGTAATAATTTTAATGACTTAGACAATTCACCCAAAATTTGGATTTATCTTTAAAATAATTTTTAAAAAATCAAGCAAATAAAAAAATTATTTCTACTTATAAAATTGAGTATAAGTTTTAAATACCTCTCACCAATTTAATTTTAAAAATGAGTTATTTATTAAAAATCTTTGTGCCGGAAAATCTCCGTTTTCATACCTTCTTGTTTTTAGTTTTTGTCGCACCCAAATGTATATATATATATATATATATATATATATATATATATATATATATATATATATATATATAAATGTATTTTAAAAAAAACTTTTAAACAATCGCATAGATAGATAAGCTAGATAGATAAGTTACAGACAGTATTAAGACCTTAAGGATACTTAAATTATTCTTATGAAATATGATAATTTAAATAATTATTCTTCCATAAATCTATGTTCTCTGGTATATCTGGTGCAGGCAATAAATCTACAATTATGCTTGTATAAGCACTTTAAATAAATCTAGGTTCAGAAACTCCTGTGTTATGCAAACTAGGCTGCTTGTAGAGGACTATACTGCAGAAAGTCTAAAAAAATAAGGGAGGGTAAAAGAAAATTTGCATAGATAAAACTGGGGAACTGAGGGGTAGTACAACAGTGATTGCGGACCCCAAAATTTCCTTTAAATATATATTGCTTGATGTAAATTATGAATACTTAATTTTTTATGTATTCAAACATTGGAATAGTAAAAAATGATTCAAAATGTGAAATTGTATAAGTATTAATTTTATAAATATATCCATGTGAAATGAAGAAAAATCGCAGCAACTATTTAAGCATTCACTATTTTATATTTATTGAGTTACAAAAACTAGCATAGCAATTATTATTTTAATAAGGCTTTATTACAATGATGAACTATTAAAAAATTTGTATTGAAAAAATAACAAACAAATTTAATTTATTCCTCCTTCAATAAATATTACGTAAAGTAGGTAATGTTTAAATTTATACATTTAAAATTAATATATGATGACATTCAAAATTAAATTAGGGTTTAATTATGTAAACCAACGAAGATATACGCTTAAATAAACAATACTTTCGTTTAATCTTGCAATATATATGTATAAATATATATATATATATATATATATATATATATATATATATATATATATATATATATTTTTTTTTTCTTTTTTTTCTGTTGGAACTGTAGACCATGAAGATCTTTGGTAGTGCGATATGGTCTTCTTACAGACATTTTATCACTTGAGGGAGCACAGACAACCCGGACAGGGTCACTCTTATCACACGTTGTTAAGAACGTACATAGTCTCCACGATGCAGCGGCAGGCCACCCTAAGCTCCATAACCGTTTCCTTTAGGGTCATTTTGGCAGTGTCACTCCCACTGACGCACGTTCAAACACTCAAGTTCAAAGACAGTGACAAACCGGTCTAGACCCACGGATTATGGCTGTTATTGACCAAAACTTCGGGCGGCTATTTGGTATCCTGGAAGACCACAACGCGATTCGCAATCAAGGTACACGGGGTCATTGTGAGTAAACTCCATTAGGCTGACGAGCCTCACATATCCGAGGGGAGGGGATGATCACATGAAGAATATCTAGGGCTCCATGGCTTTCCCCGGTAGGCGGTCATCCAATTCATGCTCTCACCAATCCAAGTACTAACCATGCTCGCCATTGCTTAACTTTGATTGCCAATTATAAGTGCCTTAGCGCGCTCGGCCACCCCGACCTCCTATATACATACACAATATCGAATTCGTTTGCTATATTTTCTAATTTTTTTCACGGTAGCATTTCACCTCATATCTTAAACTTAACGTATCCAAACAACATCAGCACAAAGATGAAGAGTAATATTCGTCTATTTACGTTTATTTCTATATCATAATGGCAATCTTAGATAGAATGAATGAAAATTTATAAATGGAAAGCCGCAAGAAAATAGAAACTTATGGTAGTTTTATAGGGCCACGCCTTAGGAAACTTAGGGGAAGAAGAAAGATCAACCAAATTTTATATGGTTTAAAATGGTCTTAAATCATACAAGAATTATTGCTTTTATGTACCGTAACGAACACAAGTTTTGCTCATAAAATCTTCTCGGCATGTGTCAGAAGAGAATAAATTTGTACAGATTGAAATATGCCACACTAAAAGAAAAAGTGTGTAGCATCAGTAAAGCAGTAAAGTAAAGCATCAGCTATTAGAAGTGTGTTAGGTCCGAAATCTTTCTATTATACTCGTATATTAAAAAATTAGCAGAGTTATTTATTTATCATTATTATATTTATTCATATTTTTTTTTTTTAACTGACTATTTTTCATAATAAATAAAACTTGTGCAAAGATGTGTAACATTGAAATGACTTATTTAATTAAGTATAATTTAACGCATTAAAACATAAATGATTGTTAAAGTTAATTATGTCTACTATTATATTATTTAATGGAAAATAACTGTTTCCATAAAAACTAAATGGAATTTTCATAGAAACCAAATGGAAACATTTAAAATTTATTTTGAGCTTGACAAACCGAAAATATATAGTGCACAGAATTGTAATTCTACAATGGTTTAATAAACTGTTTTATTATACTTTTGTGAGAGAAGATGTGAAGAAGTGCATGCTGCTGAAAATATTTTAAGTAGTGTTTATTTTAATTCCTTTAAAATAATTTTTTTTTTAAATGGGTAATCATTAGGGTAGGGTGGTAAGTGAAAGTTGTGATGCGCTCACCGCACCAGATTTTTATTTTTACAATGATTGGTGTGTCGATAAATTCTGTCCTTTATATTCATTATTCAATGTACACAATTTTTTCATTTCTTCTCCACCTCAAATCTTAAGAGTCATACGAATTTATGAACGTCGTTAGAAAATGACGAACAGCTACATTCAGGACAATTTGCGTAACGAAATTTAGTGTTTTTGAGTCATTTTTTATCCACATGAGCTATATTTAAACCAATATTGTGATTTGACGGTTTATAGATGTATTCAATACCTAAAGGACGTTCTTACAGGTTTTTGTTAAATTTTAACTGAAAATGTATTTGATGCATTTAACGGCCCTTACCATTGCTCGCTAAGTCCTATGCAACGGCCCCAGGCAGCAGAATAAATTATTAAAAGGAAGGGTCCGGAAGTAGTAGATTTCGGACGAAGGGGAAAGATGATTTCTCCGGATTTGTTGGTATTTATAGTAAGCTTCTTATACAGAAACCATTCTTAGGGGTATCGTACGGTATTCCCCTGTGGATTGTCCTTTTTCGGGCAGTTCATACCATAAATACTTTTTATGATAGTTGAAGATGCCTTATTGAATAAAATCATTCTATGAATTATCCATAAAACTATACAATATGTGTGTCATTCTTCGAAAACATGGAGATTTTTTTGTAATTTTCTAATTGATTCAGATAGCATTGTATATATTTTATTTATTTTTATTGATTTTAATTGTATCTCAGATACTGTTGTCAAAATATCGCATCGTAGTTGTTTCTACAACGGAGGATAAATAAAAATATTCCGATTTTGAAAAGAGAGGGGCTGAGAGTGTGTACGAGGGAGTGAGCGTAGTAGAGGGGGAGGGAATATTACAAGGAAATGATAACTATAAAATAAAAAAATTATAATTAGGGATTGATAAATTATTTGCCACTTCTATAATTTTGTTTTTATTGAAAACTAGTTTCGAATGTTATACATTCATCTTCAGTTCAAGGTTTAAATGGATTATATTATACAGAAAAGTTTGTAAAGAAAAGTTTTCATCCCTAATTAGATTGATCCTTCTATACCAGGGGTCGGCAACCTTTTGGTGACAAAGAGTCAAATCTATATTGAAAAAAAAAAACATGGAAAAACATAGAAGTGCCTGTTTTATCTTATTCTGTGGCATTTCGAATATTCTGTGTAGAGGGATCAAATACCTTAAAAAAATCGTATCTAAAATTTGGAATGATTTTTTACTGAAATATTTAATATTCAGAGAGTCACAAAATTTTCTAAAAGAGCCGCATGCGGCTCCGGAGCCGCAAGTTGCCGACCCCTGTTCTATACCATCATGCGGATGTCAACAAAATTATAGTTTTATTGAAATATTATAATAAAATTATGATTACATTATTATTTTTATTATTAAATTATTACAAAGAGTATGATGAGATAAATGAATTTTAGCCTATTAATGAAGAAGCTGAATTAGAGACATATTGAATGAAATACATAATTAATAAATATTGAGGGAGTGAGTTTTTCGTACGTATTCATTGTTTACTGATTTGTATTTAACTTTAGAGCCTCCATATTTACACCACACTAAATCCCACTAAACTTGAAGAGCTATAATAAAAATCATTACATATTAATCTTCTTTCTCTATTCTATGAGAAGGTGAGGGAATGAGGATCACTGAACACACAGCACATTTTTTGACTTAACATCTCACAGTCACAGCATGTTAATGCAGGTTTCTCTTAACATCGGTTACAATTTGGTTCGGAGGGTTTAAGTGTACTTGGCGCTCATTTGTGAAGAAAGTAAGGGAATGAGCTAGATCACCAGGGAAAAAGCAATTCATTTAAATAATTGTCAAAGTTATTATTCTATGACGAATTTGTTTTTCTTTTCCGAAAATGCTCAGATTGTTTTCACACCTAACTTATTTTATAGCGATAGTTTATATTTTCTGACAGATCAAAAAAGTAAATGTTAAAAATTTAAGCAATGGAGCATGTGATGATTTTAATGTCTGAAACATGTTTACATATGTAACATTACTATTAACATGAAAGCTAACCCCCGATAAAACAATCTAAGACCACATTTATCAAACTTTATCAAAATCAATCACAACATTTCTGCCAGATCCGTCAAAAAAGCCTGATTTCTTCATGGGACTGAAATTTTCCTTTTTTCGAACAATGGCCCTTATATGTTAATAAAGTTTGAGAAATTCATCCAATGCGTCCAGTTGATGTAGTTTTTTTCAATCGTGTTTCTGGCAGTGTAACTTCTTCAAGAAGAACAACTTTCCCTCGCCATTACTTGAAACTTACTTAAGTTCTTCCTCAGCTCATTTTATGCCCCGCCCATCCTCCTTCCCTCCTCCAGTTAGGTGTTCATTAAAGCGTAGGCTCCAAGAGTAGGTTTAGAAATTCAATATTTAGGCAAACAATTTTTCTTAATAATGAATATACAAAAACTTGTCTATATCCTGCCCTACATGGAAAGATCTGGGTTATACAGATGTGTAATATGAACATGAACTTCGAATGTCTGATTGTAAACCCCAGAAACAGGGACTGCAAAACTAAATAGAAGAAGAAAACACAGAGATATAATTGTTTTTGTTTTTTTAAATAATATTATTGCATTAAGTGATAATAATAATAATATAGCACAACTTAGATAAGAAAACAAAACTGGCTCAAATTACCGAGAAAGTAAAGATATGATAATTTTCAAAAGATAGTTACCGAAAAAACCGAGGAATATTTGGATTTGGCTGAAGAAGTAAAGAAACTCTATGTATTGGATTTTCCTACTGGATTGTGAGATTTCTCCAACAAATCCCAAAACAAAGAAAACCTCTTTTCTGGAAAAAAAGATTGTCAAAGAAAATAGTAAGTATTCGTTGAAGTACAGGGGTTATAACGAATTCTTTAAATCACTCTGAAAATGCTCCAATGGCATTAAAAACGAAAAAAATGAAATTATGGTAAACAAATTTGAACTCAGTTATGAGGCCAAATGAGAGCTATATTTAAAAACTCGGTACTAAAACATTGCTATGCTAATCGAAAGCGTTGATATTCAGAACGCATTATTCCAAGCTACTAAAACCTTGGCTTTATATATCATTGCATACTATAACAGTTACTCCTCCAGATTTTTAAATGCAACTAAGAAGAATAATGGTATTATTGATTTAACGAACACTACATCTACCAAAGAAATAATAATAAAGTCAGGATGAATCTGATTCATAGAAATACTTCGGTATTCGCTATCCACAGAGATTCATGAATGAAGTGATCGGTGTATTTGTGGAAGAGTATAAAAAAAGAATTAAGCTTCTTCTTCAAAAACTGAACTTTTAGGGGATAACCTCATTAAGGCTTGCAGCACACGGGTGCCTACTGAAGTTAATGCCTACCTTACATTTATTTTCGGAATTTGAAAATGGACATACACACTGTTTTAAGAACTAGATCACCGGTTCAGAATTACGATGACTGCAGTGAAGAAGGGGTATCCAAATTTCTTCCTCATGGCTAAATCTTCCTAGAAAACGAGGTGGTAGGCCCCAAACGTACTGGGAATTATAATTACAATTAAAATAATACGCCATCACCAGGAAAACTCCAGTCCTGTCTGCTCTAAAAGCCATGGATCATAATTTCACAGCCTTGGATTAATGCCTCTATTGACCATAAGAACGCGACAATTGAGGAGATGACAAAAGAAGTGAAATATCTAACAATAAAATGTACGATTCTACAATACCTTTTCGTCACCTGGGGTTGACAAAGACGTATCCTTCAATTGTTTGAAGAATGGAAATCTATTTCCGCAAACTGAGGTATTCGTCCTCGCAATACAGTACCAAATTATTGTCAATAATGCTTTTCACAAGCATATCAACTTTCGGGTTTCGAAATCAGCAATCAAGTCAACGCATCCCATGCCTTATTATACAATGCTGAAATATAGAGTTATTGCAGCAATAATAGCGTGACTATAATCCGTTTTTAAGCTCGTAAATATATATATATATATATATATATATATATATATATATATATATATATATATATATATATATATATATATATATAAAGCATTTATAACTTAAACTTTTACGAAACTAATTGTTACTCATCATGTAATGCCCCATAACAAACTCCATATTGAATATTGATAAAGGTGAAAGGGTGGGCGATATTATTGAAATTGGGGTTACTTACGGACTCCTGTTTTAGAAGCTGAAAAAACTCAATCGCTAGAATGATTGAGAATGGTCTATCACATTAAGCCCTATATCACATCAAGCATCGAATTGATTTCTTAGCCAAATGTATAAAGTTGAGAAATTCTTGGGCATTCTCATAAAGTAGAGAAGACTTTATTTGGTATAGGGGGCTAGTTGGCACGCAGCTTTTATTTACGTCTACTGTAGAGCTAGTTCGATGTTATCGTACTAGTAGGGAGTGCATGTAAAGGTGCACCATCTATCATAACATTTGTTTGCTTGAAAGCGTCACGAAGGAAAAACCGCTGATTCATCGTTTTTGTGAACGGTGAATAATTTTTTTTTTTTTGTACTAGTGAACCTGTAAATTGAATTAAGGTGCTGCTGATGGAGGTTTTCGCAAGAGTCGTTAACTGTGGCTGTCTGCATCTAGGCATTATTATATTTCTGATGTTTGGAATTGTGTAGTGTGCATCTTGCTTTGGAAATCCCTGTGGGACTAGTTGGCATAGTTAGGTATGGGGTCATCAGACATAGCCATGGCCACTCTTCCCACACCTATGCCAACTAATCCCTCCATCACTGTTCATTAAAAAAGAAACAATTTCAGTAACAAATTTATAAATACTGCTTATAAATAAGGCTCAGATAGAATAATGACCACTTATTATTTATAGCTATGAGAAAGTACAAGTGAAAAGCAGACTGAGCAAATCGACAAATAGAGAGGGTAACCGAGGCCATTCACACCCATTATACATGTTATACATATTTTGATAAACTAAAAAGCGTTTTTACACGAAAATTACTATGTTATGCTTATGTGTTCCTATCCATACCTTAAGCCAACTTACCCCAATGGGTATGTCAACTAACACCGCGTCCGGGGTTATTTGTCATAGTTGCAATCTTTTAGGAAAAGTATTTCTGGGATTACCTAAGGACGGATTTAATTAATGGGTCCAGCATGAATTTGAATTCAAAGAGTTAAGCTATCCGCCGCATCCACCAGAATCTCTCCAAGTACTGCCAAAAAAAAAAGTATAATCGAAAACTAAAATCTATGCTAACTAATCCAAGTCTTCCCTACTCGAAGAAGGACAGAAATTATTAGAAAATTCATAATATTAAATAAACTGAGCCGAACCCATGACAAATGATTCCGGACAAAAGGATATTCTTGGGGAATGAAATTAATATTAATTTATTAATATAACAATGGATCTGTTTGATGCCCATGCCACAAATAATCGTTGCCTAAATAATTTTCCTCTTTAAAACATTTCAATATCAATGTTATTCAATATAACAATTCATAAAATGAGACCTAACAAAATACTTTAATCTGCGTCTTGGTCTCCTCTGGATAATATACCCGTTGGTTTAGGACATATTACTTTTCTTTATATTCAGCGACTTTCTAGACCCATTTCATATTCTGCGATGTTATAACTTAACTTATATGTACAGTGTGCAACGCATGCAATTCCGTGTTGTGTATTCATCTAAATATTCAACGTGGCTCGTCCTTCTCCAGTTTAAAAATAACTTCAAGCCGTAGCAAAAGCAGCCAAACCAGTATAAAAAAAAAAAAAAAAAAAAAAAAAAAAAAAAAAAAAAAAAAATGAATTCTTAATTTCAGTTTACAGGCAGTAGGCACGAACTGGGTTATTTGGTAACAGAGAATTAAAAAGCGTTTCCCGTTTTTATTTTTAACCTTGCTTCCGTTTATTCTTCTCTTCTAAACATATAAAACCTTATATCGATACCACCGAAATAGTCGCAACTTCTACGGTTAGACGTATATTGAACAAATATATATTTAATTAATTATTTAAGATATATTTGACAAACATTCTGATTAAATTCAAATAATAAAAATTATAAAACCAAATATGAATACAGAATTACTTCTATGATATTATTGTCTTATATATTACTGGAATATAGAAGTATAATTTTATAGTTAATCAATACAGGATTTCTCAACGATAGATAAGTATGCTGTGATTTCTAGAAAACCCAAGGTGTTCAGGCAGTATCACTGAATAAATAAACTGTTTCTCTCCCTGAGTTTGTCTTCAAGCTGTTGATTCTGGCGATAATCTCCTCTAAGAGGATTATTCGAGGTGTTTTATTCCTAAGTTTCAATCTTGATCTTGACTTTTTGTATTTTTTATTTCTTAAATAATTGAGTATCTATGTTTTTATTAAATATTTATTCTATCTGTTAGATGGATTGATTAGATGGATTCTTTTTATTTTGATAAAAATCTTTTATCATTAAATGAACGATTTAAAATATTAAATGCTTCTTTTTTTGAACAGACTCCTATGAAAATACATTGGCGAGGAAGTAATCTAATCAGAGATTAATTATAGCCCCGCTCACTTTAAAATAACAACCAAATATAGAGATTTTTTTTCAAATGAACGTCACGGAGGAGGCGTGCTGTTGTCAATGACAGAGTGGAAGAAGGCTGGCAGGGCAGGGTTGAATTATTTTCTAATATTTGCTATAAGTATAATAATGAATCAATAACACAGGCCAGCAAAAAAAAAAAAATGTTTTGAAAACTTTTTTAACTTTATGAGTTGATCTTTATAGGTTTTTATGTGCTGAATCTAAATCTGGCCTTAGTTTTTTTGTATCACCGATAGTTTTCCAGCAATATGCTTTGTATTATATAGCATAAACCCCTATATGGTATACGGGGGAATAATGAAGCACTATGTTACATCATACGCATGGTTTGTATTTACAGTGGCTACTTAAAACAGTGATATAATGTGCTAATACAGGTTTCACTTGTCAACTGGAATTGGTCTATACTTTCTTTCTCTTTTTTCTTTGAAGCTTCTTATGTAGCTTTTTCTACGATGAGCCGCTTGTTGAACTTAGCATGGAAATTTGGTAAAACCACCTTGCTGACCAAGGAGCAGGCATATTATTTTTAAATCACCACATATCATCCAACCATGAGCAGAATAGCCCATTCGATTTAACACTGTTTCTAGGTTTTCATAGTTTTCTTTCATATGTACAGAATGGCCAACAGCAATAGATGCGTACATGTTACCATTGTGTAATAAAACAGCCTTTAAACTAGTTTTCGATGAATCAATAAACAACCTCCAGTCTTCCTTTTTGTATTCAATACCAAACTCATTCATCAGACATTCACACCGGGAATGTCTGAGCAGTACACTAAATCACCTTCTTGTTCAAAAACTTGGAAAATTTTTGCTCTCTCTTCCTGTGCACATAAATACTGGTTCCAACCGCCAACAAGTTCTTTTCTTTTAGTCTAGAGCCAAGCAATTCAGCTTTTTCTTTCGTTAAGCCAAGATCCCTAACCAAGTCGTTAAGCTCGATTTGAGTAAACAGTTTAGGCTCTATATTTTCTGATTTTCTGTAAAACATTGGAATTCTTCATCATCTTGTTCATCTAACTCCGATTGTACATCAGAAAATATTTCCGTTGGAATAGAATTTAAATCACCTGGTGGTTCAGGGACCGGTAAATCTACACCGTGCCCTATTGGTCGGATGGCGGACGGAAGGTTAGGGTAGCTTATTACCTTCTTGTTTTTTGAGTTATGACCAGTAACATCGACACTGCAAAAGTAGCAATCATCGGAATGATTTCTTGGCTCCCTCCATATCATAGGAACAGCAAATTTAAAGGTTTTTTTCTCCTTTTTTGACCATTTTCTTAGATCTTAGACACATAAATAACATAACTTATGCGGGGCCCAAGATTTATCCTGATCACCAATTGTGGGTGATACAGCTTTTTTAATATCATATTTGGATTCAGCACCCTAAAAACTATAGGAATAAGGTATTTTCAGTAAAACATTTTTTTCATCGTTGGCCTGTGTAATTAAATTAGAGCCCCAATTACGTCTTCGGCATTTTCTGTTTGTTAATACGGTTGGTAAATGTTATTTTTTGCAAATTGAGGACAGATTATTTTAGTTAACAAATTTTACATCAACTAATATAGCCGGGTTACTAAATGATGAATCTCGAACATAATTTGCGAAACAATTTAAACGTTCGATTTTCAAAAAGAGATAGCCTTTTTCCCGCACTTTTTCTCCCCTCCAACCGGGGAAAAATGTACGGGCAGTGAAGATTTATACCGGTAGTAAACTGGGAGCGTAGATAGTGGCTGGGGATTTGTCGGTCCCTATTGAGATATATTATACAATAAACATTTGCAATCTGCCCTGGTCATCTGAAACACTTGCCAGGCATTGCCTTGATAATGCTAGTACGACCTGACTCTTTGCTTTTCTAGTATTTAGTCGCGAAAATGAACTGAAACCCTAATTAAGTGCATCTATGAAATGCATCTGGTGTATCAAAAACAGACATGATCAAATTTAGTATACGTGAAGTAGTAGTTTTTATGCAACAAAACATTACAACTAGTTCTATCCGTAATCGCGTTATGTTTATAAATACTAAATTTTATTTAGGTTCCAGCGCCTTTACTAGTGAATGATGCTATTACCTTCGGGGTGGATTCAAAAAATGTGGAAAGGGTCCTTTATTAAAAAATTATAACGCCTGTAATACTAAACCCGATGATAAGAGTGGGGGGCAGTACTTGGTAAGGCCGTATTGAATCTGAAATAACGGCTATACCAGGAATCCACGCTCAGCCCCCAGGTTTATTCTCCAACTTAATGAAGGGCCAGGTACCCACTTTATAGAGGTAAGATATGCCCCTGGAGGGTCTCTTGATCCGATAGTCGATCCATTGCTGATATTACATAAAACAAATATTATACCATATATTTATATAACTGAAATCGATCCCAGACCCCGGAGCTAGGCCCTTATTATTGAGTTACCCCAGTCCTTAAAATCGGAAACGATATTTACAATAATTAAGAACGAAATCTTAGGTAATAAGGGCATAATAAATTATGCAACAGATCCTACAGATGGGAAGAGGGACAGAGATTCTATAAAACCAGATAAATTCCAACTAACTTTGTAATAAATCGAAAGGTCATAATCCATATAATTTTCAGAAGCATTTTCTTATTATTCATCTTATTAAGCATATAAAATTGTCTCGTCCATCAAAAACGTTTAATCGACCACATCGGACGATTCTAAAAAGCGAAAACTAGTTACTTTAAGCGACGAAAACGATTTGAACCAGTCTATCGTAAAACTTATGAAATACCGCTTGGGGTATAGTATATTATATTGTTACATAATAATATTATTATTAATAATTATATTACATTATTATATCTGATAATAATATAATTAATACTAATAATAATATTTATTTATTATGATATAAACGGAAGATTCCAAACAAGAAGCCTAGGGTCTCTAAATACCGATAAACAACTAATAACCAGTCGGCGTTTCTTCAATTCAGGCAACATTAGGTCTTATTATGTCCGGCAACATGGTCTTATTGTTTCTGTCCACATGATGCCTGAATCAACGAAACGTTGCATAGAGGTCAATTTTTTTATAAACTTGGCCAAAACTCATAAAATCGATTTCATTGTTTTAGCTCCCAAATTAGTTTAAAACGTAATCTATCTTATTAAATTTTACAATCTGAAATCTTACATAGATTACCCAAAGTTTGAGTAAAAGCCCTTTAATATGTGGTTAGTTGAACAACCGCCCCATCCATTACCTCCAAAGATATAATCATTATTTATCATTAAAAAAAAAATTCAGGCAAAGTTGTGTAACACAAAAGTGAAATAAACTATCTGTTGTAATATTATATAAATATTATTATTATATTATGGAATATTACTATATGTACCCCGGGATCATAAGAGCCCGGTATCTCATAATAAATTGAAATTTAGTTTGAAAATTTAAGGTCAGGTTTAAAGTGCGATAAGTAATACAAGAACATTATTTGTGATACATAAATAGTAAATTTTAGAGTTATCCAATAAGTGAAAATAAAATAATTGAATTTTAGAGCGATTAGAAGGGTCCATTGAATTATATGTAATGAAAACAGTATTCTAATATGGGGTGAAGTATATTAATAAATTTTCTTCATTCAAAACTGGGGTCAGATTTGGGTTTAGCACATTGGAAAACCTCGATAACCAAATTTTCGGGCCAAATGTAAAAATAAAAATTTGTTGAATATAACTTTTGTTTTGTCTATCCGTCATATCTTTTAAAAATTCAAAAAACGTCCATATTGCAATAGTTTATATTTATGGAATAGAGAAACTTCCCTCTTTCCAACGAGTCCATGAACATCATATTCCGATCAATTGAAAACCATCTGCAAATCGAAACGTAATTTCCTGGTAATTATTTTGAACCTCTTCTGAACTGAAAAAAAAAATTAAAATTTGTTGTGTTGGATATTTTCAGTCTAAAGGTTTTTTGGTGCGCTGTATCAAAATATGTCAATTTTTTGAGTAAAAAAATCTAAAATGTTAGCTTTGACAGTAATCTAAACATTTTTTTTTCAATTCATTTGACCATAAAGCAATTATTTTTTAAAGTTTGTATTTTTTTCTTTACTGAACTCTGAAAAACAAATATTTTGGTGGTTAAACCACGTTGATATCATTTTCCAAACGAGATATAAAATATAGCAGTTTCTACGTGTTTCATCATTTTTTTTTTTTTTTTTTGGAACGAACGCCGGGGAACGTGTCCAATATTTTCCGATAAGGAATCACCAAAATAAATTTGGTTAAAATCGGTGACCAATTGAATGTGCCCTGCCCTAGCAAGTAGAATGTACGAGTAATTTAATACTGGAAGACTGATTTTTCAGTACCTGTAGATTATTATTATTTTATATGTCCTCTTGATTTTTTTTATTTTGATTTAAAATGATGTAAAGTTAAATATATATACATATATTTACGTTTACCACAAGCAGTTATACCAAGGACGGGAAAGGATCATTTAGCCCTCTAAATAACCTTCTGTTTCTTTCAAAAAGTTTTTAGTTCTACCGGAGTTAAAGCGATAATTGACGCTTTTGTTATGGATTCCGGGAATCCAGACTGCGCAAATGAGATTTATGAACTGCGATGTATGAAGCTATTCCACAAAGAGTGCAGAAATGAAAAAGAATTCGACAAGAATGTGAGAATAGATCATCAAGCATTTGTCATAATATATGTGTGATGAGCAAATCATTTACTCTGGAAAATATATCTTCCTTGTGTAGTACCTAAGTGTATAGATAATTAATTTAATGATTTTTAGTATTATTATTATTGTGTAATTAATATAATTATAATTTATATATTATTAGCACAATTATATTATTATTATTATATCTATATGTACAATATAATCGTTGGATTTGATGTTTTATTTTCTAATAAAAATAAAATTTATACTAAAGATATTTCAATATTATTTCAGCCATAACTCTCAAAACTTCGCAATAATTATATTTTAGAATGTGTAAAACATATCAAATAGAAATTGAGAATAAAGAGTATAAAGTAAGGCAGTGCACGATATATTAAAAAAAGGAGACACTATTGACATAGAAAACATATCTGTTCAGTAAGAGGAAATGTTGTATATAAGGTATAATCACAAACTAGATTGAAGCCATAAAAGCTCACCATTGTGTGGCACAAGACTCTTACAGATAAATGGAAAAGGGTCCGTACCATACCAAATGGGAATAGAACAAGACTATAAGCTAAGTCCACCTCTATTAGTGGCGTTCTTGGTAGCAACATTCCAAACTGTATAGGTAAAACTTATGTACCGAATACAATCACCTCTAAATAGATTCATAAATTAGTATAAAACAAATTTGGTACAGACTTCTTAGTAATTTCAACGAATAATTTTAAATACTAATGTAAGAGGGATAAAGAATTCAGGAGGAAGGTTCGTAGGTGTTGGTCGACATGCAATTAATATTTAAAGGCTTTGCTTCACCGTAACTTTTCTACACGAACCGAGTGGACACGAAATGATAAATAAATTATTAAAAACTCACTTTGGGCAACAAGTTAAAAGCTGATTAGCACAGTTCCTCTAAAAACAATTAATAATAAAAACACATGTTTTCTTTTTTTTTTTAACTTTCTCAAACTAAATCCTAATACAGAATAAATTTAGGTAGTTTTGATATTTTTTTGGACTTTAACATTAATTTATTTGTTAAACATTTATGATTGTTTAGATTTGTTCAAATGGAATATTTGATTTAATTGGAACACCACCCAAACGACAATAAGTTTTACGTTTTCAAACAATAATTTCACGCTCATTAAAAGTAAGTGTAGTGAGCTTGCTTCCATGGTTATGTCTGAATGACAATAAAGTTGTATAAACGATTACAGATACGTATGTATGCATGCCTTTTATTATTGGAGATTTTTTTAAATATCTATATTTATTTAAAAAAATATATCTTTCATATTATAATATTTTAGAAAATAGATGTTTTATAAACATAAAAAAATAGAATATATATATATATATATATATATATATATATATATATATATATATATATATATATATATATATATATATTTATAAATATATATATATATGTATACGTGCATGTAGCTGGGGGTCGACACGTCCAGGTTTGCTAGAATAAAACAGCTTAAGAAAGAACTAACTAGACTTATATCCAATAATATTACTTTCACTTAACCTATATATGAAATATATAGTCAGGGAAACTATTGCGATCATGTGTGTGTGGTAATTCCAGCTCAAAAACGAATAGTTGTAGGAAACTGAAATTGCGTATTGAAGGTAGGTTAAGCCAGTGATGTTACAGCAATTTTTTCACCAAAATCGACTTCCCAGAAGTGCCACTTTATACCATCCATTTTTTTCAAAATCCTCGAAAACTTTTCCAAAGAACTTTTTGTTATTTATGTACAATTATATTATATTAATGTACAATTAAGCTGTCTTTAATGTCGGCTAGATCTTATTCTCATTGAGATAGTCTTAGAGGGCTTAATTGTCGAATTTTCAAAGTGGCTTTCTCTTTAGTTTTGTTTATTGGAAATAATTAACAGTCCCTCATAATTAGTAGTAATAAAAAGTGAATAAATATAAACCATGAATGTATATGATAATTAACTAAAGGAGAAAAAAAGGATAGATATTTTCCAAAAAGATGAAAACAAATTTGCGGAAATAAGAGTAGTAATATAAATGTATAATATACCGTTGGAAAGTTAAATAATTTTAGAAAAATTAATATCTAAAATATAAAGTCGTAGACATTAATGGAGAATGAGCAAAAACGCATAAACATAAGAAACTTTTAAAATTCCACTAGCCCTACTTGTGCAGGTATCGATTAAACCTATTTTGGAAGATCTACTTATTTAGTTTATCAGGGTAAATGTGAACAATATATAGTTCCTTACTTCCTTATAATTTTATTAATCATTCTCACATCAGGACCAACATTTCATGGCACTTACAGGTTCCATCCTCAGGTTCCAACCATTGTAAATTTAATAATATACATATATATATATATATATATATATATATATATATATATATATATATATATATATATATATATAAAATTTAAAATATTGCACTCAACTACAACATGCATCTAATAGTTAAATAAAATTCTAAGCTGGCAAATGTACTCGTACTTTATTATCCATAAAAATTTATATTTTGTCAATTTTTCTTCAAGTTAAAATTTAAATCTTCATACGGAAAAAAATCCCAGAATGTTTTCATTTTCACCATCATATATATGATGAGGACCCTGAGGATGTGGTAATTGCCACAAAACGTCGGTCCTTATGTGAGAATGATTAATAAAATCATAAGGAAGATATATAGTTCACATTTACCCTGATAAACTAAATTAATTATTTATTTAGGCTTGTATTCAATAATATGACATATCTATAATGTTGTAGTCCTGAAGACACCTGAATTAGCGGAGTCTGGACCGGTTCGATATTAAATGCGACTTGATTGAATAAATGTAATTATTGAATAAATAATCTTTCCAATAAAAAAATATAGAAAAAAAAAATCAGATTTACTGTTTTTAAGTATTTTAAAAAATATTTCCAGTGAATCATTAACTTTGTGCTATAAACAATAAAAAAACATTTACAAGGGACAGTACATAAAACAAAGGGACACGATACTAAAAATGTGAGAGCATACTTAAAAGTAAGGATTGCATCAAATGTAAGGATTATGCCGATTGCCTAGTAGATATCTCCATTCCGCAATAAACAGGTTTAATATTCAGTGCTCTAAAATGTCAATAAAATCTTTATTTCCCTCAAATAACAGTGCACTCGCTCAAAAAAACTCCATAGTTTATTTTACGGAGAATTCATAAATTTATAGTACGATTCTACAGGATTCTTCTGAAAGAACTGGTACTTCGAAGGCAGTTTATTGCTTTAGAAGGTATTAATTCTATTGAAGAACGATGTTAATAGTATTTCATTTACGAATATTGCGCAAATAAATATTTTAGTTGATAACTTATGTAGAAATGGTATAAAATATGAACATATAACAATATCAGTGACAAAACTTCAAAAATAATAACTGAAAAATAAGAAGAGCATAGCAGTTAATGCGAATGGCCAAAACTATAAAACTCACCAACAAGAAACAGCGATGTTATTTCTTCTTTTCGCAATCTTGATCTGAAAACAAAAGACATTTATGAATACAATAATCTTGAAAATTCAATCAAAATCTTAAAAATAATAGTGTAAACAGGTTGAAAACTACAGTATTCATTGCCACTGTTGTTATACTTTTCTGAATGTTGCAAAACAACAATATTAGTTAAATATATTGCGATGTATTGAATACAGGGATGAAGGAAGTCCAGAGAGTCCAGCTGAGCAGTCCATCTGAGACGGAGTCAGCGAGAACTGGTAGCAAAACTCGAGACCGCAGCCGAGGAGAGGAAACTAGACCATCAAGCGGTAAGGCGGAAAGTACCTGAGATGACGAAGACAACACCGGATAAGTAATAGTCCCTAATTTATTTAGCAAAAGAGGGAAACAAAAATAAATAAAAAGATGAAAATTATATGAAAACTGATGAAAAAAAAGAATATATATATATATATATATATATATATATATATATATATATATATATATATATATATATATATATATATATATATTCTTTTTTTTCAGCGGTTTTCATATAATTTTCATTTGTATAAATGAATTGTTCATATAAATTTCATGCTGTGTGCATATCAACCCAATACAGTTGGGTAGCACCGCTTTAATAATAAAGTGTTTCTTTCTCTTATTCAAACTGGATTGTAATATCATAACATGCTACATCATGACTGTGAAATAATATTTAATGCATTTCTTTAATATAGTGAGAAACTATTTGGGATGAATTGGAGAGGATGCGAGTTTGACGGAATGACTATAAAATTTATTTGGTGGCTAGGGTATTAGCGGCGTAGATTCTAGGAAGAACTTCTCTGAGCTTCCAAGGAGAGTTCCTTTCTTAGAGGCTGCTACAGTGAGATTTTAAAATATATAATTTATGTAAGGCTTAAAATAGGATAGCTCTAAAATGTAGAGATATAGCAGGGAAGTTGACGTGAATATAGCAAACGGAGTTCTGGAAAGTTATTAACAAAATAAAAAAGGCATGGCCCAAGATGTGATAACAAAATCCTTCTGGTTATTTTCTTCAGTAAAAATGAACATTGTTAGTATAAATTAACAAGTAGAATTTAGAAAGCTGGAGGAGAGGTTTCTGGAGATCAAACAAGAGTTTTTAATAATCACACAATCATGCAACATGCAAAGGATCCTTTTACATATTCGCAACTTTAATAACAAGAAAGAAATTTCATAAAAAGTAATTTATTAGATATTGGATCGTCAGTACCGAACCACCATTTCTTAATTCAAGTAACTACTCAATTATCCTCAAAATACCCTGAGCTTACTCAGAAGTTTTAACTACTATACATCCAGAATATTTAGATATAATATAATAAATTAAAAAACATAATTATTTATAAACTATTATATTACTGTATATTAGATACAATAAATAAATTATGTCGTATTTGTTATCTTCGTTAGGGTTTTTATAGGGTACACTGCATTTTAATTTATTTATGCGTTTTCATTCAAAGAAAATGTTCAAAGAAACATTGCTTAAAGGGACTTCCGAAAAAAAGAAGAGATTATTCTGTGTTTGTATAACTGTTCAAATAGACATAAGACCCGCTAGATTAATTAGAAGTCTTAATTAATGAAGAGGATTGAATTCCAGAGGGAAAAAAAATACCGGGTTGACACTTCTACTAAGGCAGGAGTTTCGGCTTAAAAAAAATACAATTTATTAACAAATGAATATATATATATATATATATATATATATATATATATATATATATATATATATATATATATATATACATTATGTTATACCATTCGTTTTAATCATTTCGTTCTCGAAGAATAGGTAGGCAAATAAAAAGTCTGATAAATTGTTTCTTCATCTAAAAAAAATTCTATATCCTTATATTATCAAATTATCCAAAAGGATAAGAACAAAGTATTAATAAAAAAATACTAAAAATAAGAATAGTTTTATTTTTATATAATAATAATAATTTTAACCATTTAAAATTGTTTTTTTTTATTATTTAATTCAATATTCTGTAATTCTTAAATAAATAAAAAATCTTTTATATTTTTTAAAAAATATTATACCATTATCTACCCAAAGTCTAGCAATTAATATCAGTAAAAGATTAAAACTGATTTATTATACACATATAACAAAATTATATGTGTACAATAAAATTTGATCAAATTTATAGTTAATTCAAGAATTCAATCAAATTGATGCTCGAAAATTACTTTGAATCCCCTATTGATTACCTCATTTAAAATTGTTTTAAAGCGGCTTTTATAACTAGGAACGGCATCTAAACAGCTAAGAGGAAAACAGCTCGCTGACGAGTATCAGTCAAGTAACGCTACCTACATGTTCTACAGCATAAACAAAAAAATGGTACTTTCTCTTATAAATTTCAACAAATATCAGACGTAGAAACTATTTTTTTTACTATGTTTTCATTAAACTCTCAAGGCAAAGCTAAATATAATACCTAGGTCATTATATAACGTCTTAAGTAATGAATTCACGTGTTGGCAAAATTTTTATGAGAATATTTTAATTATTTTCGCTAGGATAACTAGCACTTAAAACAACAAAAAATATTGGTAAATTTTGCATGGTTGATAATAAAACACAAAAATTTTATTTACCAGCAAGTAATAATACTACTTTGATTCTGAAACAAAACTTTGCATTAACTGGAATTAATTGTTTTAATAATCCCACTACCCTTGAAAAAAATCTTGGAAAAATTATCTTATTTAATTAAAGAATTTTATATATTAAACTCTGTAAGCTTTAATCACGAATCTTTTTTTGTATACAATTAATAATTGCTTTTAATGTTTAAGTGTCAATTTTGTGATCAATTCATTATTTTAATAATGTTTATTTTCTCTCAATTTTTTGTTATCGTTTTTGTTCAATACAAGTACTTTTTTTCACGAGAAGAATTGATTTTTTGTTTCTTATTTATTTTTATTGGCATTAATGTAAAAAATTATTTATTTTTATAAAGCGAGATATATTTTTTCTTTTTATCTGCTCATTTTTGTAATTCTCAATGGGCCTAGTCCCAGAATAAACATATTTTTCTTTTTTAATTTAATGTGAGATTTAATGAATAGGCGAATACTTATTTATTTATTACTGAAAAAAAAATATAATTTCAAGCCAAAACGTATAAGAATCGTAAAAAATTCTTTGCTATGTTATTTGTCATAAGGGAAAATGAGAATATTTAAAATTAATAACCGTACAAACATCAAAATAAAATAAATATGTTCAGTCGGATTATAACAAAAAATTACTTGTAGAGAAATAACGCCTGTACTGTACACTAAAGTTCAATGATTGAAAGAGACCATCTTCTTTTCGAACAAGGCCAGGAACTATTTGTTTTACATAGATATGGAATTGAAAATATAATATAATGGAATTGAAAATATATAATTAATTTTTAAATTAATCACTGAGTGAACCAAGATTATTTAATTTTGGATGTAAAAGGTGTAAACAGGGACGGAACTAGTGAGAGGAGCAAAGGGGGCAGAATTTGCGACAGAATTTGGAAGGCGGCAAATTTTGAGCGAAATTTTATTTTTAGGTTAAGTACAAAATATTCGGTTCTGTTTTTTATCGTTTTGTCATAAATTCAGTTAGTTAAATGGGTTAATGTTATCAGAAGATGATATTTATTTCGAAAAATAAAATACTTTTATAAAGAAAACGGATAATAAACAAACAATAGTTTTTATTTGTTGCCTTTCTTCCATGAAGCCTAAACAAAACATCACTACAAATTTGATACATGTTTCGTATTTCTATTGTTGACAGAAACATAAAATTGCCTGTCAGTAGCTTAATTCTATGTCAAGTAATGAGCTTGAAAATCATATTTAAACGCAATCAAAAGTTTTCTCTATGTCCAATACAAGACCTAAGTTTTATTGAAGCTGAAATTTCGTGGAATATCTGCGACTCTACCAAGTTGTGCACTATAGAATGTTTACATAGTAAGTAATTCACATCTGTGATTAATGATTTTTGCATGTTTTTTTTTCATTCGGAAACGGGAAATTCTTAAGCGTTAGACAGGTAAACAAACATTTAAATATCATTTATGAATTTCGCGAAAAGTCTAAAGTAAATGCAGTGACATTATCACATAATGTGATATAATCATTTCCGATTACTTTTATTTTTCTATTTGTTGAATATTTTGCTTAAGGTAGGTATGTTTATAATTAGGTGAGTTTGTCTGGAATATGACTTAATAACAGACCGAAACTACTGAGGAATTTTAAGAAAAGTTTCATACATGATGCAGTATCCGCCGTAGACACTCGAAAAATGAATGTCGACTCAGTTCGAAACATTATTTTTTTTAGGGAGGAGGGGGAAGGAGAGTAAAATATTTGTACGAAATGAAAATTTCAAAGAATTTTCGAAAAAAATTTATATTTTCAATGTTGAAAATTTCACGAGAAATAAAAGTTAAAAAAATATCATTTGATTTCTTTTTATGAAAACTCAGTTTAGTGCATTAATATAAGCATTTAATAGATGATTCAGACTGCGGTATAGAACACAAAGCCAAGAATTTTCATTTTTCGATTGACAAAAAATGCTGATGTTATCAAATCCATTGTTCAAGCCCCAAACTGGATTTACGGTCTAGAACTGTAGGGAACAGCAAAACATTGGAGTACCAAGCGTATCTAATGTTTCCAATTCAAAATCCTAATTAGTGAGAAAAGCTCTCAATGCTTAGTATTATAACAATTCAGTATGTTAAAAAAAATCTAAAAAATTATATCAACGCACCTTACAACCTCGACCTATATTTTGATAATTAAAAAAAAAAAAGATTTAACCCCTGCATCTTCTAACTCTTTGATTATTCAATCCCATTAATCCATTTAATCTCCTTCAAAAATCAAAACGGCAGTGGTCCAGAGACCTTTCGCAGGACCAGTGTGCTGAGAGTTTCCTGGAATTCTACTTTGACATCCCCTCCCCCCCCCCACCATGTTTTAAAAGAATGGTTTAGAGCTCCCTAGGAGTACTAAATTGTAAATATGTACGCTTTGGTCAAAGATTCTTTTATTATTTTTGATTTAACATACATTTTGTGTATATAATACGGAAGTGTAAATTCTGAATTATTACTAATAGTCACTAAGCACGATATCTGTCAAAATTCTATATTTATATAAAATAAAATAGACTCAATAAACGGAGCTTTTAAAGTAAAATATTTCTGATTTTTTGGCATAATCACTAAAAAAAAAATTACTGATAATAAACTCATATTTTCAGATCTTGAACAAATAAATAGTAACCAGAATACTTTTCATTAAAAATACGGTAATTTCAATCAGTAAAATTTGCGACGAATTCCACAGTGATAAAATCTGAAAATAAAATTAGTAATATAAATGAGTAATATGTCATCTTTAAGCTATAGATTTTATAAAAATTAATATCTAACATGTAAAGTTGTAGAAGGTACTGGAGTGTGACGAAAAATAATTCAGTGATTGATGTAAATAATAATTTATACTTTATCATTTAATGTGAGTTAAATATTTCCATGGAAACTAAATAAAATTTCCTTAAAAACTTTTAAAATTTATTTCAAATGAAGAGGTAAGTGAAACGTGAGTGATGCGCGCACCAGATTTTTTTTAAAGTAGATTTATATTTTTCAGTGCTATTACAAATTAAATTTTCAATAAAATAATTTCTTTATTGTGGACTCTTTATTTTTGTTTATTAAATATTAATCAGCCCAGAATTCGCTCTTAAACTTAGCCAAAAAAAGAAGAGAAAGGCACAAAATTTAAAAATAGGCAGCATTTTAGGAACTTATTTCATTCAAGGTCGATCTCCGGTATTTTTTATGTTAGGTCTCTGGCAATCGGGTTTGCTCAGGTTGGTAACGCTGATACCTACAAGAATTGACTACAGGTGAAATATCCGCTCCAGTGATGCTCAATGATGTTATCTTCAGAGTATCGTAAACCACTCCTGCTCCGCATGATTTGTTAGACAAATAGTTTACCTTAAAAGCAATTCCGTTTTCTTCAAGCAATTGGTTTCAAGCAATTGCACCAAAAATCGGTCTGGTATTATGTAATGCGTAATTAATCTCACAGAACGCAATTTCACGAAGTTGACTTGCCGAATCCCTTACTGTTTTGAAAATAATGCTCAAATATGGATTTACCTTCTGGCATATGCCAGCAATACTCTAATTCTTCCCCTTAGTATACCTTTATTGACTTGTAATAAGGTCGAGTACACACTTGTATACAACGTCAGAAAATTTAATAATATTTTATAGAGATAGTAATAAATATTAAATATAGTCCGATTTTCAGAGCAATATAGCCCAAATCAATACAATGTTGATGGAAATAAAAAAAAATTCAGGAAATAAAAACTAAAAAAATGGTGATTAGGAAAATCTTTAAATTGTACATGAGTTCTTAAAACTTGAGATTTGTAAGAATCTTCTACTTTTTTCAAGATATCATAACCTAAATATGATATTAACTTTTCATTTTATATTTTATTTAATGAGCTATTGATAAAATTCATATTTTCTTATAATTCCTATAAACAGGCCTTCTAATAAACCACGCTATTTTCCTCCATCATTTCCGTTTGACGTCCCGCTCCGCATACTCACTAGAGTCGTAGAACAATGGAGAAGTTTGATCAAACAGAAACTAAGATATGCGTGGTCGGAGAGGGGGTTGTTTCAGTTTGCTATTTGGCTTTTACATCTTTGTCAAGTTGAATCCAACTCAGTTACCACTCAAATGCATCTTTGTTGACTTCATGAATGCCTCACCTTCTATCTGTTGTAGAATAATGTAATAATATACAGCCTGTTGGGCGTTAATTATCAAATATTAAATTTCATTTGAGGATAAAAAAAAAACTAGGGTCTTTTCCCATCCAATATAAATTTTTCATTTTTCTATATGCAGTTAGAACTGGTTACAACTTTTCGGTTCTATTTTTTTTTTTTTTTTATCGACTCTCAAGCTTTTATTTAATCTAGACACACTTTTTTTTTCCTTACGAACCCAATGGAAATGGTGAGGAACACTAATCTACCTGACAAACGTTTTTGTATAACGAAATTTGTTTGTATAACGAGGGAAGTTATTAGGGATCATAACGTAAGTTTGGGATTCATTCAATTATTTTATAATTATTAATTACAGTTATTGAAGTAAAACTTGAAAGGTATGGGCAGTCTGATCTGTTTGTAGTGAATGATTTCATTTTAAGGAGCCTCGCATTTTATTTTTTTTTAACACATTGTTTAATCCATAAACATCCGGTAGATGATTATTTTTGTTTAATCTGTTTCCATGTTGGTGTTTTATGTGAATGCAAGGGATCTATCTAGATTAAAACCAAGGTATTTTACAGCTTTAGATGTGTGTGCTGGATTCAAGAAAATATGATAATTATTATTTGGCCTGATATTTAATAAAACACAGTGAATCGGTTAAGCTCCTCTTGAACACATCACAACAACAAAAAACTCGCTTTAAATCTAATATTTTTTTTATTTTTTGGTAGGATTTCTCTTAATTTTTTCTTACTGTTCAACAAATGATAATATAATATTAAAATTATTTACTGTTCCAAAAAACTATTTGACCAAATGAATGTGACAAATCAATCATTTACATGGAAATTTATAATTATAAATACAAATTTCATAAAATAAAAAAATAAAAATTAAGCCGTACCCGCAAATATTAGATATAATAAAAATATCACAGATTTGCTAAAATAAATACCGCTCCTTGAGGCGTCGTCTGGAGGGTGCATGTCTTAAAAATGCAGGTATTAATATTGACCTCATCAGAATGCCGAAACGTTTGATTTTATAGCGGGTTATTCAACTTTTTACTTTATAAAAAATATTTATTTGCTTTTAATAACAATTACAAAATTCATATGTTTCTACCCGTTTACATTATTTTACACACTTGTTTACTGCAGACTTTACACAAAGATGGGATAAGCCTTGCTTGAAATGCTGCCATGCGATAAGATCGTGGCAGAACGGGTCTTTTATTCACAGTAGAAGCATTACACCCGAGAGATTAATGTTAAAAGTTCCATCTTCAGCTTGTTCGCCTGCAATATTATCGAAATGGATTATCCAAACTTCTGAAATTCTAGACATCATGTCGGCCACCGTATTTTTATATCCACTAACAGGTCTGATATCGATTGAAAACTATGTATTGCAAATGCCGCTGCCTCAATTGCACTAATAAAGTCTCTATCTGAAAGCTATATGTCTGAAAGCTGTATGAAAGATTTTTATTGGAGGCCAAAAAAACAAAGAATTGTTTTTTTTTTAACTTAAAATCAGATCAAACAACAATTGATAATGTTAAATTTATAACGTCCTGCTGTTGCATAATTTTACAACAGACCTATCATGAAGTTAAAAAAGTCACATTATAGTGGTAACTGATGTGAGTTGAATTCAACTAGGAAAAGATTTAGGAGCCAAATATATTTCTTGGTATTTCAGCATCCGCTGTCTTATAGTAAATATTTGATCAACGCACGATCTACCCAATGTTAATTCACATTGGTCGTCTGAACCATTACATTCTGTTAGTAATTGGTTTCTGACAACTACTGACTGACTGCAGGCGGTTGATAGGTATCGATATTATATACCATTTAACAACCTTATTAAACGACAATGGAGAATATAGACGTTACTGAATATTTAGTTACGTAAAACAAAGTAACATATACCAATCGACTAAAACATAAATTAATTTAAGTGAAGGAACACCTCTCTAACGGACGCGGACAGCCAAATTTTTGTCTCTGCGAGATTAATTCACGCCTCTGAACGGGCTCTAACAAAATGTTGAAAATTAGGAAAACCATATATTATGTTTATATGCTTTGATATTGAAACGTGCGTACATTTAAATATGTACTTCTTTTTGTTTTCTTTTTATTTAAGGTATCATGGAGCTTTTCATATAATCATTTTTGAAAATGACTTCCGTCTTGTTGGTTATAGAAATAGATTTATTAAAAACCAGCTTTTATGTAATTATGAATATTTAAAGATATTATAATGCCTGAGGATGGGGAGATTGTTCCTGAAACGTCACGCATGCCAATAATTTTGAGTTATTGGATAAAGTTGTTAATTGGAAGTCGTTTTCAACTATGATTATATGAAAACTTAAATATGTACATGTATTGAAGTTATTGTTTTTTCATAATCAAAATCTAAAGCCGTAACATCGTCGTCACATCAAAAAATTGACGTTTCTATCTAATTCTTCTTAAGAAATTATTATTCTTTTGAATGGAATTGTGTAATTTGTCACGAAATGTTTACTCTTTGTACTCCTCGCTTCTCGGCGGTTTTCACAGAATTCCCCACTCTTCTGCTCACCATCTTTTATTAGATCCCAATATTCCTCAGTCGATTTTGTTCTATCAATTAAGAAGGTTAAGAATGTCACCTCGTAAATTTCTTATAATAAAAAAAAATAAAAAGAATTATAGTAAATTTCAATAAAAAAATCTGTGCGGAAGTTACCCGAAAATTTTAAAGTCAGAAACACTCAAATCGCGGATACTTTGATAAATTTTATGAGTAAATAATTACGTTTTTTATAAATTTTGTTCACCAAGATCGTTTTATGTTTTTTAAACATATTTATACAAACATTAAATTCTAGAAATGTATATATAAATATAACACAGCATTTAATTAATGAACTTGTTTTGATACATGCATGTACGTATTCATATTTTAATAAGCACTTGAATACCACTTCTATGCGGCCACCCCTCTGCAACGGACAAATCCGTCGGGCCCGTTGCTGTCCGTAGCAGAGAGGATTCACTGTATATATCCTTAATTATTTTTGTCTTTGTTTATTATTATTTTATCCACTAACTATATTAACAATAGAAAATTAACTGTTATGAGTAATATGTCGGGCATTGCTGTGCGTCGGAAAACATCTTTGATCTGGATTACCTGTAATAATCTAATTGGTCACTGATGATTTATTCAATTAATTAAGCTATTGGCTCAACTAACCTAAAATTATGTCTATTCTTCTTGTTTCTGCAGTTACAAAGTATTTCAGTTCCATTTTTATATGTAACAACAAGAAATAACCTGGAGGTTTGATGTCACCAGAGGAAGATCCAGCTCTACAGCCAACAGCCGCTTTAATTTCCTCTTGACATAGTTGAGGCTTACTCCAGGGCTCAGGTATAATAGGAACACGTTCCTTCTTGACCAACCAGTATACCTTCTCATTCCCTGTAATAGCAGAGTGCAGCCATTCAGATGCTGGTCTCAAATGCCGCTTGGGCATATGGTGATTGATCTACCAATCAGTCCTTCGGCAATCAGTATGCATATACTAATTGCCAGAATCTCAACATGAAAGACTGAGGGAAATCTGCCTAATGTAACGGAAGCACTAACTGATGTTCATGCCTCCTCCATATTTCTAAAGAATATAAACTTTAAATTTATTTACTTAAATAATTTAAAATTCTTACAACTCCATATTTACTTACTGTTTTCTAATTAACGCGGTTGTAAAAGTAAACAATTAAAAAAAAAATTGTCATAAAATAATATTGAGCTAAATAACCCCCCCCCCCCTCCCCAACAAAAGGATATAAAACAAACCCCTAAGCTCGAAAATGACAAAACAATCAATTAAAATAATTCATGTGTTTTTTCTGGAAAAAAAAAAGTATATATATATATATATAAAATGAGAGTTACGGAAATGGAAAGGGTTCGAAAAAATATTTAAACTAAAGTTAAATTGAACTTTCGTTAGATCATTGTGTAAAATTTATTTTTAGGGAAAACATAAATAAGCTGATATATGTTTTGTAATAACATTATTTAGTTTATTAAATTCAAATAATATTAAATATCTTTATTTTAATTGACTCCTTCGTCTATAAATGTTTTTAAAAATTCGAAAATAACACTTTTTTATTTAAAATATTTTCGAAGCCTGATTCGAAATTAATAATTTAAAAAATAAAATAAATGAAGACCAATTAACTGTTTTATAAAATAGCTTTAATATTTAAATATGGTGTGAATGAACTCTTTGATCGCCATTACCATTGTCTTTGCTGAGGTTTAACATTAAAACACATATATATTATAACATAACATATATATGAACATAAAATAACAAAAGCAAAACAAATACTAAAAAAACTACTGATTAATGAGGTTTGAAATATTTGTACGAAAGAATAAGTTAAATTTAAAATTGTTATAATGTTTATGATGAATGTGCAATAATGTGTTTATAGAAAAATAAATCTTAAAAATTTACAAAAAAAGCCCGAAACGTTGTTGGGCATTTATAGAATAAAAGAAACCATAATAATAGGATAATATATTACTTCCCGAAAACAAAATTCACGATAGCCCTTTTGACAAAAATTGTTTGAATTTTTTAATTATATAAGAAATAACTAAATTTTATTAAATAAAACAAACAACTAATTCACCTTATTCTAGGGGTTAATTAGTGGCAATTTTACTAATTACAGGTACCAACTAGAGCGCGCCATTCTAGTTCTCGTCTTACATGACCGTATAATTTGAATGAGCCTCTTTGTTCGCGAGGGTCTTTTCAATGCTAAAAAAATTATCATGGACGCCTTAATTATGTGAGAGGTACATTAATGGTGTGATTAAGAAAATTAATGCTATTTATTAAATAACTAATTACAGGGAATCGTATTTTGCAAGGCTCAATGTGAAACGTCCCATGATAAGACTAAAATTTATAAGAAATAATTACCTCTTAATTTATATATTAATATTAACTAATTGTTAGAGATTCAGAAGAAAGCAATTCAAATGCAATAAATATATAATATTAATATTGTGGTCGTATACCAGTACCCTCCCTTTGACCACACCCAAAACGAACAATGTGGCAAGGAACAGCTTTAAGTTTTCTCTCATCTTAGCCTCGGTTCAGCTCATAACTCTTCTAGTGATTCGTTCGTTAAGGAATTGAAATATGTAGTCCCTTTAACCTTGCTTTGATTTCTTCGTGAATTTTTGATATTCTAATTTCATAACTTTACTTCCTACTTATTATAATTTCATAACTTTATAAAATTATAATAAGTAATTTTAAAATAATTTTAAAGATTTCATATAAACACTATTATAATATTTTCAGCAGCAAGCACTTCTTCAGGCATTCTCTCACAAAAGTACATACAATTATTTGTTTTTTTAACAATTGCAGTATGGCAATTCGGTGCACTATAAATTTTTGTTTTTTTCAAGCTGAAAATAAATTTCAGAAGTTTCCATGGGGACTCCATTTAGTTTCTATGGAATAATTTATTTTCCATTTAATAATATAAAAATAGAAATTGTTAACTACAACAGTGTGAAGTTAAAAACAGAGTTCGGTCACATCCGTCTGCTTTTGGATACACTCGGCATTCCATTTAGGGTTTAGGTCTTGTAGTACCTGTATCTTTGCTAATGTTGGTCTGGGTTAGATCATCGAATATATAATTTACCAAAAATGCATACTTTAAGAGTTAAGCGCAAATAATTTTTCTTTTCGTCATAACTGTTTTCTTGCATTTTTTCGGTGATTTATTGCATATATGGACAGTTAATAGGCTTTAGGCAAGTTTCATCAAAATAGTTAGAACCGTTTTCGATAAAATTGTAAAAAGGTGTAAAATCGGAGATATAAAGTGGCACCGGTAAGTTGATTTCAGAGAAAAACTTGCTGTAACATCCCAGGCATAGGTACCTAGCTTAAATACATAATTTAAGTTTCGTAAAAGTTTTCACACTTGCACCTGTTTTTTTTTTTGGGCTTGGAGGAACTAAAAACGTGGATTTCCGTTGAAAAATCGGATTCGATGTTTTTCACGATCGCAATACTTTCCCTTATTATATATTTCATATGCACATACTCGTGCATATTAATAGTTAGTGAAATTAAAAATATATTAATGTAAGTTAAAGAAAAAAGCTCTAATTAAGGCATCGATTATGAATTGTTTATGTTTTAGTTGATTTATTTACAAGAGAAGGGGATTTTCGCCTTTTATCTCATGTATGATTTTTTTGCATAAAAAATCGTCTTCCATATAAAACCGTTCACAAACTTCCTAAGTAAATATTATCACGAAGTTTCCTCAAAGGTTTATCTTAAGACATTAAAATCTATATTGCTAAGAACTAGTTTAAGGAAACAAAAACATCCTAAAAACTTTTCCGATAAAGACCCGGTAATTTCCTTACTGTTGACACTGACAGATTGTTAGCAGAACTTTTTCTCATTAATAAAGTGCGAAGATGAATGCCCGCCTTTTTGGGCACGACTTCAATTAACCCAAAGAGAACGATTGGTAAACTTTCAAGAGACTATAGGTTACCATTTAAGGAATTCATTGAAATATTCTTTTCTTAATTCAGGCACTTTTAGGGCAATTTAAAGTGAACTTTAAAGAGACAATGATCAATCAAGTAATGGGATTTAATTATGTCACACGAATCAATAAATGCGTAATGTAAGCGTAAAGTAATTGTTTTTACTAACATAAGTGAAGAATATATATATATATATATATATATATATATATATATATATATATTTTTTTTTTTTTACGTTCAATATATTATCTAGTTATATGAATTTTATCGGATTTTTTAAAACAAAAATGCGTTTCTTGAAATACAAATTAAATGAAATATACGTACCAGCTGCCACTAGCGAAGCGGGCGATGCTTAAAAAGGAGCCCCCATACGTCAGTAATATTGACAGTTTTTATTTCACAGCAATATCCATACTTAATTAATTTTCTTGTCATCATAGTGAATGCCATCCTACTTTTTTGTAAAATAAAAATTAATTTGATAAAAAGAAAACTAATGAATGATAAAAGCACGGAATTTCGGCATGTCAAAAACTGTTGTTCATGAAATGCCCATACCCTGGGTTCATAAACACTTTCAACACCAATGCTTTTAGAGTTATTTATCTTCTCTATGTAATTACTTTTCTGTGTGTTCATTTGTTTTTGTTTTTTTGCATCATCAATAGTGATTTGGGCTTCGAAGTGCACAAAGATCAGGAGTAAAATATGATATGTATGTTTCACAACTCTGGTATCGATTTATAACATTCAATTAATTCCTTAAATAATTTTTTATTTTATTTTTTCGTTACTTCTTCTTCATTCTGTTCAATTCTGAAAACGCGCTTGTTTGTTTATGCTGAAAAAAACGTATGATTATAGGGTAATGTCTACGGAAAACGTTTTTTAAAAAATGAATAAGATATTATCAATACTTTTGAAGATTTAAGAACTTGAAAGTACCGAATCCTGTTTGATCTCCATAAACGGTACCCTTGATGATAATGGGCTAATTTCAAATTATTCAATTCAATATAGAAATAACAGCCAATCTATTTTACGATTAAGAAAGTCTATTTTCCTCATTAATTTATAGCACTGCAATACCAAAATATTGTAAAAAAAATTATATATATATTTAATTTTATATATATATATATATATATATATATATATAAACGTATATAGTATTAATAATAAAACTAATTTAATACTGAAACGTGTATTATGGTGGGATACACTTTTTTTAAAAGTCAATTTACAAATTGCAGTTTATGGAATTCTGTCATTTTATAATATCATAATTTTACAAAAAATACATGTACAGACTATACACATAATGACAGACTATCAAATAGAGTACATATTTTTTCTAATTATATACCTGTCCCTTGGAAATTAAAACACTGATAAAAAAAGAACGAAATAATTTACAAAACTGAATTCGAACTCCACCAGAGCATACATTGTATATTAAGGTGCGGTGTGTGCTTTATCAAGCCCGCCTGAATCAAACCATTTAACTGTTAAGCACCACCAACAGCCCAAAGCAAACATATAAATACCAGATAATTACATAAGCGAATTTATCCTAGCACATAACTGGTTCACCCAATTACCGCAAATTTAATTCACACGTGTTGATATTAAACATTTGCGATAGTGTCTATTAATAAGCGGGAATGGTCTTGCGTTCAAAGCTAAGTCGTTAAGTTATGAGGAGGGGCTTAAGTTTGTACAAGTTGCCTTAATTCAGCTATCTGATTCCATCTGTGTGATGGATGGTTCTAAAAACTTCTGCATTCACAGAGATTGCCTTTTACACAATGGTTTAATCGATATCATGAAATTTTACTTTTTGTAACTGTGACAAGAGAGAAAAATGCGAGCTTGTCCTAAGAAAAACAAAAATGAAACAAGGATTGTGAAGAATTTGAGTACAATACTAGTCCAGATAAAGCCAATTGGACCATTGTTTTATTTCAAGAAAAAATAATAAGTTTAAATACTATTCATTAATCTACATAGATGGATTAACTGATTCAATAACTGAAACATTAAAAAAATATGACATAACTGATCTAAAATTTGGTAAAAGATCAATAAATAAATTACAACCAACATATACCAATAACAAAGACAAAAAAAAAAGATAAAACAAATATTATATATCAGATTGAATACATACAATGTAGAAATATTAATAAAAACAGTGATAATAATATTCAAACTTGTTATATTGGGCAAACTAAACAAAATTTGAAAAATAGAATTGGCCAACACAGAAGTAATTGTAATTCCAAAATTAAAAAGTACAACAAAGCTACTGGCCTAACCACTCATAGCCTTGAAAATAATCATAATTTTGATTTTAATAATACAAAGATAATTGCAACAGAAAATAATATCCATAAAAAAAAAAAATACTTGAGTCCATATACATAACAAAAAATTTGAATAGAGCGTGCAATTTTAAATCTGGTAATAATGCTTTGAATAGCACATATGCAAATATAATTGTATAAATTGAAATTTTAGTTAATTTGAATTAATATATATTCTAGATTTATAAATTAATAGATAGTATTTTGGGGTTTCAATGTATGTAGATTAATTGTTGCATATTGATTAATGATTGCTTGGTAAATTATTTTAGTTGTCATAATTGGTTGTAACCTTGCGTTGGCTTCTTCTTTGGAGTTTTACCTGTGATGGCTGTGATGAACGTGATGGCTCCCTTATCCTTATTTTATTTTTAAAGTTGTAAGCGTTTTAATGATATTAACTTAATAAAATATTTGCATATTAAACTGTTATGAAATTTGATTCAACCTCAATTTCATTATTGCGGTTTTTATTATAATTATTTATTTTTTTAGTGACGCTGTATAATTGGGCTTGGTACAGATTGGACTTAAATATGGCATTATATGAATTTTAAAAACTTTTTTAATATGTATATGGTTATTTCTTAGAATTTTTAAATATATTTAACAGTGTGACGTGTTGTAAATTAAACTAAATAAGGGCATTGTAAAGAGATGTCTGAGGATGGCTTGTAGGCCGAAAATTTGCATCTAAATAAATAAAAATAGCAACAGCCTGCATTTATTTTTTCAAATTGAATGTTTTAATTGCTTATCTCGACATATTTCGGGCACATATAAATTACTGACAAATTAAATAATAGTTCAAACGTTACATGCGCGATCAAACATACGATTCAAAATACAGAATCAGAATCCTCGATTACCAGATATACGATCCCTATATCGGACAAAACTTCAACAATTAGGGGTAATTCAAAATACACAGCGCGATAAAAAATCCGATTAAAAAACGGAACCAGAATCCTCGATTATTTAATAAACGATCCCTATTTTGAAGGAAACCTAAAAAATAACAGTAAATCGAAATAAGCATGCGCGATTAAAAAGCCAATTTAAAATATTAGGTGTGTCAACTCACACCGCACTCCTTACCGCTTTGCGTGAAAGCACAAAACAATAATTGTTTGACATATCTTCGGTAATATTAAACCGATTAAGATTTTTTTATGCTTAATATACTTAACTTTGTAGACATTTAAGTTATCTTTTAAATGAGCATCTGAAATTTTCAGATGTATAGTTTTCGAGTAATCAAAAAACTGAACTAAGGCGAACCGATTTTAAAAGGAACGTGTGTACCAAGTTCACAACGCTATCTATACCTCTGATACTACTGGTCTGATTTAGGTCATTTACTTTTTGTTTTATAGGAAATTTAATTACCTTGCGAACTATTTGGTACTTGTCATCCGAGAACTGTATATACTTTTTGAGTTATGCATGAATTAGGATTTTTTTTTTCTTCATAACATGTTTTCTACTTTTTCTCTGAGATGTGCTATGCAGGGTGTCCTTTTTAGATGGCCCGGCTGAATTTCTCTTGAACCGATAACGTTATAAAAAAAATAAAAAATACGTATTTAATATTTTTCAGTTTAGTTTAAAATGTCGACCTGTTTTTGAAAAAAAAAAATGTACAGGATCTCTCAGACCTAGTACAACTTAAAAATTTCAAAAAGTCATAGGTTCACTTCCGATACATCATTTTAACGGATTTTTGAAACTGAAATCAATGGCGAAACTAGAATTTAAATTGGTCAATAGATTACAAAGTTATGGTACAAAGTTTAAAAAAGAACAATGCATTTTGTTAGCTATTTTTAATAATAAAAAAATTCCATACTACATACAACCAGAGGTTGGTGAACCTACATTTCATGTTCAAACTGCTAACCCTCTTCGAAGATACAAAGATTGGCTCTTCTTAGCCACTCTTCGCTGGTGCTCACTGCGATGGACTGAGGAGAGACCGATCGACAAGTATTTTCCACTCTTTGCTGCAGTTCTTCAACTGGTGTTTCAGGGTTATGATCGGCATAAACGCTGTTGTTCCATAACATACAATAAAATATCCAGTTCTACTTCGAAATTGCGCTGCCGGTTTCGGAGCAACTGATCCGAATCTCCTCATATTGTGGACAACACGAATAAATGTTTTGTGGCTGACCTGGGGACGATCGGGAAATTTCCGGGAGTACAACAGGACTGCACGACGAGCAATACCTCCACTTTCGATAAAAAAATTGCACATATTAGCTTTTTGCTGACATAAAAACGGCACTATTCGGTTCATTTTGATTGGTTTGTTAATACTGAATGTAAGGAAGTAGGAATTGTTGTAAAAGTTGTTTATTTTCAGGAATTTATTCGCTATCATAAGACCATTTGAGTAAACAACGACTTTTAATATAAACAGCTACAGCGTTTGACAAAACGTACAGTTGCTTATTTCTGTTTCTTCACTACATCTTTAAAACAAACTTTTATTATGAATTACAGTTAAAAGATTACAAACACGATGTGATCCAATTAATTCCTGTGTAACAAAAAAAAAAAATGTAAAGGCAATTTAAAAGAATTACTACCGAAACAAACAAAATGAATTGTTTTTTTTTTGTTTTTATAACTTTGTAATTTATGGATCAATTTAAAATCTGGTTCCACCATTGATTTCAGTTTCAAAAATCGATTAAAATGATGTATCGGAAGCCATAGGTACCTATTTGAAATTTTAAAGTTGTACTGAGTCTGAGAGGCCCCGTATATATTTTTTTTTCAAAAATAGGTAAAATTTTAAACTAGACTGAAAAATATTAAATACGTATTTTTTATAACGTTATCGGTTCAAAAGAAATTTAGCCGGGCCATCTAAAAAGGACACGGTTATAGCCGGCGATACGGTCTACGGTTTCGATTCCTAGATAAAAATAACAACTAATCAAAGTAAGTCGAAATGCGCATGCACGGTGATAGGTCCGATATCAAATTCAGAATTAATGTCCTTAAGTAGAGTTACTTTCTTCAATTTAGGCAAGAAATCGGACGAGTCGTTTTCCAAATATATTCGTAGATGTGTCGTAGGAAGATACGTTTGCAAATGTGTAAGCGAAAGTAGTAGATGGAATTTGATATAATTGATATGGGACCATCAAGGTACCAACCCGCACAATCTCTAATAATTTCATTCAAATCGGATTAACGGTAGTAGGTGTTAGGCTCGTCACATGGATTTGACTACAGACAGACGGGAGACCAAATTTGTTCCTTGATGTCTAAAACGTATAACGCGAGTGGAAATTTTCGATTTTGATAAAATATTTTTTTTTCAATTCCTGCATGAACACAAGGCTACCTTCGGTAGTGAGGAAGCAAAACGTGTGGGTGACCTGTTTGTTTATTTTTGTGTTTAATTGCAATATGTATTTCCCCACTTTGTAATTATTTTTTAAAATAAAAACTACAGTTATTTAATTAATAAATGTTCTATAATATATTTTTGAGTTTTATTCTCCCAAAAGTGTACTAAATAGCACAAAATGAAAATTAATTATTGTCAGGTCAGATTGACATTTTTGATCAGTTGATCGTTTGCGTTTCACCCTAAGCCTTACCATTAAAGGGTTAAACTATTTAACCATTATTATAAAAGCAAACAAACCATTTTAATAATGTTTCTTTTTTTAAACTATGAATTATAAAATTATTTCTTAAAAAAAAAAATAATAGTTCACTCGACTTTTTAAATAATTCTGTTGTTTTATTATTCTTTAAAAATTTATTAGAGCCCATTCTTGGAATATTTGCCGTTATTTGGTGGCATGCAGGCCAATAAATATTTTTATCATATTGTAAAATAAAAATATTATAAAGGGAATTGGGTACATAAGTCGTGAATAAGAAACGTCAAATGGTCTTATTCAAGTTTAATTTAAAAATTGCAGTTTTTGACGACACTTTCAGCTATGGTGCAATATTTAAATATATTTTATAAGTGATAAATACATTAGGAGCGAGAAGTTTGAAGAATAAATGTAGGCAGTCAAAATGGAAGCTTTATAACAATAAATTACAACGAGTAAATCAAAATCACTCTAAATCTACTAACGTAGTTTAGTTTATTTTGGTTAGTAAACTTTTGGTTAGTTTAACTTTTTGATTATCAAATACCATCGTTTTCTATTATACTATGTGTACAAGGTGGGGCAAGAGAAGAGGGAGTTTAGAACAATAGAAACATAAACAGTAAACGGTGTACTGCTGAAAGTCAACTTACTGGGAATTCTGGAAAAGCAATTTCAACGTTTTCAATATCAACGGAAAAGTTGATCAAGATATATATATATATATATATATATATATATATATATATATATATATTTAATTTTTTAAACATTTATTTTGTATTGCAGTGCTATAGTCATTAATGGGGAAAATAGACTTTCTTAATCGTAAAATAGATTGGCTATTATTTCTTTATTAAATTGAATAATTTGAAATTAGCCCATTATCATTAAGGGTACGGTTTATGGAGATCAAACAGGATTCGCTACTTTCAAGTTCTTATATCATCAAAAGTATTGATAATATCTTATTCATTTATATATATATATATATATATATATATATATATATATATATATATATATATATATATATATAAAATCGAAAAAAAAATCATCTGATAAATAGACTTTTTTTGGTTTCAAAACCCAGTTTCCGGATAAAATTTAAAATTAGTTATCTATGACATATTATCCGTTGGGCGCATTATCTCTTTTTTAAGATTGTTTCCAATTTGCCTGAATTGAGTGAGCCTGCGGAAAACTGTCAATTAGCTCGCCCTCAATCGCAGGGTCGTTTCAATAAAAGCACAGTTTCAAAGGCCATGAAGCAATCTAGGCCTCCTTCCATCTCGTTTAACAAGTAGTAAAAAGTACAAACTATTATTTTTTTTTGCACGTTTTATTAAAAATTTACTACTGTAGAATATTTATTATAAAACAATTGGTTTACAGGAATAAATGGATGAATCATAGTCTTATTTGAAATAAAAACTATTTTGTTTTTGATTTATTGAAATTTTTAATGAGGCTACAATAAGTAAATGTGCTATACTGACTATTATTACATACAATTGATTGTTAAGAAACTACCCATTGGTATCAGTAAAATTACAATTGAACTCTAGGAGGTCCTGTGGCCATTTTCTTTTCAAAGGCCTGTGATGGTTATTGGGAACAGATTGGGATGACAGGTGACGAACTAGTGGCTTTGTTTGGAGCTTGTAATTTGATCTGCAGCATGTTGAATATTAAGGTATTTCATTTATTTATTTAAATGGATAATTTTATTTGTGAAAAAGTAAGGAACATTAAGGATTCTTCGCAAGGTTTTGGGTTGTAAGGATTATATTCGGAAACTGATTTACATGAAAATCTCCAGCAAGCATTCATTGTATGGGTAGCCGAGTTAGAAAGAAAGGCCACGGCACTGAATGCGAAGAAAAGCAAGGTGATACATATTAGTCGTGAGGAAGAAGAAGTGATAGTTCGCTGGAAGGAGGAGGTATTGGAAACTGAAGAGGACTACACCTATCTTGAAATAGTGCTTAGTAGAAAAGGAAAAAATGATCTAGAGCTTTGCAGCAGGACCAAAAAAGCAAATAATATATATTATCAGCTTTGCAGCCCAGTAGTGGGGAAAAGGGAGATTAAAAACAGCACCAAACTACACATATTCTAGGCCATCTACCTACTTACCCTTCTTTATGGAAGTGAGAGCTGGGTCCCGCTGGACAGGCACTGGAGTAGAGCTACAGTCGGTGAAATAAAGTATCTCCGTAGAGTGGCAGGCCGAACAAAGAGAGATCAGGTCAGAAATGAGCGGATACGTGGGGACCTAGGAGTGGTCGTCATCTGTGCCGAATCAATGAGGACCGAGATCCACGAAAGTTTTTTTAAGCCAGGCTAGCTCGAGGAAGACCCAGACTGTTATGGACCGAACTCATCTCCGGGATCGAACAGGAGAAGGGAAAGAGTTTGAGCTCCACGAGAGCGATAGTTCGGGATCGTGATGACTAGTAAGCTTGGGCTGAAGCATCTCCACACTAAGATGCACACCGGAGTAAGATGAAGAAGAAGAAGGATTCGGAAAAAAAATTAATAGTTTCGTGAAACCCCAAAGCACAACTGCATATGTCCAAATAGGCCTGATAATGGTAAGGTATATGAGCTTTTTGTGATAAATTGGAACATTTGTAATAAATTTTGGAGTAATCGGAATCTACGTGCAGTTTCAATTTTATATCAGGATTCCATGTAAGACACTTGCCTATATGAAGTCATATGTAGCGCAGCAGTCCTCATTATAGAATTATATTTAAATAATCGCTAAATTTCTAGGCCTTTCAATAATCAGAAACCTTGAGAAAAAATATATTTGGCAAACAAATTCAGAATAAAACAACATATGGATCATTGTCATGAGACTTGTTAAATTCGGGTATTTTGACTTTGAGGTTGTTTTTACACGCCTCTAATTATTGTGTAGTTGGCTCCAACTTTCGTACATATTATTGGTGAATACACCTGTCATTTGTAAATAGTGAATGGCCAAAATATTTACATTTAAAGTAAACTTTAAATTTTAAAATTCAAAATTCTTAAGCATGTTACTGTTCATATTGACATTCATTGATGACAAAAAAAATCCTAGCTCAAATGGAAAGTAGCACCAACAAAGCAAAAGTGTGCTATTTTTAAGAAAATGAATGGTATTCAAATATTTAAACATTTCCAATGGTTAGGAAATTAGAGACGTGTTTCCGTAATAATTAGAGACATGCAAAAACAACCTCAAATTCAAAAGATGAAAATTGATGAGAATGACCCATATGTCACATTACGGGTATAGATTAATAATAAACAATTTTCAGTTATAAATAAAACGAAATTGGTATTCATTAAGTTGCGCAATTGTATTATAATTGGGATATATAATTCCTGAACAAGTGAAATTTAACAATAGAAGAATAGACAAAAGACAAATCAAAAAAGTTCGACTTCGTCTGTCCAATTCGGAACTGTTCGTCTGTTAAATAGGTAAAGAAAACTTCCCCCTGCTTTCCTCAGGCTCCCTTCTTAATGAATCGCCAACTTCAGAGTGTAAATTAAATGTTACCTTTCTAACTTAGAACTCCGATAACAATCGAATAAATTGAATTCGGCATTAATTATCTTCGAGTACCCCCTTGTCCCTAGATTTTAGACACTGTGTTTTGGGTTTAATGATTCTACGCTAAGGAAGAAGGGTGTGAGAGCATTGGCTGCTAAGATGAATAAGTATTTAATTTCTTAATGGTAATTTAAATTGATTGTTTAATTAGTTACAGTAGGTCGATTTAAAAAAAAAAAAATTACGATTTTATAAAAAAAAAAAACAACATAATACTGTAGTATAGACAAATATTACAGTAAACTACGCTTTAAAAAAAAAAAATATGTGTACCCAGTTTCATCAAAATCAGCTAAGGTTATGTGGGATAAGTACGCATTAGATTTTACAAAGTTCAACTTTAAATAGCAATAAAATCTTTATTTTTTAAGCTATATTTTTCCTCTTTTTTCAAAAATTCCTTAGACGATTATGTGTGAATGTTAAATCCAAGCCCACGTTTTAACAAAGTTCATTTTGACGAGATCGATAATTCAATTTAGTATTACTTAATACGCACCTGCCCCTGCCTTAAGGGGTAAGTACGTATAAGGTATCTGGAAGTATATCTGGAGGTAGATAAACACAGATACAGCTGTACAGCAGAAGTTGAAAGATCCAACTTAATTAATAAGTTGGAATTGACATCTTTACAACTCGTTATGATTCACCTTAGCGAACTCTCGTGGATGATTTGAAATACATCAGAGTTTAGACTTTATGCCCTCAAAAGGACAGTTCTTATAAGTTCAGGATTTGGACTTAACGAGACGATTAGGCACTCACTCCGAATACACCCTTACCCCACATTACATTAAATAGTTCCAAAGTGCTGATGGCCCTGATGTCAAAGAAGGAGTGCTTATTTTACTCCAAATAATTGTCAGTAAGTCAATAAGAAATGTATAGACTAGGGTTCAATAAAATTGGCCCAATAAAGAGACCTCTTTCTCTACTTCAAGAAAGGTTATCCTTAAATAATTTTAAGCAGGCCGAAGATAAAAATGCATGCCAAGTTTCATCAAGCACTAGATTTGCCTGCGCTTCCAGATCACAAACGTTGCGCATTTTCATGAGAATAATTGCTAGCTGTTATTTGAAATATATTTAAATTAATTTATTCACAGGATAATAATGATCTAACTAGAGAAAAGCATTTTGGTGTCTCAAGCATAGATAATTAAACGCAATCGACAAAATAATGGCCAACAGAATAAATTCACATATATTGTTAAGCAATAAATTATAATTTAATGCAATAGTAGAAGCTAAACATTCACAAGTGAAATAAAATTATTATAGTGAATAAATAAATAAATGAAATCAATAATTATAATGATTAATATAGTGACTTGTTTGATTAATGTGAAACTTTTAATAATAAAATAGTAGAAACATCAATTAACCAATCAATCAATTCGGCGCTACAACTCAGTGACGAGTCCTGGCCTCCTCGACCAGCTTCCTCCAAGCGTCTCTGTCTCTGGCAGCCACCATCCAGTCCCTGATGCCGACCATAGTTCGAACGTCACTTGTCACTCCATCAGACCATCGAAGCTTCGGCCTTCCTCTCCGTCTTCGCCCGTAGAGCTGCTATGTCAGCAGCTTCCTTGGCATGACATGTCCAGCCCAACGTAGCTTTCCTGTGCGTAGAACTTGAGCAACATCGGGCTCTCGGTAGATATCTAGGAGTTCCTGGTTGCTTCGTCTCCTCCATTCATTTCCTATTCCCTTTCCTCCTAGTATCCTACGGAGGACTTTTCTTTGATAGATCTGAAGTTCCTTTTCACTGTTCTTCGAAAGGGTCCAGGTCTCAGACCCATACAGGAGTATTGGGCGTATGATGGTCTTACATAGCTGTGTCTTCGTTTGTCTGGAGATATGGTTACTCACGAGGTGTCAGCGCAGTTCAAAGTAACACCGGTTAGCCAACATTATCCTGTTCTTGATTTCCCTTTCAACTGCGTTGTCCTGTGTTACAATTGAGCCCATATATGCAAACTCGGCTACTTTGCAAAACTTATAAGAACCGATGGTCACTGACTCCCCTTCCATGGGCGCTTCTCCAGACACCAGTTACTGTATCCAATGTTAAATTGTTTTAATAAACGAAACGAAACAGTGTTGCATTATTACCTCTCCTGATATTATTTAAGCGAATGCGATTAATATAAATACGATAATTAAACAGAAGGTATCTTATTAGGCCGCTCCCCTGGAACCGTTATCGGCTGTTTCCTTTGAGTTTGAGTATTCCAAATAAGCAAATGATTAATATTATAAATACATGTACCCATAATTTAAATAAAGACGATAAAATCTAAAAAAAATATAAATCAAATAATGGAAGAAAAAAAAAACCGTTAGAAATATTTTAAGAATAATTTGCATACATATATTGAAACTGTCCCATAACAATTTAATTGTAAATTAACGTATTTATAATAATCAATTAATAATTAATAAGTAAGTTTATGGGAATTATTTTTTATAGATCGACTTACAATCAACTGCAGTTAATTGTTACTATAAAAAAGGAGGGTATCTTTATTATTTAACACATATTGTTTTATTTATAGAAGTTCTAATACCATAAAAGAGTTTTAATACAGAATGCTAACGGCTATGAATTATTTGATAGTAATAAAAATAATAATAAAGAGGTATTGGTTACATAAAATTAAAATATTCTTATTTAGATGTAATGAGAGTTGGGAGAGTTATATAATGAGAAATTTAAAATAATTCGAAAAATCATCAACCTAAGAAAAACGTTCATATAATATAAGCGAATTTCCTTATTCCTCACAGAAAGCGAATCGAATTAGGTTATTTGCATTTTGCAATATGGTTTCCCTTTTCCTTTACGTCATTTATAAGGCTGAAAACAGATCCCGTTGTAGTTTAGATTGAGTAATATATGTATGTCACCGATACATAATTTGTTTTAGCACAATTAAAATTAACTGAATATGAGCCAGGATTGAACAACTTCGCTTGCTATTAGCAATAAATTAACTTGGAAATTGATGTTGAAAACAGCCTGTTTCACAGAAGCAGATCTATGCTTGCTTGATGAAACCGGTTCTTCGTTCGGCCGGGTGATATTTTGGCCATAAAACGGTTCCAGTGGACGACCATGCTTAAGCGGCCTACACACCTGGGGACATTTGTTCGCCACCAACGGTTCGTCGAACCAAGTCCCCATGTTAGTAGATCTGACGAACAACGGTTTGTGTATTTTTCCTTTGTTGGTACAGTGTGAAGAGAGACACGAACCTAACTTCGGTTCGCCGAACCGTTGTTCGCTAACCGAAGTTCTCATTTATGTAGGCCGATTTAACCTTCCTATATACTTGTATCTCTCGGAAATATTACCAAGCCTTCAAAAAATCACAAAATATTCTTTCTTTTTTTTTTTAATTTTAATTACATACTTACAAATATACTTCTTTTTCGTTTAATAAATATGAATTAATAAATGAATAATAAATACTGTTCTTCTCCGCGGTTCTCTCATACACATTCCCGTCCGCAAACATGGACACCCCCGCTTATGTAAATATTTGTCGAATAAAATATTGTAATATTTTAGCATAGTAAACCATATATTATTATTATAAACGTTCAAGCAAAATGTCAATGAAAGCCAATATTGCCAGAGTAGCGGGAGAGAGTAGCTTTGAGGGGACTGTTTACCTTACTGGCTTTCAGCAGGGTAAACAGTGAAACTAATCTTTAAACAAAATTATATGACTGATATCCCAGCTAAGGAAATTAGAAAAAATTTGAATTAATATTTCATAAAAAAAATAGCATATTTTATTTAAATATTATAATTGAATAACTGCTAGAAAACAATTGGAAGACTTCAAACACATTGCATTTAGTCTCTAAAATACCGGTAAATATATTATATATATAAAATTGATTATATTATATGAGTATATATTTATATACTTTATATATAAATTATAAACTTGAGTTTTTGCTCTTTATTTTTGCTATATTTATAATTGAATAACCTTGAACTAAAAAACAAAAACAAACTATGACGATGATATTTAAATTTATCATTTATAATTTAATTATGCCATGACCAGTGGTGAAAGAGAATGAGGTTGCTCCATCAAAGGCGATGACAAAAGAAAAAAAATTAAAGTAACTAAAGATAAAAGAACTGGATGGACGGTTTAAAAACAACATTGCATTTTAAAACTAAAAAAAAACCTTACATAAACGGTCTATGGTGGGAAAATGCGGCAATATTACTTTGAACTTCAATTAAAGTGTTACAGCCGTGTAAGCAACATAACTTTTTAAACATGCAATTAATCGAAAACCTATTTTTTTAACTTCAACAACAGAAAGCAAACATTGGAAGCTGGGACGACACGCGCACACAGTCGTAAAAAAACAAAACAATCTAAACCGTAATGCTCCCAAAATGCCGAGTCAATCATATACCATCATTTTAGAATAGTTCACGTGCTCATTTCCAGAGTAAAATGGCATTTCTACAGTTGTATTTACATATATAAAACTGCTATCATCACTTATACGCTGAAGTATGTAATCATATTATATATATGATAATTATATGTTTTGACAAAAAAACTTATTTATTTTACTGAAGATATTGTAAAAATTAATTGGTCTGTATTCTATAGTCTTATGGCCAGATAATGTTACTGTATTATTTGTTCCTTCATGTTATTCTTAAGGGACCTAGTCCCAGAATAAAGTTCTTTTATCTATCTATCTATCTATCATAGATATTCTATTTTATATAGGAATATGCAATGAAAAAAATACAAATAAAAACCAGCGGACTTAGTTGATATTTTAATTTCAACTCGAACATGTTCAGAAAGGGATTTCGGTGAAAAGTTTTGGAGAGGGTTTGAAAATTTGCTCATTCGTGTTTATTAGGGGGCTGATTTCGAATCTAAACTTTGTCACCTCAAATGTTTTCTGGAAGTATAAAACACATTTTTTTCATTTTAGCTCATAACATAAAAATCATGCAATATTCGAATAACTTATAATATTCAGTTTACATTAAATTAAACATGAGTAAATTACCGACAACTTTAATTCAAAGGATTTTTTTTTTGGCCACTCCATTTCCAAACTGGATCCAAACTGCGCTTTTTTGCAAAGCACTACATCTCCACTTTCATAAAATTAAAAATCGTTTAGATTCTATTGAGCTCATCTAGTCTACAAAATTGTTTTTTCTATTAATTAATTCCACTTTAATAATATATGATATGATATGATTTATGTTTTCATATGATGAAATAATCAGCATCATCCGTTAAAAAATAAAATTATTTGCAAAAATGTTGTACGTGTTTGCAAAACCCTACATATCCAGTGTTTTGTAGAAACATTTGAATTTTTCTCCGAGGCCACTTGACGTCATGTGATACTAGCATGTCTAATACCGTCCACAAGAATCATGTACTTGGTAGCACTCGAATTTCAACTGCTATTCAGTCTATTGGAATGCTCACAGAAGAAAGCCCAGGAAGCTTGTATTAAATTTTAAAAATATATTTTTTACGTTCTTTGGTTTTTTTACATCCGGTCCAGCTCTGAAAAACTTAATCAAATTCCATGAAAGAGGATAAATGAATCCTGAAATCTTTAAACGCTAATTAATACGGACCATTATCACGTTCACCAGGGCGCGGGAATAATGGAATATCCAGGTGATTGTCGAGTCGGCTGTTATTATGGTGATCTCCCGCATATTTCATGGCTACGAAATACCCCACCATTATTTGGGAACCTAAAAATCCGCCAACAACCACCTTATACTACCGTTGGAATGGATTAAATAGTAACGGAAACCCGGATGAAGATAGCTACAATACTAGATAATGATATCCGATATCATGAGCACTTCAATACCACCATGATCCATTGTATGTGGACAGATACGTCTAATAATACCCCGTCACGTAGCAATGGGCATTACATCTCCCGACTGTTGTGGAGTATACAATTTAAAATATTCGATGTGTGAACGTGGCGCATGCGGAATTACGCTATTTGGTAACACTATTGATAGATTTCAGGAAAGAAGAGTATTTATATCGTTTCATTTTTCTTTTTTTCTACCATCGACTGTTAGAAAATACTTCATTCGTCAGAAAACTACTTGCAAGAAAAACTGTCTAAAAGAGAAATAATACTAAATAGAATTGCTTGTCAACCAGCATGTGATTCACCCCTTCATATTGGATCAGAAGATATGTGAAAAAAAAAAGAAATATCGAAAAAGACAGCTCCATATGTTATGTTATAAGGGAATCTGACAAGGACAGGGAATAAATAAAGGCTTTATGTTGTAAACTTCGTGGTAAAAAATATAACAAGGAAACTGAAAGAAGCGTTTTGATCCCGTTTTTAATCATATCTTTAGTTGTGGATAGCATGTGTAATTTAAAATATTAATAAAATTTATATATTTAATAATAATTAAAATATTTACCCATATTATGAGCCCCCAATTGAGTCAAGATTCTTTGAAACAAGCACCTTCTTTATTTGCATTACCATGGCAATTTATGTTTTAAGAACTATAACGTACGCCGGGTTCAATTCCACAACTCTTAAACTCGCATATAGTGCTTTTAACAATTGATTATTGCATTATAGTTCATAGATGTATTGAGCTTAAATGTCTGTACATTTCAATTACAGATTTTACAGTGTATCTGCCTCTTTTATCATAATTTTCAATGTCCTTTCTTCTATATCCCCATCTCTTAGTCCGAGATCGATATACAGACCTGTATCTATAAAATAAACGTATTATGTAGTCTTTTAAATAGTAACTTAGTTGTAAGACAAACGAAAGAAGATAGTAAAAAGTAGTCTGTAAAGTATGCTGAATGGTGATGGAAAAACTCGCCTGGTTTCGAGAAAAATTGCTAGCATTTTTAGAGTAATTTCATAAAATGTAATATTGACCGGAAAATACCAAAACGAACTTCAGGGGCGTCCACTAGATTCGTAAAATATGCGATAACTTACTAACTTTTCGCAATGAAGTGTGCGAACGATCGAAATTTGAAAAAAGCGAATGTCCACTATGGGAGGTGGGGGGAGGGGATAACCCGGCACGTTGGCCTTGAAGTTCTTTTTGCTAACCCCTGACGGCCTCCTTTAGGTCACCGCCCCATAATAATAAGAGTGGGAATGTGTCAAGATTTATATCTCGGGACCGCCGTGAAATAAATATTAACCGGCCCAGATGGGAATTGAACCCACACCGCTTCAGACCGTACCCTCTGGAACGCTCACCCCAACGTGTTCGACCATAACGGTCTCAATGTACTTGTACAATTAAAGAATCGTAACTTTAGCAAACTTGAAAAAACTTCCTTTATGAAACAAATATATCATTAACTTGAAAATCTTATAACTACGGTTCACTATAACTATCTTACGGATTTAGATCTAGCAATAGAACAACTTTACTCCAAAATTAGGGGCTCAATACATCTAAGGGGAGTTGATGGGATGGAGGAAACTAGAAGACTGTTGGAGGAAGTTGTACAATTTGAGATATTGCTATTCATTCGAAATAGTTTATATAGATATTGTAAACTTGAATTGGTTTCTGTGAGAAAGGGGCTTTTACTGAAAAACTTTATTGTCCCACATGTCTTGGTAAGGGTTTTGTTATTCAGAGAGATAGATATTTGAAATAAAGTCCTAAGCTATCAAAATAGCTTTGTCCGCTACGTTATGGGAAATATCAATATGTCTTCTATTGACTGTAAGAATATTTTTTTTAATTTTTATGCTTTAGATGAGTAATAAGGTAATTATTACTATTTATATTAATTCATGGGTCAAGGCTATTTATTAACCGTACGAAATACCATTTGATCCACTTTTGTTCTGATGTTCTGAGCGACAAGAGGTTGTGAAAGATTTCATAGGCTGATAGACACATTCCTACAAAGAGAACACTAATAACCCTGCCGAACGAGAGAACTTATGTCGAACACAATCAGAAATTTAAACCTACGCGTTATAGTTGGAATCAGGAAAGACACATACATTTTTTTATGGGATTTTTTTAATATAGACTATGCATAGGAGTTTTCTTGATGAAATTTATTTTGTTCCGTTTTTACGAAAACTAGTGGGATTTAAAAACTTTACATAATCGGAAAGTTATATTTAAAGCTCAAAATCAGTGTCAACTTTCCTGCTATCTGAAACAATATCAACAAAGTCTTCTTACTGCAGCATATCTTTTATTGAAATATCCATAACCATAGAGACTTTTGAACAAAATTAGGAATCGCTTAGGAAGGTTTTAGTGGGTAGGAGCTTATTATAGAAGAAAAGGTAAAAAAATCGGATTCAACTGCAACTTGGGGTAAAGCGAGATTATTTTGAGTAACTTTATACAGATTCAAGATTGGTAAATAAAAATGTATTAGCTCAAACAGCACTTTAAGAAATAAATATAATTAATTTTAAATCAATAAAACAAAATATCTATTTCGGTGTAATTAGAATATATCAATTCTAACGATATATTTCCAATTGTTGAACAGTAGCCCCTCCAACCCTTGCCATAGGACAAGCAGATAGGTAGGGAGACAAGGATCTCTCCAGCATTATGAGATGCCTGGAGGCAATATGCCAATACTGCAGGCTCTATGCTCATAGAGGATACTCCAAATCATCTGAAGCAGGGGATATGCAGAAGCAATATCAGTGGCAGTAGTCATAGATCTCTCAGTTCATAAAAGAGCAAATGGATTATGTTTGTTGCCGTTTTACAGTCCTAACCTAACAAAAGTGAGTAGAAAAAAGAAAAAAAAAAATACAAACACGGTTTCGTACGGAACGATAAAAGTTTATTTGTGTTGATGTAATATTATAACCGAACAACGGTATCGCATCGTAAAGCATTTTTATTTCTCTTGGGCTGTAACTTCAACTCGTAGCATTTATCTGTTAATGAGTTTTATGTTTTGTTTTGATGTTCTGGGAAGCCATAAAGTTAACGTATGTGGAGATAATGCATTTAGTGTATCGTCCTCAGTTCGAATTCAGAAGTGGGAATTTCAATGGAAAAGAAAGATATATAAAATAAAATTATATTTTTTTAATGCTGCATATAATGTGTCATTTGAATTATTTTAACAATATCTTCATAACGGTACCATTAGTTAAAATAGCGATAATCATAATAATAATAAAATACGTTTGCATGTACTTTCTTATTTAACTGCCTGTTAACTCCACGTATAATTTATTTCTTATTACATTTTTTTATCCCTTTTTTTAGACAACGTATTGATAATTAATTTAAAAATCCAAATTTAGTAAGATAAGTATGATTCCAAAGTTTTATTTAATATTTCGAATTTTAGTTTTTTGTATACTGCATTTTTTATTATTATTACTTCTTATAAGAGTTGTGAAGTGAATATTCCATGTATTTTATTATATATCTTACATCGTTAATTTATACTGACTATGTTTCGGGGCAAATGACCCATCTTCAAGTCGACCCGCATCATAACACAGGTCATTTGTAGATTAAAATTAACAGTCTAAATTATTATGAGGGTCACATCATTATTCCATTGTCACCCTGCCCTCTAATCTAATACATGGAAGATTCACTTCACAAATCTAATAAGAAAACTACTAATTCTTCCCAAACACCAATAAATTTAAAATATTATTATTACTATATAGTTTTGGTACTCAAGTCTGCCAATCGTTTGGCACTATTTTTACCAAATCTCATTCTTCTTGACGATTCAGGGCATACAGCAACAGAAGGAGGGGAGGGGGGTCTAACACTGGAGGTCCCGGGGACATAGATACCTCATAGCGACAGCGGTGTCTGTCCCCGGGAAAATGTGTTTGTTTTATTAGTAACGGTAATTACAGGGACAGTAATGTTTTTAGAGAGAAAATTTTAATATTGTTTCTTGACACATGCTTACATTTAGTAGCTGAAGTATGTTTTAGATGTTCATTTAGATAGTGCTACTCCCAATATCTTTGTACTATAAAAAATTGATATAATTTTAAGCAAGATATAGTTTGTACAATGTAGCCGTTACAGAACACATTTCAATTACAATAATGTTAGCCTTTAGCGTGCGAGGTGACGAGTTAGAAAAGGGCATTTGAAGAAAAAATTATCGCCAATAGTTAACTTGCATGTTACAACACGAGAAATGTAATTTAATTGTAGTCCTACACTAACAAAGCTATATTTGTTATTCAGTATGATTTAAAAAGAAAACATATTGTAATTTTTTAATTATTTTGTTCCGATCATTCATAGAAACAAAAATAGACCAATGTTAACATTTTTTTGTTAACAAGTTCCAAATCACCTCCTTGAATCCACTAGTGAAGTTCTCCCTACATCGCTCAATTTCTTTTATGACAGTGAGAGAGACATTCAAATTAATTTTCTCCGAAGGATGACAAATGGAATAACTACTCGATAGGTTGAACTAAGTGCTAACCGATCAGAACTTCCGATGTCCTCAGCCATCCATGTCTTCTGGGCCATTTCTGAAGAAATTTTCTTTCTATTGTGGGTTGTAATGGCAGAAATACCTCCTCACTTCCTGCCATATAGTCGGAATCGAGGCCATTTATTAGGGAACTTCCAGAGGAGCTAGGGAATGGGTGGCCATTGGATGAAATCTCGCGGAAATCATTTCGTTTTAAGACTTCCTACCGGAAAGCTGAAAGAGGGAGGGATTTTTCATAGATAATATTAGCTACAAAACTTTTCGAAAAATTTCCAATCAATTTTTTTTGCAGTTTAATTTCCTTAGATGATAAATTCAAATGTACGCTTGAGAAGGGCAATAACTGCTTTACATGTTCCTTTTCAACGTTATTTCATACATTGTAGCTACATAAAGCAGACATGAGATAAATTTAAACAAAAAAATACAAGACAAACACAAGGTTAAAAGCAAATGCATGCCAAAGCGGTTTCAGCCGGTTTGTTGCAATGAATAGCATTAATTTCAGGCTTTGATACTTTTATTTATGTAGTTATACTCTATAAAAATCAAATCCCAGCCTATCCACTTGTGAAACCACTCTCATAGAATTGCTACTGAATAGCTTGACCAATACCTACTACAGGGGTGTCCAACCCCCCAAATATGGCACGCCGGAGGTTCGAAAGTGGCACGAGGCCGGCCAGTAGGTTTTTAAATTTTTTATTCTTTCATATTCAAGTTCCCTTTCTGGGATGAATGATTAATTATATAAATAATAGTTATTAACAGATTTCATTTTTTTCCATCAGGGAAATAAATAGTTTTTAAAAAGAAGCGCCTATACGATATCTGTACGTCAGAAGTAAACTGACTTAAGACTAATTTTGGTTTTGTAATCGTATTTGCATCATTTTGGCTATATTTTTTGAGTATAAGTATTGTAGATAAGCTAAAATAATAATAAAATATGCAACACTTCAAATATAAAGATTGGCCACTATTCACTACAAGAAATACAGGGCGATCTGAAACATCTTTTTTCTCTACTGTAAAACTTTGGAAATGTTACTTAGGACAGTTTACTTCTGAAGGACAGGTATGGAAATAATTATTGTGAAGGTGGGAGGTTATAGGAAGGAGGGATTATAGTTGTGGCACGCCTCAATATTGGGCACCCTAGCACGCGTTATAAAAAGGTTGTACACCCCTGATCTACCGCATCAAAGTAAACAATATTTATTCCACCTTTATCTAACACCGATAGATTGTAACAATTACATATGAATAATAAATGCGTGAAAACATAGGTATTTTGAAATATGGCCAGACATATGTATATGCAATCTGTATGATCCATATTAAACTGAGAGAGCAAGTCCTAAAATGAAAATATGCTCAACAGTCCGCTCAGCGGCGGAACTAGACCTTGGGGTCCCTGGGCGATACGATATTCCGGGCCCCCCTTGGTTAGAGGGGTTTGGAAGGTACTGGAACCGGTACTGGTAATAGTGGGGGGAATAAGTCCTGTGAGTGGGCCTATAAAATACCTCTCAAGTGGAAGGGAGGGTCCGAGGGGATTTAAGCGGTTTAAATTAACTCTCAAAACTCTCGTATTCAGCTTATAATTTTGCATTTTTGTTCCAATTTCATGTTGTTGTTTTATTTTTTTGTTAGAAAGCAAATCTGTAAAATTCAGATTTTATTTATTGTAGCGTGGGCCACGTGCTCAGGCAAGTGTTAAGTTCTACCATGTAAACAGTATTCATCAGTATTTTATAGTTATATTGTTTAATTTTTGTATACGGCGCGGGGCCTTGCGGGCAATCTTCAGTAAGAACAATAAATTCGTCTGTAATGTATAAGCCATTTATTTAAATTTTCTCTGGCGCGGAGCCCTAGGCGGTCGCCGCCCTCGCCCCCTACCCTCCCACCCCCTGGATCCGCTACTGAGTCCACTCGTCCGCATTAAACAAATACGCTACCTAGAATTTTATCTCAAAAAGTAAACCAACGTGGAGTCCTCATACAAGACTGAAACGAGAAGAAAATGCTCGTAGATCACGATCATTTCGTAATTTACTTGACAGGCGTTCCACAAAAGCTCACCCTCCTCACAATAAGGCGCTATTGGACGATTGAGAACAGCAGCTGAACGAAACTACCCCAACCTTGACATACAAACCCAACACTTGATACAATATTCTTCTTGAGACCCTCAATGAATTTAACAGTTCCAAAAAACGAACTGATGATGTAATATTTCATATCTTTCCCTTTTGGCCCAAATTCAAAGCATACTATTCCATTAGCCCTCCGAGGTCCTTCTAGGAGCCCAGGTATTTTTAATATTTGAAATAAATTTCGAAGAAATCCTTTGACACCAATCACGTTCAATGAATTTTATTGTTAAACTATCTCGTATATTTAGAAACGGGACCAGAAATATTAGAGGGATTTTTTGAACATATACGATTTAATTTTCACTCTCACTTTATAATAAATTTACATATAATGTCTTATATTAAAAAATATTTCTCGTGGTTAGTTTTTTACAAATAACTAGTAAAAAAAGGAAGCACACCCACACACTCCCTAGGAAATATTACATAAAACAATTTATCAAAATGACATTATTATTAATTATTTAATTTTATATTATCCTACAATAATCCATAACCATATTCTATTTATCAAAAGAATCTATAAGGAAGAATAGTTAGTTAAGTTACGGAAAGGCTTCTTATTTGAAGGGGATAGGACCCTAGTTCGGTTAAAATAACTCTGTAAAATTTTTGTAGAGAATCGTGTTCCTTTGTCTTTTCACAAATTTGGTTCTTTACAAAGAATTCAATTCGATGATTTTCGAGAATCCACGTGAGAATGGTTATTTATTATTACTATTTTTTCTTTTTATTCAATATTTCAAGAAAAATTGTCTGTTTTATTTTTACAATAAATCTATTTGATAAACTTATTTTATTTTATATATTTTTTTTCTTCTTTATACCCAAACCCTCTTTATTCGCTATTAGCTAGATTTCAGAAATACTGTATATTCCAAATTTAAGTCAGAAATATGAAAACAAAATATTTGTATCAATTAACTCACAATCTAAGAAGGAAAAACATAGGAAAAAGAAAACCAAACCCATGGGTGAAATTCACATCAGCTCCCAAATACATCTGGAAGTACCAACTTAGAGGAAAAATAATTTGGAGCCCCTAAAGGATTCCCAGGGTTAAAAACTCTATGCTCCAACTGATCCATTTTTTTTTATCCTTACATTTCAATCAATTACTGATGAACCTCCAAAGCATTTTTTGTTTTCAAAAAAGTCCATTTTCTAGTGTTAGGCTTAGCTTAGACCAAGGACTTCAGCCAGTCCAGCCCCGTCAAATCCGTCTAGTTAGACGGATAAGACGTGATCAGACTGGCTGAAGTCCGTGGTCTAAGCCAGCGGTGCCCAATCTTTTTATAACGCGTGCCTCCACCTAGGGTTCCCAATCTTCAGGCGTGCCACAACTGTAATCTCCCCTCCTTATACCCTGCCACCTCCACATTAAATATTTCCATACCTGTACGTCAGAAGCGAATTGTCGTAACATTTTCAAAGTTTTACAGTAGTGAAAAAAGATGTTTCAGATCGCACAGTATTGCTTGTAGTGAATAGTGGCCAATCTTTATACTTGAAGTGTTGCATATTTTATTATCCTTTTAGGTTACCTACAATTCTTATACTTGAAAAATACGATGAATACGATTATAAAATCAAAATTAGCCTTAAGACATTCAACTTCTGACGTACAGATATAGTACTATATAGGCGCTTGTTTTTAAAAAATATTTATTCCCCTGATGAAAAATAATTAAATCAGTTAATAATCGTTATTTATATAATCAATCTTTCATTCCAGAAAGGGAACTTGATTTTTTTTTTGTAATATTAAACTTAAGAATAAAAAATTTAAAAACTCACTAGCCGGCTGCATGCCACTTCCGAACCCCCAAGCATTGTGTGTCTCATGATGTGTGACAATGATGAAAATATGTGTAGTGCACACTCCCAGAAATGTTTTTAAAGCATATAAAAATCAGTATTTTCTTGTTTTGTATTTTTATTTGCATCTATAACCAGACAAAATTAATATTGTTGCATGTAGACAATAGGAGTATGGAGAAAAAAAAACCTTGAGAATGGGGGAGTACCCTGAAACGTTGGTGGAACTGTGTAATATATACCGAAAACGGAATATTGAGATATATGGAAGAATTTATTCCACTACCATCACTATAAGTAATGTAAATTCATGACGAATTATGCAGTCAGTAATGGGTAATTTCAAGATGTTGCATGTTTAACTTTTGACTGGCATAATTTCCTGTTATATAGAAGAACCTGCTGCTCTATATCCAGTAGCAAAACCATTCCATGAGGAATCAGATGATTGGATCATTATGGATATCTCTCAATAAAACATCCAAGGAAACAGTTTTCTACAAATAAATTTCAAATTGATGAATTCCAAACTGTGAATTCAATAAGGAATCTTAGAAAAGAATGTATTATCTCGACTTACAAATTAGATCATCCGTGTAAAGCTCTGAAGCACAGAGATCTGATGGAATGAAAGCAGAGGTTACCATCCATTTGCCATTCCTTCTATAATAACATTCCTCGGAAGGAGAAGATGGTGTTATTCCTGATGTTGTGTGAAAAAATACTCGTTCAACCAGATCCAGTGTCGAGAAATCGAAAGCACTTGTTTTTTTTTTCTTTCATTTCATTATTTTGTTGTTGTTTTAATTAGTTTTTATTCTGCATTGCGCTTGAATTTTTTTCTAATTTCAAAATAAATACATATTACCAAGGAAAGATATCCTGTCGGTAATTGATTAATTTTAATCAATTTTTCATTTACTAGTCTTGTATGCAAATTTAATGGCGTTTTGTAGAATATTTTAATAGGCTTTCTGATGTTAAATAGTTTTCCGATATTTTGGTTAGCTATAAAAGGTTGGAAGTCCGTTAAAACTTGGCGAAAAACAGTTTTCGGCCATTTGGATTAGTGGTATAAGGTTGGAAGTCCTTTAAAATCTATATTTTTTATAATGGTTTTAATTTATAAAAATATATTGTAAATATTATTTATTTCAATGTTGTATTTCAAATCTGGTACTTATAAACTAAGTTTTGAGAAAATTATGAGATATTTCATAACAAAATTTCGTATTTTATCTTCAATAAATGTAATAACCAGCCGTTTACCTTATCTTATGAAATTATCTTTCATCTTGGACTGGAGCTTGACGAAATATTTAAACACCCAATCGCAAGCAAGAATAGCACAAATTAATTGTGTTTTTTTAATTATAAAGTTAAAAATATCGATACAACAGAAATTATATAATGGTTCAAACTAATTCATCAGAAACCCGAGTCAGCCTCCGGATGGTAGTCAAACACTTGCCGAAAGATGCTGAGATACTTTGGACTCGTGCCAACTCTCCTTGCTTCTTCCCTTTCACAGTATCGGGGCAAAAAAAATGATGAACGCTCAGAACGGAGCCAGATAGAGTGGCAGCGAAAACTATGCCAATATTTTAAGATGGGTCTGTAACATAGTTTCATAGCCTCTATACCTTAAAAAAATTGGAGAAAAGTAAATAAATAGTATAAAAATTATAATTAATTTCTTAATACTTGAGGAATAAAAGTATACTGTTATCTTTTTGTTGGATTAAGGTATAAAAACTTTCGAAACACATTCAATCTATTCAGGTTACATTATGTTTCCTAAGGACACTCGATATCGTCATTCTTTAATGTAATATCTTATCTATCTTTTTATATAACTTTTATAAAACTATTTTTTTCAAATTCTAATATGTCCTTAGGTGATCAAGGAGATTCCAGCACTTTAGGGCAATTATAAAGTAATCACTCGCGTGTTATTAATTTGTTATGCTTCGGGCCAGTTTCTTGATAATAATGAAAGGTTCTTTGTAAGCGAAAATTTTCCACGCAAAATGTCAATATATTTATATTTTTCCATTATTCTGTCCATAAGTATGCCCCCAATTTCCAATCACTGATTTATTAAGTGATGATACCTAAATTGAAAAAATGTTGAGGGGTTAGTTAATTACGGCTATTTGGGAGATTATGGGAGAGACATTGGTTTGTTACAGCCCTTCAAAATGTGTCAGTTATTTCTGCCCCACCCTGTGTGCGTGTGTGTGTGTGTGGGTGTGTGTGTGTGTGTGTGCAGATGTAAAAATGACATTGATTTACTGGGAGATCCTCCTCTTTTGACCATCAAGAGCACGAGATCGGTGTTTAAACACCTCGTTTTAGAGATATCTCCAGAGAAAAAACCCGCAGAGACAAATCTGGTGACCTTGGCGGCCACCCTAGTCACAAATCAATCTGTCAGGGAACATTTCCCTTAAAACTACAAGCGAACGTCGTGATTTGTGAGCTGTGGTTCCATCCCGCTGGTACCACACATCCTCTGCGTCAATTTCAGCCATCTTAGGGTGTACGATAATCTCCAACATGAGCACGTAACGGTCAGAGTTCACAGTTACCGTTACACCACCTTAAAATACCTAGGTTGCCAACAACTACAATGCCTTCCCGAAATTTCTCATTTATTACACCAGAAATAAGGATGGATTGAAGGGTGATGGAAAATTTTCTCGAACTTCTAATAACGGCCGACATTTAGAATATGTAATTTTTAAAATTCATTGAAAGAAAACAATTTTCAATTTACTTTTTGTATATTTGTGATATTGAACGAAGCATTTTGATGATCAAATCATTAAAATGATAAAGAAGCAACCAGATAACTTCAAATCATACAAGTTATATTTTACACTTTTTGTTTTGGTAACTATTTTTAATGTTATAAAAGATTTGATGAACAGAAGACCTTTAATAACTAAAGTTTCATCCAACTGTTTATTGCGAGTCCTACACTTCTAATATTGCAGCATATCCCGCCATGGAATTTACTTTGCTCACGGCAGGCACAATATCACTTCACCTGAGTCCATGCTGGAAAACTGACCAAAAGAAGCGCAATCGTTTATGTATTCTTAGTTACATATGTAGTGTATTTGTTTCTAATACAGATATTATTTTATTTATCTGTTTTATTAGATTGAGCGAAATGAGTTTTTCATGAAAAAAAAAAACTCATAAGTGTCACTAGTTCAGAAGACCGTAATAAGGAAAATTGATTAACTAAAAAATTAACCTTGTTAAGTAAAATAATAATATGTATCTAATTTATGAGGAGTATATAGTAATATTGAGTTATTTAAAATAAAATCAAAGAGCTAGTTTATGGCATATCAAATTAATGAATGCAATATTTATGAATTGAGATTAAATTAGGTATATTTTACAACAAAGGGATACATGCCTATGAAGACGTATTGTATACTTATATAATATCTTGAGGTTAAACGTACCTTGCAAGAAGAAACAAAGGTTTAAAGAAGGAAATGCTTGTTATTTGTCTGTTTCAAAATTAATAAATTCACTTATTCCCGAAACTTGAAAGTAAGAATTAACAAAAAAATTAGGTATCCTTGCTGTTATACTTCAGGAAGAATGCGAAGCATACTCTCTTATAGAAGAACAACGGTTCAATGTTTTTATAAAATAAATTATAACGTAGAATATTAGGTCCGAAGAAGAATGCGTTGATTATGGAATTGAACCGACTGAAAAACGCAGTACGCTACGCAAACGGTATAAATAATCGATGATAGCTTCTCGACGTTTGAAGTGGGCGTTTAAATTTTGGAATTGATAATCAACGCTAAACCAGCGGGCCAGCGTACTAGGGGTCGACCAAAACGTAGTTGGGAGAATTGTGCAGGACTGGCCTTGAAGATTTGGGTTTAATTGGAGGAGGGCATTTAGTCGAAGATAGTGTTGTAGGTGTGGAACCGTCGGGTTTATTAGGCCCTTGTTATTACTATTATCATTAATGTCTCTTGAAAATGCAATTTTGAATTTATGCCTTTTGAATATGCAATTTTGAATTCATGAACCTCACACAATATAAAAGAAATTAAGTAAAAAAGGAAGTGGGTGTGTTGCAGAATAGAGATCGTGTGAAATGGGTTTGTCACTCCTGCAATAATTTTTATTTTCAGTTTATTTATTTAAAACTTTCATATTATTATTTCATTGAATTGCTGTGCTTGTTTATAATAGTAATCTTTATTATTATTTTACTGTTATAATATTTTTGATTCAATAGCAAAACGCATTGAAAAGCCAATTGATTTGTTTTATTATCATGTTGATTTCGTTGGTACTCTCACCATTGGTTCTTTAAATTTATGATTTTTACAATTAAATGGCCTGAAATCTGTTAATTCGCTTATCTTTTGATAATTTACTTTTTCAATTTGTGGAATAAAAAGATCATTTGTATTTAAAAACAGTACTTTATATTTGCTCTCCGAGCATATCAGTAAATAAAAAAAAGGAACATATTTAATTTCAATTATAATAAATAAATTCCAGGTTATTTTGCTCTATATGAAAATGATTGGACGTCCCAAACTTTTGTAATTATCCTAATAGTTGCAGACGATGTTAGGAAAATATGGCGAGTAAACGGTGAGTACCAGTTACGGATAATGTACTTGGAACAAATTAGGGCTGGGGCCGTCACAGCTCTTGACTTAAAATGAAAAATTATGTAGGTTTATTTATTTAAAGTAACGAATGGGAAAAAAAAACATTCAAAAAGCAAAATAAAAATATAATTAGGTTACACTTCGAAGTTGCCAAAATCCTCTCTCAAATAGGAGTATGTAACTAACAGATCAACCTTTCGCCAATTGAGGCATTCTCAATTTTCTTTTATTTCTACGAATTAATGCAGAATATAGATACTACATCTCACTCCAACAGCCTCATGAAGACTAACCAAACAGAGACAGTAAGTGTATCATTCAGGACCACCATAACCACAGGGCTAAATGGGCTATAGCCCTGGAACGCAAGCCTTTTGGGAGCGGCAATTTTTATTGGTATATTTTTTTGTTATTCTTATTAATTTAGTTATATGCATAAAACATCATTCCATGACAAAAATTAGCAAATAACCTGCTCTAAATGAAATTGGAAATATTATATGTATATCTTACGAAGAGGGGGGGGGGGATTATTTTTATCAGCCCATGGGCGCCGAAAATCTTAAAACGGCCCAGTAAGAATTACTACTATTTCTTAAGACTCTTACTTAAGACTTTAACTTCATAAATTAATTTATAGGAAATTTAATCGACTAAGAATAAAATAATTAATTAATAAATGTTAGGTCATTTAAATTTGTGAAAACTTTGTGATTTGTTTTTTCTTGATAAAAAGTTGAAATTTTAATCATCAATAATTTTCCACTGCTATATAAATCATAAAACGGGATGGGGGTAGCTTAGTGGTAAGCCATTGTGCTTCCAATTCTCCTGGTGCTGGGTTCGAGACCGGCTGTGATAAATAATTATTTATTCTGTTATTAGCCTTGGATCGACTCTGTGTGGTCGGGATACCCTCCTGGGTCTCATCCAGCCTCTATAAAGTGGAGGGGGGGGAAGGGAAACCTGGCGGTTGAGCGTGATCTCGGCCAAATCAACTCCTTGCTTGGTGACCTGTACCATTACAACCCATGATGGATTGTAATGGTACAGGTTTTTTTGTGTTTTTTTTTTTTAATATAAGTCATACAAAATAATCGTACGCTCCATAAATTTTTTTCAGAAATAAACTAATCTTAAACTAACTTGACAGACTTAATTAGAAGTATTTTTCACTGAAGAATTGACTGAACTAGGCGACATTGAGCAGTTTCTATACCTAGAGAAACAATTACTTGATCAAAGTGAACATAGGTAATCCAGGCTGGATACTTTATTTTTTTAAATAAATAGCAACGGGACTTTCTCAAGTAGAAACAGATTGTATATGTTTTAGATAAAATCGGTATTTAGCAACATGGTGAAAAAAAATCATAAAGGTGCCGAAAATTAGTTTTTTTAGGTTTAAGATGTGAAAAAATTTGATTAAGAAAAATAAAAAATAGTACGTAATAGAGTTTAAAAATGTGGAAAAATTAATTTTAAACAATCGAAGTCAGTCAACAACTTTTCGCAGAAAAAATTAAAAACCGCGAAAAATGGCCATTTTTGGTCATTTTATTACAGAGATTTCAATTATTGCAGGAACTTGTTTTGGGGCTTAAATTGTTGTTTTTGTTAGTGTTAATCTATAATAAAAATTGTATGCAAAAATAATAATAACTTTTACCGGAAATTGAGAGAATGTAAAAACAGGCAAAATTTGTTTCTACTATTTTTCTCCTAATTATCACGTTGAAAAAGTACCGATGCAATTTATTTAAAAAAAATATTATATTAGCTCTATCGCGCTAGGACTAAAGGTTTCTGTTCCTAGACTGTGTTCTTGCAATTGTTTTTAGCTTGTAGCAAATCCTTTTGTTCTATGTATTATTGAGATGAGTATAATGGGAAAGAATGAATACTTGCTCTTATAATGCTGCAGCAAGATGCTGGTGACTTTGTCTTTTGAAACAAAACCACCCCTATCACAAATTATTTGTGTAACTATTATGCAATTTAGTGTTATATCTCCTAATATCAGAATTTCTTGTTCTGTTCATAGTGTCCAACATTTTAAGTCTCTCCAAATTAAATTTATGCTGCGATTGGATACTATGAGCAGAACGGAAATAGAAAGTTGTTGGAAGCGATATACCACAGTACTACACACAGGCAGCAAATTTTTAAAAAATGGCCAAAGATTAAGGTGGAACATGCTACTAGAAATGTTATTTTTGTGGCAAGATAGTCCGAAAAGTTTACCAATTACATGTTAAAAAATAAATAAAATTAAATGGGTAAAATAGAAATGTAAAAATAAAGAGAATAACTTTATCTCTATCAAGACCTGGACTATTTTTTTTTTGTTAATAACACAGCAAAAAAAAACTATTTCGGGCATAAACCTACTAAAAACTATCAATAGAACCCGTGCTAACCACATTTAAATAATAAATTGTCCTATTAGCTATATAAGTAGAAAATAAATTGCTTAAGCGCTCTCACTCAGCCTCCACTGGCTTTCAGTAACAGTGACGAGGGGATAGAATTGATTGGATCATATAGAGCCCTGCTTTACCCCTCAGATGCGGTAGGGGGGAGCGGTTTCAAATGTAAATATTGCAAATAAGTATTGATATTAGCATTTGATTAATTACTATTTTTTATAGTTTTCAATCATGTTTTTTGATATACCAAAATTATTTGTATTTATTATTACTACATAGATTTTTTTATTTATTGTAAATAAGGTATGAATGTGCACATTAATCACTAATACATATTGCTCCTAGCATGCCAGATTCTAAATATTTCTCAATAAATTAATAAAGATCAGTATTAAAAAGAAAAATTATCATTCTATATTTCATTCTAACGTTGTTAAAGAACAAATAAATTCATCGAACTTGGGAGATAAAAAAACGTTTATTAAATTATCCTGCTTGAATCTACATTCTTGGCATTTTTTCAAACTCGCACTCACACCTTATGAAACATAAATTGGTGCTGTTTTGAAACCTGTACTAATATATTGGTTTTCGTTTAGTTTCCTAATGGAAACCTTTTTCGCTTTATTTCTACAACACGATGATATCTTGCATCACAGACTTAGTTATACCTCTCAGTGTCAAATAAAAATTCGTTCCAATATAAAAAAAAAACAATTATTAACATTTTTCAATACAATTATTAAAAATATATTTTTTAAGGAATTTATGTATAAATTTTTAGGATAAAACAATAAAAAGATTTATATTAAAAAACAAACCTAAAATGAACTTCAATTTAGACTAAATCTAAAAGCGGCCCAAGAGATAGAGAAGTTCCACATATTTACACGAACATTTGGCTAATTGAATTGCCACTTAACCAACATTCTCCTTCTATAATGCACTTGAAGTTGTTATCATGGAGTAAATAGGTTTCATAAGAAAGAAAAAAAAAAAAATTCCGAAACTTCAAAGTAGCAAAAAATATATGAAGAGCTCAAGTTTTATAAAATACGAGTAACTTATCTCGAAGCAGCCATATTTGTTCAAAGTAAAATTGAAAAAATACTGTATTAGAAGATGAAAAAAAACTTCTTTAAGCATAAAGGTCTCAAAGTTGAATAAAAAAAAAAGTCATAGTATATTTATTTATGAATGACATTGGGACCAAAATTATGGTTATTTTCAAAATCGATTAATACATTTTCATTAACAAAATTGTTTACCAGTATGTTGTGTATTCTTTATAATTTGCCGTACAATGTTTATTTATTGTAAGAAAAAAATAAAATATTTTTAGGGGATAGTATAAAACATTTTTCAAGCCATTGGCACAATGCTAATAAAATTTGTATATAAAATGGTTTAAATTTATTTTGAAAATTTCCATAACTGTAGTCGGAACGTCAAACAAAAATAAATATGTGTGATTTATAACATTTTTACAATAATTCTATTTAACCTAAAGACCTTTGGGCCTAATAAAAAATAATAATTTTTTTATTTTGTTGGTCTATGAGAATAAAAAATATTGTATACTATTATATATAATTTTTATTATTATTATTTTATATATATATATATATATATATAATTTATTTATTTATTATATATATATATATATATATATATATATATATATATATATATAATTTATTTATTTATTAAAGATTTGACTCTTTGAATCGGGTTGTAGGTCATACACAGTTTTCAACTACTTTCTTAAGCTGTTTTTATTGTATCATGCAGAACGTTTCGATCTATATGCACGGGATCCTACTCAGCACTGGAAAAATAAATTACACTATATTGGTTAAACTATATTACCACTATATAAACTAAAAATCCGTCCTATTTAATAGTTGGAATTCATATCTCCAACCTCTTGGGAAGGGTTATAATGCATTTTCTAACTAAGCGGTTCATCATTTATTGACGTCATGTAAAATAACTCACTTATCCCTGGCGGTATTGTGGTCCAACATAAAGTGACCTTAATGGCCAATTCACGTAGCTAGGACAAAAAGAGCAGAGTGCCACTAGCCTTGTGTGATGTTGCTGTGTCCATTTTTTTATTTTCAATATTTTAAAAACTAAAAAAAAAAAAAGATTTCATAAATGTAAAATATCAGATTGGGAAATGATAGGAAAATTATATATATATATATATATATATATATATATATATATATATATATATATATATATATATATATATATATATATATATATATATATGAGACCAGTAACATACAGTATAATCCTGATAATGCATATTGCCAAGGATCCGAGAGTTAAATATGAATTATGGAGATTACCAACAACAGAGAGTAAAAAATAGAAGATACGAACTAAGGAGGTGAAAAAAAAATTGTTTTAATGGCTATTGGTTGATAGGGCTCATAAGAATCGTTTATTTTTCCAAACTCGTCTTACCACTTAAGGCAAGTATGGAAAAGTTGCTTTTTCTGGGTAACTGTGTAATCGTCTCGTTAAATTCAAACCTTCAACTGGTTAAAACTGCCCTTTTGGGAGCATGAGGTGAAGTATAATTGGTTGTAAAGACATTAGTTCTAACCTGTTGATGAATTTGGATCATTCAACTTCTGCTGTATCGGTGCTTATCTATCAGTTGGCTTGTTTGTTTTTTTTGGCGATAAACTGTTCTAAAAAATACTTTGTGATTTACATTTCTCCTTGATAGTTTTCTAGTTTCTAAGCGCTAGTGAGTGTTGCCCCGGCAAAACATGATAGTAGGGGTAAGTGCATAGCTCTGTTGTAGGACAAGAACTTGTGGTCCAAACTTTCTTCTACTCTCATGTTTTGTCGCGGCCTCCGGGGAATAACGCATTGAAATAAAAATCTTTTTTTTTTAATGTATTTATTCAATTATATTTCACAATCTTTTTCATAACTATCACTGAAGATTGTAAAATGTGATCATCAGAAAAGTTTTAACTTTTTTTCGATGATTAGAACAGTATAATAATCCTCCGGAAACCGAACTTATTTTGCACTTGCCTCAGAACCGCTACTGCTTGAATAATGAGTCTTCCAGATACCTTAAGACTTAAGGCTGGGACAAGTGCGAACTATTGAATTGAATAATCAATCTCATAAAAACGAACGTGACCGGAAAATGGGTTGAATGTGATATTTAAACATAATCGTCTAAGGGTCATTTTAAAAAACAGAGAAAAATCTAGCTTCAAAAACAAATATTTTACAGTAATTTGAATTCGAGCCTGGTAAAATATAGTGCGCCCTTACCCCACATTGCCTTACAACAGCCTTCGGTCGACACAGTCACACGTACTCTATTATATACTGTCCTTTATTTTAGTCCTATCGAAGCAAACATCACTCGCACGGAAGTTAGTGCATTAGTGCAGAAGCCAAGTGCAAGACGCCACTGTGCGTCGGCACACATTACAAATAACTTTATACCAACTTCTGTTTGAATAAAATTCTAACAATAATTGTATCATTTTTTGAGTATTAGCTCTCTTCGTCCAAAAATAATAGTTTTATTTATAAAAAAAATCGGGAAAGTTTACAGCAATATTTCCCTGACAATGATTTAGAAATAACTAACATGGGGAGGTCACAGTCAATAGGTCACCGATTTCAGCCAATTTTTTTACGGTGATTATACATCCAAAAATATTGCACACATGTGTCGGCGTTCGTTCCAATGGTTCCTAGGAGCCGAGAAAAAAATAAAACACGCTGAATTTGCTTTATTTTTTATCTAGAGTTTGTAATATGATATCGACGTGGTTCTGTAAATACATATTTTTACAAAGACCTTCTAGATAACGCAATAGCTGTTTATATTAATGGAAAGAAGAAACTTTCCTCTTCCCTCTCATGAGTCCAAGAAAATCAAAATCGTATAAACTGAAAACGAGATACAAAGCTTCAAATCGAGACTTATTTGACCAAAAATCAATCATTTTTTTATTTTTCCATTAATATACAATGAAAAAAAAATGTTTTGGTGGAAAAACCACGTCGATATAATTTTTCAAACTCGAAAAAAAAAAAGTTCTTTCAGCGTGTTTTATTTTATTTTTTTCACGGCTCTGAGGGCCCATTGGAACGAACGCCGACACAAATGCGCAATATTTTTGGATGTATAATCACCATGGTTGAAATCGGTGACACATTGGCTGTGCCCTCCCCTTGTATGACATGAAATAGCTCATGAAAAATCAAGTAATCTTCATGTTGCTTTTACGCGATTTAATCCAAATTACAACTATAGTTCTCAGATAAGCTCGGGTGCTTTGCAAGCAGCTTGAAATCAGATGCTGCTGACTTTACTTTGCTATTCAGAGGCAATCGAAGCCAATCAACCAACCGCGGGCTACTGTCCACAGATCACCACCCTATGAATAGACATGAAGTTGTGAATTAGCAAGTTCAACGAGCTATGCTTTACTGTCCTACTCTTTGCATTAGCCAGCCTCAGTGCTTCAGATAACATTCGGATTTTATCAAGTTTTTAAATCCGCTGAAAAGATATTCTATTTTTCATCTTGAATAGCAACAATAAAAATAAAAAGACCGAAGAAAAGAAAATATGATAGCACAAACACAGACGATGTGATATCCACTTTGCTATAGCATACTAACTGTTAAAGCAATTAAAAACACTAACACATCATAAAATAAATTTATGGTATAAAATACAGATGGCAGAGACAAGGTAAATCGAATCGATGTACGTCATGTAATACAGGTACTCCTCAGATTAAGACCGAGTTCCGTTACGATGACTATGCCGTCATGCGCTGAGAATTTGGGATCATTGTAAAATTTTAATAATTATGCAACAAACTTCAAATTTATTCATAAAAATACATACATATGCAATTACTATCTGTATATAATTTTTACATTTGTTCATCTGGAGTTTTTGAGGGGTCAGGTAAGAAAGATGACGATGAAATTGAAGTTATACCTTCAAGGAAAAAGGTTCTGGATGTAACAGTAAAAAAAAAAAAAAAATCGTATGTGGGATTCGCTTTGTAATCTTTTTTTCTTGATAAATTTGTTTATGGAACTTTACAAATTCACTCATAACAGGTTCAACTTTATTAAAACGTTCAGTATTTGGATTCGTAGCCTCAAATTCTAACATAGCCATATTAATTTTGATCTTTTTCAGTTGACATCCGCATGATGGTATGGAAGGATCAATCTAATTAGGGATTGATAAATTATTTGCCACTTCTATAAATTTGTTTTATTGAAAACTAGTTTCGAATATTATACATTCATCCTCAGTTCAAGGTTTAAAAGGTTGAACTAACAGTGCGAGAAGTTAGTTAGATGTTAGTTCAATGCGAGAAGAAACCAGTACAAACTTTTCTGTTTGACATAGTCCATTTAAACCTTGAACTGAGGATGAATGTATAACATTCGAAACTATTTTTCAATGAAACAAATTTATAGAAGTGGCAAATAATTTATCAATCCCTAATTTCTTTTTCGCTTCTCCAGTTCTTCCATCTTCGTCTTTCAAAAGCTGCCTAACTTCTAATTCCATTAAATCATCCATTTTAGTTCTCCATCCGTATAATCCACTAGCACAGCAATGTATAGTTGTATAAACCAGATCGCCATAAATTCCTCTAAAAGCTTTACCCGAATCGTAAGTCGAAACTCCATTGGTCGTACCTAAGTCCGAGTGATCGTTAAGCAGGTCTGTCGTTAAGTGAGAAGTACCTGTAGTCAAAAAGAGTATTATTGGCAAACTCTTTCTGGGTGTCCATATTAAGCCGGAAGGTACACTTCAATGATGTTTATTTGTGAAATTAAAATCAGATTTGGCTTTATTTTTTTTTACTATTTTATATATAGGGTAAACCAGACGTTACTGTACCATAGTTATATGGACTCCTGACACCCTAATTTGATTTAAAAAAATAAGATTTTACATAAATGTATAGTTTAAAATAAAAAGGGGAAAATTTCTGTCGAATCATAGACGTCAGCTGTGTCATAAAATTTTCAAATTGAGAGCATTAAAAGTTATTAAGCAGTAATGGAGAAGATTCCCAACAAAGTGGTTAAGAGGACGTTTTCTTCAGTTTTTGTTAAGAAAAGTATTGGATACTCTGTGGTTTCTTTTCTGTTAATCAACACTAATTTAAGGCCAGTCCTTCATTACAACCATAGCTTGCTATTAAATATTTTATGTAGATTTGAACCTAAATTTCCCATCCTGATATTTCTTTATGTGGGTGACAATTACTAGTCATTAAATCTGGTGTTAACGTATTGCTGACACCCCGTCAATCAAATAATTCAGTTTCTTCAACAAATCAAAACCATCATTTGACATAATAATGCTTAAGTTGTGTTTACAATTTTATTTATAATATTTCTAGTTATTAAAATGGGGTGACAACAATTGAATTTCGTGCTCAAATGTTAACATTGTCAAGATTTTTGTAGTAGGGTTAAAACCCACTTATTTCATTGCCAATTGATAGTATTTTTGATATTATTACGTTATATAAAATATCCCAAAGAAACAAAATTATTCAAAAGAAAATTTGGAAAACGCATAAAAGAGACTTAAAGGAAGGATCCTCTAATAAAAGATTTATGTGTCCCCAGAGCAACTCTTCATTCCAGATTGAGTGGTAAGTTTGTAAAGTCATCATTTGGGCGTTGACCTATCCTCTCCGAAGAAGAGGAAATTGGCTTAGTAAAGTGGATTGAGCGTTGTGCGAATGAAGATACATTTTACATTCCGTATACGAGTTCATCTACTCCGAATAATATAAAAACTTCTTAGAACATTTGTCCTGGCGATGGCTGGAACAAAGCTTTCCTTCGCAGAAATCTTTCGATAGTTGAATGCACTGAAGCATAAAGAAATATCCAAAGACTTAAATTAGTTATAACCAGAAAAGGACCATAAGGCCCACTTGCCGGACTAGTTCCTCTCACCAATACCAGTACCAGTAGTTATAACCAGCCAAAAATTGAAGTCGATGGAGACCAATGATTTAAAAAAAAAAGCTTTGGAAAAAAGTAAAATAATCTTAGGAGAAAAACGACCATAACTCTACAGATCCTTGAGCCGGACAAACTAAAGTCCTAGAGCATCTTTAACTAAGCCATATTGTCTTCCTCGATTTTTTTTTTTCAGATTTTTCGAAGATGTACTACAGATAGAAATTTTTGAAAAAAATTGTGAATTTCTTGAAGATTATGCATAAGGGGACGCACGTGGGGTCACTGATTTCAATGAAACATTTTTTGGTGATCATAGGTCCCATGTCCGAGGGCTCTTGCCAATGCGCCCTAGGGGCCGACAAAGGACGCTAAAAAAAATTGAAATGTTTTTTTCAAAACCTTTTTTTTTTGCCTACTTTACCTCAAGCATCTTTTGGTTTTTGTGATTTTGTGCACAGATATACTCATTTTATACAATCGGCAATATTTTTTTCTTATTTTACACAATAAAACAAATAGATCGATGTATAATAACCTTGAAATCCATTCAGAGCAAATGCATAAAACAATAATATAAAAAAATCTTAAATATATTTATTTTTTTCTCGGCTCTTATGGCGCATTACCAAGAACCATTTGACACGGATCTAATATTTTTCGACCTAGTATCACCAAAAATATTTCATTGAAATCGGTTATCCCAGGTCCGTACCCTCCCCTTACGAATAAATTGTGTGAAACATCAAGAAAGGCACAATTTCTTTCAAAAATTTCAATCTGTAGTACCACATCGAAAAATCTGAAAAAAATTGAGGGTGTCAATATAGCTTAGTTAAAGACGCCCTATTACTTTAGTTTGTCCGGCTCAAGGATCTATAAAGTTATAGTCATTTTTCTCCAAATGCGCATAAAATTTGTTGATTTTTTTCCGGGAAAAAAGCGGTAGAATGCAATGTTCTAAATGTTGGAACGTGCCCCAAAAATTCCTGTTGATAGTTCATGTTTACCAGGTGCAGTGGTCTTCTGAATTCTACGGAGGAATCATTTTTCTTTAGAATAAATATTATACCTAATAGGTACTTTATTTTCGAAAACCTTAAGGCGTTGTTCTGCCTTCAATCGGTCATGTTTCAAATACGTAAATAACTTATACGTAAAGTAAGGATAATTGGCCATTCAAATGTTTGAATAGCGACTGAACTGAATAATTTTGCGATTGAGCAAAAGCACAATGATAAAAATATATATATATATATATATATATATATATATATATATATATATATTTATTATAAAATAGAGTGAAGAAAATACTATAATAATAACAATTAAGAGAAAAATCAACGCAGAGTAAAATCCATACCTACAATGTATGTTTATATTAAAATATTTGCACACATATGTATACAAATATAGAGAAAACGTTCCGATTCTAATTAAAGGAAAAATAATCATTTTTTTTCTTATACTGATAAAACCCCATAATGTGAATTGAAAAAATAAATACCGTAAAACCCTGTTGCCAATATAAAAAAAGAATAAAAAAGTACTTCTAAGCAGCATTGAACTTTGTTAAGCCTATTAATCGTTAAGTTTGTGATTAATGGTTCTTCGTCTGAAAGAAAAGAGGCAGGCTTCACTTGGTTATTGAAATATAAATTAGGAAAGTGGGAAAATGTGGTCTGATTTATTTTTCGGCTCCTGTCGTATCAAAGAAATTGCTTCTAAGAGGCTTATTGGGATTATTAAGAATTACAAAATTTGACTGTTTATTCATCAATACCAAGTTATAGCTTAATTTGACATTCAATAATATTATATATATATATATATATATATATATATATATATATATATATATATATATATATACATAAATAAATGTCAGATTTTTAGATAGAAAACAATTGGGAGATTCCAAAACATGAAGCCTCAAGTCTCATTTTAAAAAAAGCACATCTCACATCAATCGTCCAAAAAGACGCACCAAATAGAGACAGCACATCACTCCAAGATATGCAATCACAAATTATATTATATATGTCAGATATTTAGTTTCAATATTTATCGCAATAAAAAATTATTGTTTGTTTAGCTATTATAATTTGTCTAGTGAAACATAATGACTTTCTTCGAACTGTGCAAAGAGAGTAACTTTGTAAAGACTGTCTAGATAAAGATAATAATAAATTATTTTTAATGTTTTAATAAATTTTTATGCCAGTTAGATAGCCAAAAAGTATACTTGTGAATACATAATTGGAAACATCATAATTTATGTTTAAACTATTATTTGTGCTTTAACACATTCAATTATTTTATTTACGGATAATCATAGTTATTCTCTAAAGCAATGTTGTGGGTTCATTAATTTCCATTTTCTTCACACAAGCAGTTGTTACTGAAGAATTTCTAAAAGAATAGTTAAACTATAATATTTTTAATTCATTGACTATAATTTCCTATTATATTTTGTTTTCATCATTAAGACTAAAATTGATTATATTAATATAATTTTTTAGATTTTTAAAAATACATTTGTTGAGTATCATAATTATTACACAGATCAAATCTATAAAAATCACACACATCTGCAGGTAAAATTAAAGATAACTATATTTCTCAATTGCTCAATATTTAATTCGAACGGGTTAGAGGCTGCGACTTAATATTTATACATTTTTTAGTATTTCTTATAAGGTCATGCATGTAGGAATATATATATTTGTTCATAAAAATGGTGTCCGATACTCAGATTTCTGGTCATACCGGATTAGCAATGAGCCTTGATATGTTAGTCCAAAGAATTGAAGATTAAGGCGAATGAATTAATATATAACGAACTTTCTTCGTAAATTAATATTTTCCTCACATCTTGTGTTGGTTTCTGTTAACCTTTTATTCTATTTTTATCGTTGTTTTTTTGTTTTTAATTTTTTCCTTATACATTTCACGTGAACATTTCTAATAGATAAAAATAAAAATACATGACTCAGAACTTTAAAACTCACATTCATCATTAAGAAGAATTATGAATAAAATCGCATTGACAATTAATTAATATCGCACTCTCTTAATCATCAAAAGGCTTAAAATGACACAAAAATCTGTAATTGGACCTGTCACATATTATATATATATATATATATATATATATATATATATATATATATATATATATATATATATATATATATATATATATATATGTATGTATGTATATATTGGCAATAATTAACTATTCAATTTTCCTTTAATTCAAATATGTAACTCTTATTTATGGCCAGTTAAACAGGAATCGTTTCAGACAACGATACAAGCGGTTAACCGATAACCAACTGACATGCCTGGAAATTGAGTTGGAGACGACAAGCCACGTTCCGAGCTGTCACGGCCCCTTTATTTCAAATGTTCTTGTCAATTCCAAACAACATACAGTTTATCAAAAATTGTTTTTCCCTTTAATATGTTTGAGGAAAATATTATTTTGTGGTTAAAAATTTCGGCTTTAATGATTATATTAGCCTAAAATCAATGTCCTAAAATTTATCTTTAGCTTAACATGACTTACACCGTTGGAAAAAATGGATGATTTCTCTCGAAAGATAATCACTAGCAGAATTAATACAAAAAAAAAATGATGCCAAAACTCTGCTAATGATATTAGTTTAAAAAAAGTATATTAATAACCCAAATGTGAAAATAACTTTTATTATACATAATACTTTTAAAACTCTATTTTCTTACTATCAATTTTTTATTTGTAAGTACATTCTGCCTATCTAAACTATCTCCTTATTAATTATATTAAAACTGTTTCTAAATAATTTCTTAAGTAAGTAATGTAAGTAAGTAATACTAAGGGTTATTTAGTAGCCGATACTTACTTACTAAGCGGTCGACCGTATGTTCTATTGGTTTCTGTTATAACATATACTGTAACCTTTGTTATCAGTTCTGCATATCGTTTATTATTATAATTTGAGTATTAATAAACTCTCTGTATTGTGGCCTATATTTCTTTCTCCGAAGCAGACCGTCCATGGACCAAACCTCCGGGCGGCTATTTTACATCCTGGAGGACCACAACGCGATTCACAATTTTATATATATATATATATATATATATATATATATATATATATATATATATATATATATATATATATAATTATACCCACCCTCATTTATACATGTCACTCATTAAATACAATAAGTTCATATTGTAACTTAAAAGGTCTTATTGAATTTAAATAATAATATTTTTTTCTTTATTATTTTCAATAACTTTATAACTTACTACATCCTGCCCTTCTTAGAGCTAACGAAAATAACTTTTATTCCGAGACTTGAAGTCTGCTTTGAATAGCATGAATTGTATATTTTACGTGAGCATATGTCTGACTATAACATAAAATAAATATAATTTTGTGATATAATACTTATTAATTAAATATAATTGTTCCAAGCAATAGGTATTTGATTAGGTTTGAATAAATAGTGTTTAAATGTATGTGGTTGACTGAAGATGAAGAGATAAGCTGTATTAAAAGGGCTCTAAAGAGGAATAATTCAATATTAAAATGGATGAGGATTTCCAAAAGGTGGTAGCGAAGACTCAAAGATTTGCTAAAGGAAGCTGTTCTACAGTTGGTAGGCTGGGAATCGGTAATTAAATAGTGGGCAGAGAAACGCTAAGTAAATTAAGAATATAGGAAAACTTGTTGGCTCTAAACTATTGGAAAAGTAAGATAACAGGGGAAGTATTTCCGTCAGAAAACAGGGTAAAGCCAACTTAACTCGCCATATCGACTTATATAGTTTTATAATACATTTTATCCTCCAATATCCTGCATATTATTTCATAGACCCGTTGTATAAAAATGTATTTTAATACTATTTGTACCAGAAGCAAATCGATGGCGTTTAGAGGGCCACAAGACTAAACGAGTAAAAATTTAATAGTTGTATGGAATGATACAATCGATATTGATATTTATTTTCCAGCTTATCGATATCGTCACCATACGGACCAGAGGTTGAAACAACGGGTTGAAATCGATAATTAACAATTAATAAATTAAAATTAAATCCGTTAAAAATTTTTAAATGGTAATTTTAATCAAGAGTGGTTTAAATTTCGTGATTAAAAGCTGAAAAAATCATATCTTGATCATTATTTTTGAACAAAATCTATTCGATCAATAATAATGATCATTTGTGAGCAATATTATTTTAAACCTTATCTTGTCTTAATAAAACATAAATATTTAAGATATGTTTGTCTGCCTGTTGCCACATCACAAAAAATCTTTTAGATCAATTAGCCTATAATTTATTAAAACTTTCCTTTTTTATCTAGAAAAATATAGGCCCTCTATTAGGAATAGTTATAAAGTAAACAAAAGTTCTGATAAAAGTATCAATCAAATAATAAAGCACATTAATATTCATTCATTTTAGTTAGAACTGGAAGAATTCTAATGTAGCTTCAACATCAGTAACTTTTTTTCCATGTGGTAGCGCAAATCGTTAATTACTTCTCCCAAATGAGATAATCATTTTTTTTGTTACCAATAAATTTGCAAATCATACCTGATTTATGCAAAAAAAATCAATCTTTGAGTTTTACTGATTCCATTAAAAATAATTATCACTCTCTGAGCGATTATTTTTCAATTATAAATAATTTTTAATGTTTAATCGAAAAAATTTCACAATAAATGTAAAAATCAAACCGAATAAAAATTCATTTTGTCTCCCTCTATTCGCTATATTTTTTACGTAAATAGAAATTATAGAATATTAAAAAGCACTAAATAAAAATAAAAGATCTATAGACCTCTTACTTATCACGAAAGTCTTTTTCGTGATAATTTTGAGGCCAATTTTCAAATTTATAGTTCAAAAATAATGATTATTTCATTATTATTATAAAAAAAAAATATTTATGAAAAAATAATTATTGATTGGAGGGGGAAATGAAGAATCACCTCAGGATACTAGTTCAGATATTTTTAACATTTTTATTTTATTTTAAGAGATATTAAACTGTTGTTTAGGTTGGAAAATAACAGGTTACATTGTTTCAAATGTAACATTAGTTCAAAGTTCATCACAATTTATCATTGTGCAGAAGCCCGAGGTTACCTTATTCATGAAACTTCAAGCCTTGCCCAAGATATGGACTGACTGCAAGTTAACAATCTGTTATGTTTCAACTTTTAATAACAAATTCTATTTAATGAGGGTATGTCCTTTTAAATATATTATCCTTAAAGAACATCTGTTGAATACAAATTAATTCTATTAACAGGAAATTCACTGAGAGAGAGAAGCACCTTATTATCAAAGAGGTGCTGCCCGACTGATGGGGTCGCTATACACACAGCATACTTAAAATATTATTAGAACATTTTTAGAGATTATAATAAATATATTGTTTAATGTCAATATTTCTAAAATACATAGTAGAAATATATTATTTCTATTTTCTAACGGTTTTTGTTTTATTATTATTATTTTTTTTTAACTTACATTACCCCTGTTAAACCTAATAGACTTCTTTATGAATTATATTCAGATATCATCTATTAATAGATATAAGTTAAAACCTATCCATTTTTAAAAATTTAATTTGTCATACTAATATTATATTATAATAATAAAATATTAGTCTGTAAGTGAGAAATAGCAACTTTTGGTGGAACAGCAGTAACTAATATTTTTAACTATTATTTGAAATCGGAAGCAGCAATTTGACCTACAAATATAAATTAACATTTTTGCAATTTCCTAAATGATTTATGTCGCACTGACAAACATAAAATTTATCAACAGGAATTTAAGTTAATTTAACATTTTTTTTTAACAAAGGCTTAGTATTGTGATATGTCAATTATATTTAATTTATGTAAATTAGTTTTTTTTTTTAATTTCTAATTTATTATTTCATATCTATTTAAAGTTTTTTCCTCAGAGCCACTCCTTAATAATCTACTGAGTAACTTTAAAAATTTGTGGATATCAGTTTACCTTTTTAGAATTTTAGAAATTGATATTCAAGAAAACTTTGAACGTTAATACGATTTAAAAAATAAAATAAAATAAATAAATATAAAAACAACATAAATTTAGGAAATGTCTTTATCTAATATTAAATATTAGTAGACCAAGATTAAAAAAAAAAAAAAAAAAACGTTCCATTTGGATAAAAAATATTAATTAAATACTAAAAAACATTAATTAAAATTAAATATATATTCATTATATATAAAATTATCACTTATTGGATTTCCTATACGAATCCGTCATAAAACCCTATTCCATTGGCAATTCTAGAGTTATGTGCGCAGGAGAGATACTCGGAAAAGTTAGGAGGTTGAATATGAGCTCAAAAGATACTCCAGGCGATACAGTTAGGTTATAATTCAAAGAATTGGGGATTTTAAGGAGGGTGTCAATCGATTCTTGAACGCCTTGTATATTCCTCAAGTTTAATCAAAAATGGTTGAGTAGTTTAGGAAATGAAGAGGGAAATAAAGAAGACTGCTACAATGGCAGAATCACATCTTTCAAAGACTACTTTTTCAGACTAAGGGGATCCTAAGAAAATTAAATGAAATGAGATTTGAAAAAACTTGTCTCTCAAAGCGGAGAGACAAGTTTGATTCAGAGCTCTCCAGCCAGAGTGTAAATATTTTACACAAGTATGGCTGTGTTTATGATATTTATTTTATTTTATTTAACTATTATTTTTAATTCTATAATATTTATTTATTTTCCTATTATTTAATTTATTTATTTTCCTATTATTTAATTTATTTATGTTTTCAGTAAATATGGTATGATATGGACTTTTTTTTATAACTGCCTCGAAAACTCAATTAAGTAATTTTTATTCTACTCAAATTCAGTTTCTAAAACAACGAACTTAGTTTTCTGCAATTCCACCGAATAACAATGTCGCATAAAATCAGTTTAATTTCCGGACACTGTGGGAGAGAACAAAAAATATTCAGGGCGAGACAGGGCGGTCACGTGGTCAAAACTTATTCCCTATAATTATTCTTAATTGCTCCTCGTTATTTCGAAGCTTTTTCACTCGATTTATATTCATTTTTGCACGCTCCGTCGTTTTAAAGCGGGTAACCGTCCCATTTTTCAACTAATCGTCCCAGAAAAAATATGGTATGATAAATTAGACGATTAGGAATAGGCTTGAGTTGTAAATACCATTTATGTTCAAATAAAGAATAAAAACTATTTAATAATTTTTTTTTTTACAAACCAAGAAAGGCACTGGAATTGTCTTCTAGGAGGGGACTGGAAGGCACTTAAGTGCATCAAGAGGCAGCGGATATTGATTCTTTCTTCAAAAGGTTTCACCGTCACAGAAATCTCAACAAAAGTATAATTTTTTAATAATCGATTGACCCAATGAGTAACATTTAAAACAATAAAGAATTACTATTAATATAAAAATAAATTATTAGGATAGTTTTGACTACCAATTTCTTCTAATCAGAAGTCACGTTTTATAATTCAAATAGCTCATTTATTAATTGTATTAGTTTTTTTTTACAGGGATTTAAATCTCTAAATAAATTGTTCCTTAAAATCGTCAAATTGTGCCTTTCTGCTGTCATTTATAACTATAAATTATTATATTTTTAATATTTTACTGAATTTGATTTTTATTTTAATAATAAAAACTGTCTTTAGAACCGAAAAAAAACAATCATGAAATTTGAATGTAGTTAAATAATGAAAATAAGCATTGTTCAGATTAACTAAATATTTACGACTAATTAGGAAATGAAGTAAAAATAAAAATTGGCTAGATAAGCAACTATTAAATTCCATGAAACAAGTGAGACCACATAAAAACCCGTTCTCCTTTTGTTAAAAAAGTTTGATTGGCTTTTGTAATTGAGAAAAAAAAATTCAATTTGTTTTGTTTATGGTCGTTACAAAAACAAACAACCAACACAGAATTGTTAATCAATTGTCGGTTATTTGTTTTTGTTGCTTCCTTGCAGGTTTTTAAATACTTTACCCAGTTCCTATCAGCAGATGTATGTGGTGCAATAGTTAAATACAGAGTTATTGTACTTTGCAGGATCTTGGTCGTATTGTTTGTCAGTAGAAGTTCCACTGTATCAACATCAATATTTTACATTTTAGTCAGCCGAGTTTGAATCAAGCATGAAGCAGGCGGCATAAATTTAAGTATTACCCATCAATAATGGTGTTTTCATCGGAATAAAAAACATACATGGAATTGAATAATACAAGCTAGAAGACGAATAAAAGGAACAGAGCTCCTATTGAGGAAGTAAGGTCACAATTCCCACAGGAGAAGCCCTGGAAATAAGTTAATAACAGATTGTAACTGTATATAAAGTGTGTTTATGCACCGGGGCGAAGTGCCTGAAGTACCAATCTAAGTCACTATCCCAAGGGAGGAAGAAGTTGGACGAATTGGGATGAGGCAACTCTCCGAGAAGGGCTCAAGAGTCGAAACTTTTTCAAAGGAAAACACACAGGGCCTCAGTATAAAGGGCACCAGTAACTTAAGGTGTCCAAATAAATCAAAAATAACAACATTTTTTTTTTCGAGGGGGCCTTTCAAACGGAGCGTCCTGATTTACGGGATAACATCTCCTCACCCGGGGCTGTTGCTCCTGAAACTGAGTTAAAGTCGAATAATTTTGTTTTCCTCCGGTTAAAAAAATAGTCTTCCAAGATCTTTTATCTTAATCCTCTTAGGAGTTATTGGGGTGAGGCAGAGAATAAATGTAGTATCAATCACAAATATCCTCTAAACATTAATGTTATCCATTTCCTTTAGAATAATTGTGACTATTTCAAAAATTAGATTCGGAGCTCAAAACATTTTTAAAAGGTTTATCTTTTGAAAAAAATAACCTATATTTGTCAATAATAATTGTGTATATACGCCGTATATTAAAATCGTGAAAATACTTTCTTTCCCTAACAAAGAAAGCTTTTAAATATTTGTATTCATTAATCTATTTAATTATTTGTACATACTTATATAGTTTAAAATACAGCTTTTGATTCAATATTAAAATTTTAAAAACACACTATTATCTCAATGTACACTAACTAATTAAAAAATATTTTTTTTTTACTTTACTCGATTTTTTATTTATATAAAATTTTAAATATTATTTTATATTTATACATATACACACACACACACACACACACATATATATATATATATATATATATATATATATATATATATATATATATATATATATATATAAAAAATTACATGGAAATTATTACAAAATTTAAACTTTTGGGGTTTTTTATTTATTTGTTTCTGCTTTCTCTTTATATCATGAACGTTATGGAACACTGATAATATTTTGTTCTTGCCTTTTTAAAATTAAATTTAGCTAACTTATTTAAATCTAATACATCCTTATTGTACATCATTATTACCTAACATACAGACATCATTATTTTCTTTTTTATTTATTAAATCTAATTTTATAGTATGGTGTACAACACTATGAACAGAGTTCGGCACACAATGGATCGAGCCAATGTATTATTCTGGGCATTAGTGAAAAAGTCAAAACTCAAATTTAAATTGTACCCTACACTTGAACATCCTCTATCGAGAATTTTCATTAACGAACTCGAGATTGTATCCATTGCCGCGAAACCAAAAATATAATTCAGTTGTTGCATTTCAACACAAAATATTGTAAAATCTGTAACATTTTATCACGTAATATTTACGCTCTGGAAACTTCAAAATAAAATTATTATTTTTAGACAAAGAATACTTTTTTTTAAAAGTATTTCAGTAAATTTTATAAAAGTCTCCCAAGATCGCGTTTTATTGACTACCAAAATTCAAGTTAAGGCTGTGTATTTTTAAATGGCATGTGGGATTTCCACCTCTTCTTGCAACTTTGGAGTTTGAATAGGTCCAAGCTTCCTCAACTAATATCAGCCCAAACTCTTTGAAATTTTATTGGATTTGGATCAAACTAAGTGAAAATACTGTAGATTTCAGAATAACAAAAATTAGCTGAAAAACATTAAAATCCGTAGAGTCAAACCCATGCAATCGCAAGTTGAATTTTTAAATTTAGGCACTATTTTCTCAGCAATGCGTCATAATTCTGTGACCTAATAACGAGATTTTCTTTTTTTTTTTTTTTTTTTGCAAAAGCCTAACAACCTGTAAAGTTACACGAAAATCCGTTAAATATTGTACGAGAAAATGATGGGCTACCGAATTTGAAATTACGACGACGATGAAGACAGAGCAACATCTTTTTTGTCGTACGAGTATATTTGAATTAAATGAGTTTATTTCAATTTGTTTGTATACAATTTTACTTTTATTTAATTAACACAAAATTAGAATCAATAAATGGAATTTATTTGAATTTGACAAACAGCCAATCAATGACTATTAATTAAGAGACAAATAAAAACCGTCTTAAAATGAAAGATTGATCTGTAAATCATTATTAAAATCGAGTATAAATACTTTTAATTCTATTTATAATTTTTTTATTTAAATAACACCGTTTGTTTCTGTTACTCGATTTTTCATTGAGTCTTTAACAGGCATTAGCGTGTGATAGTACGTTTAAAAGAATTTAAAAATATTTATAACGACATTGGAATATTCACTTGGTTTACAAATTTAGATTTAATTTTATTTAAGAATATCGTTTTTACTTGATTTGGCTAGGGTTGAGGATTTTTGTCAAATGGATAATTTGAAAATAAACTGAGATTTTAGGCTCAGGCACACAGAAGGCGATCTATCAATGCGAACCGGTTTTGATGGAGCCCGGCAGCGATTCATTTCTATACAGCTAGATCAATCGCAGATCGTCCCGACAGATCGCGTTCTGTGTGCCTCAGCCTTTAATGTGCTTTTACGAGATTTACATTCTGGGCTGAGAGCCACTGATGTTTTGAAACTCGTTTTCGTTTTTAGTTTATTAGTGGTGTTATATTTTTCTTTTTATGTTTATATATGTATATGTATATGTTTATATATGTATATGTATATGTATATATATATATATATATATATATATATATATATATATATATATATATATATATATATATATATATATATAAATGTATAGAAGATAAATGGATATTACGGTATAAAAGACAAAGAAGGAACAAATAAATAAAAAAAACACAAACTTTAAATTTTATAATAATTTCCCTACATACACATATATATAGGGGAATTATTACAACATTTAAAATTTATTGGGCTAGTTTAAGATTTAAAATAAGGTTAGATTAGGATAGGAATAAAAAACAAAAAAACTTCTTTTGCGTTACTCTTACCACCAAACAGTCGTCACCATTCGATTCAATACGATGAAGTACATAAAAGCTGCATTCATGAACAATATTTCAATTTTCAATAGAATATATAAAATAACTATTGAAACATTGAACCGTTTTTAAATTTTTAATATTCTCAGTTGTAGTTTATATAATTATAATTATAATTATATATATATATATATATATATATATATATATATATATATATATATATATATATATATATATTTTTTTTTTTTTTTGGTGATTTTACTCATAAAAATTCGTATGAAGGTGAGTTGTATAAATAGGTCAGGATCGGAAAGCTTTAGTAGAAAATTTTAAATTGATTTGCCACATTCGAAATTATTTTATCAATATTTTTATTATTATATAATTGTTTAAGAAGTCATCGTTATTTCACGGTCGATAATTTTTTTTTAATTACTTAAAATCGGCAGAAGAGGGATAAAATATCATAATGTCTGAATTTTCTCTTTAATTTATATTGTTATAATATTTTCCATAACGTTAAAATCAACTAGAACCAAGTTCAATTTGTTATTTACTTATGTCGGTAATACTTTCATTATAATTATTCTAAGAGAGAAACAATCTCAGATTAAATAAAGATTAATTCTTCTTCTTTAAGGTTCACACTCATGTAATATGATAACTATTGCCTCTCAACCACGTTTCGGTCCACCAGTGCTCTACATAAAAATTTACAAGTATGCTCCGATGCCGGACCAAAACTTTTTTGCCCTCTGAATTAAGAAGCAAAGGCTTAGCAAACCGAGTAAGGTGATTTTTTTCTTTTAATTCAGCATTACCTATGCGACTTAATTCATGAAGTTTTTACTAAAAGATTTCCGTATAAAATTAATTCTAAAATTTAATCATTAGTAATAATGAAAATATTTTAGCTCAACAAGTATTTGTAATAAGCTATTTTAAAAAAAAAAAAAAAAAAAAAAAAACTGAGCCCCAGTTATCAAGACATCCATAATTTTATTTTTTTAAGAAGCCAGATATTATAGAGCCAAGGAATCCGGCGGGGTAGTTTCATAACAGAGAATATGGATAATTGGAAAATATTCTAAAAGCAGATCTATTTTTTTTTTTTTTTGTTGCTGGCATCTATATCATAGACGGGGCTGAATCTGATAATACTGATATAGAACCAGTTAGATTCTACTAAAATTTCAAGTTAACAAAATTTAATTTAATATTCCATTGCTCTATTGCTTAATTTACGGCTAATAGCATATTTTTTTATGGATGGATACATTGTTGAGCCATATTTCTTTTCCATTTCCTTGATGTTTTCAATTATTTTCATAACAATCCTCTACTGTTGCATTACTATAAATAATGCACCGTCATTAAATGCTAAAAATGTGTTATTTCTGTGTTTTTTAAGGTCCTAAAAGCTTAACTTGTAGATAACTCTCAAACATGAAATTTATAAAATAGTTTAGCACACAATAGGGGGTTTATCTGTAAAAAATTCAGATTTTGTAAGTTAGTCCCAACAAAGATAAAAGGCGTCAATATTTTAATTTTTTTAAAATTTTATAAAGAAAGCCACTCTAGGTAATAGCGAAAAAAAACGCGACAAACGCAAGAAACAGTATGTTTTGTAAAAACTAGGCTGCCATTGAAGTAGGGCATAAGACAAAAAATTATTATGTTTGGACTCTGTAACAAACTGGTAAAATAGGAGAAAGATATGATAAATTAGCTATAACAAGTCTCAATTTTTAAATTCAACCAAAAAATTATTTGTTATTCTGCAAGTTCAAGATATTACAAAATATATTAAAAGAGCTATCTATCTGTAATTATAAATAATTAAAATAATACTTAAAAATTAGTTCTATAATTATTACTTACTATACAAAAAAACATTAAATTTTCCAATGAACCTTTAATCAAGTAAAGTTAGAAGAAAAACTGAGACGATTTATCTATATTATGGGTAATGCACATAGATTGAATGGTATTTTTCCAATTTAAATATTTAATAAATGCTGCTTTCGAAAATACATGTAAGCAAATATAAAGTAAATAAATAAACATATAAAAGAATACAAACATTTTGAAAAATTCGAATGCCTTCGTTGATCTATCACTAATAAATTATTTACATTTATATGAATTTATGATACAATGAAATTTAACCAAATGAGGTATTGCAGATTATATTAGGGTTCTATAGAATGAAAGCAGTTAGTTGCACCTAAGGATCAATCATATATTTTTCAATGGAAATAAGACAAAAAAAAAATACAAACAAACGTAAAACTACTAATAGGAATATAAAACCCTAAATAATAACATTGTATGGATCATTCTTCGAAAGTAGAGAAATTTGTTTACAATTTACTTATTACTTCAGATAGCTATGTAATTTCGTTTTTTAACTTTTTATTGATTTTAATTGCATCAATATCTCAGATAATGTCAAAATATCCCATCGTAATTGTTTCTAGAACGGAAGATGAAATATTCCAATTTTCAAAATTGAAAAGGTGAGCATGAGTATAGTAGAAGGGGGGGGGGGTGAGGACAAGGGAATATTACAACGAAATAATAGCAATAAAATAAAAAAATTATAATTTCATTGAAATAGGTTTAATGTCAACAATTTTTAGTCAAATTATTATTATTATCAAATTATTAAAAAGCATATGAGATAAATTAATTTTAGCCTATTTATAAAGCAACTGAATTAGATACATATTGAATGAAATACATAATAAATAAAAATTAAAAGGAGTGAGGTTTTTTTGCTTATTTGTTGTTTACTGATTAGGCATTAACTTTATAGCCTCCATATTTACACCACACCAAATCCCATAAAACCTGAAGTGCTACAATTAAAATTCATCAAATAATTAACTTACTTTCTCTCTTTTATGAATAGAAGAAGGGGAGAGGGTCACCAAACACACATCACATATTTTAATATATCTCACAGTCTCAGCATGTCAATGGAAGTTTCATCATCATTTACAATTTAGTGCGGAGGGAACTGGTAAGGCTTGCCAACTGGTTTCCTCTATTTTTGAAAAAAGCGAGGTAGTGAGGTGCATGGCCAAGGTACAAGCAATTAATTTAAATAATTCTCAATTATTATTCTATGGCGAATTTGTGTTTCTTTTCTGAAAATACTGAGCTTTTTTGCGCTCCTAATTTATTTTGATAGCGATAAATTAGGTTTTCTGGATCCTGAACAAAGTTAATGTACAAAATTCAATCAATGGGACTTTTGAAGGAATGAGAATGTTAATATTTAGAACATGTTCACATACGTTAAATTATTTTAAACATGAAAGCAAACCCCTGATAAAACAATCTAAGACCATGCTTTATCAAAATCAATAAAAAAAATTCTCATCAACAAAACCCGATTTCTTCATGGGACTGTGATTGCTCAGTGTTCGAAGAATGTCCCGAATATATATATATATATATATATATATATATATATATATATATATATATATATATATATATATATATATATACATATACTGAAAGATAGATGTGAAAGGATTGCCATTTTTTTTAAGTTTGAGATACAGCTAGCTACGAGATACATTTTTGATGTATTACTTAATTTTACGGGTTACAAATTTGAAATTAGAACACTTAATACAAAACCTTAACCACTTGAATGTAAGCCATTCCCTGCGGTCATATAAGGCTATTAGAATTTAACGGACTCGAAATTCACACTAACAAACCCGAGAACTTTGGTTGGTCGACCGCATATTACGAAACTTCTGCATCAATCTCTTCACACATAAATTTCACATCCTTCATTCAAATTAATTAAAATTTTTTGGTGATTTGTCCGAAACACAAAGGCGTTAATGGTTCTGTTTTTTACGCATTAAATTAAAAACATCCATTTTAAATTTAATTTAATTTTTGTTGTTTTCATCTATTGTGCTTATCAAAAAATATATTTAAATTTCAAATTCGACTTAATAAGAAATTACAAGATTTCTAATTCTAATATTTCTTGTTGTATTTTTTTAATCGATATTCACTTTTTATTATAAATGCCCTCACGTATTTTTATCTGATTTACTCAACTTAAGTAAAAAATCTATATTTTGAACGATTTTTTTTATTTTTTTTTTTTATTAAAAACTAATTACAACTAGCTTGAAAGATGAGACGAAAAAACATTAAAAAAAAGCAATTTGGTAGGGAAGATTTTTCTAAATCAATCATGACGAACGACGAGTAACGATTTAGAATAATTAACCTTTTGATTGATTAGGAATTAGTGATTACAAATGAGAAAAGATGATTTATAGTTGATAAGTGATTTTTACACCACCTACGGTTTTTTTTTATTTTTAGGTCTGATTATACAGGTATCCCAGAACCATAATTTTTTTATCGAAAAAATATTATACTCAGCACGGATAAACTAACATAGCAATGTCGGACTCACGAAGTGGCATTCTGAGATCCCAAAGATCAGGAATACGAAGGAATATATGTATTTAAGCGGACCGTAAATTATCCAATACTGCCGCTTCCTAATGGTTATAAGTTGTGGCTGGTCTGAGCGATGGACTTGCGTAACTCTTTTTCTCCCCATTCCACCCTCTTTTATTAAAAGAAAAATATTTTTTCAAAGAGCAATAAATTATTGAAACGATTACAGAAGCGGTTGAACAAACAGATTTTTAAGTGATTATAAATCTCTTGCGTTCATGTGCGAAATATATTTCAATAAATACGCTGTAATCTTCAGTGAATGCTGTTTGGAGTCTAAGTTATTTGCACGAAATCGTCGTTACAAGAATCTGTCTAATTTAAAAGAGAATTTTATTGATACAACTTCTTATTTTTTAAAGAGATGGGCGATGTGAGAATTGCTGGTGATATATAACTGTTATTATTTTCTTCAGGGATCAGTCAGCGATCAATCAACAAAACCAATAATAACATTTCTTTGATTATAACAGCCTACGTTTCGGCCTTATTATTTAGGTCCTCTTCAGGGCAACATAATGGATGGATATGGGACATAGATGATAGAAGCAACAAACAGCAAAATAATTGAAAAAATATATCTTGGGTAAGGCAGAAATAAGTAACACATTTTGAAGTACTATAAAAAACAAACCAAAGTATCTAGAAAAAAGAAAGGTTCTATTTTTGAAAAGTACACTGAAAATAGTTTTATTGGAGAGGGTTTTAGAAATCAGGTGTTCCAAATATCGGCCGTTACAACGCATTGCCGAAGACGTTAACGGAAATTTACCAACACCCTTTGAGTCATTTCTGGTGGAATAACTGGCACATTTCGAGCGAGCACTGTGGACGGCTTTTAGTGACTTCGGTGCTATAGGCCCGCACTTTTTTGAGGAGGGAGTCTGACGATAACCGTGAACTCCGACCGTTACGTGCACATGTTGGAATTTATCCTACACCCCACCGTGAGACGAAACGTACTTTATTGCCTGGGCAATTTCAAACATAAAAAAAATATAAATAAAACTTTTTAACATAAGCAAGTTTTTAGTATATATTAGGTTATACAAAAACTTAAAATGATAATTTTTCCATAATTTTTTTCTTATTACTAATCTAACTTGAATTCTACAACTCGAAATTCAAGTTTTGCATTAGTCTGACGAAAAAGATGGTTAATTTTTTTAAAAAACTATTACGCCGTATTTTGTGGACCCGTTCGAAAGATTGCATATAGCAATCAATTTCGCATGGCAACTTAGGATCTTTTAAAATCTTAGTTAAGGCTGTAGCTCTTTTATTATTATTAAAAAAAATTGTAGTTTGTTCATAAATTTAATTATAGCTCGTTAACCAGTAACAGTTCTAGTATACAATTATCCAGAAATTCCATCCGACCGCACCGTATGTTCAATTTATATAATAATTTTACTCAAAAAACTTGTAAGGAATATGTTTTGGGCGCTTTTTCTGCGAGATTTCATTCTTAATCCGTGGAAAGAAATCCAGGCCCCGGAGACGAGGAATAAGGGTTATGGGAAATATAATTAAAAAAAAAAAGGTTGGAACGAAGACGTTTTCCATCTTTTTCTGACATCAGATCCCATTATTTCCTCATTAAAATCAACCACAGTTGAAGACCGAAAACCGAAAATGATGAGGCCAGAAACTTCAACGTTGTTCTGAAATCCTTGTGATCTTACCGACAACTGCGATGACGCAGAAGAGAAAAATTCCGATTAACTATGATGTATTAAATTAAGTTTATCTTGATATAATTTTATAATTATCTATCTTTTTTGGGGTATTTCTTTAACAAGTGCCTAAATAAATAAGTACATCATATAATGTAAACATTTTTTTATTTTTATTTTGTTTTGAATTATTTTTTATAATTATCTGGTTTTAATTTTGTAGCCGCGGTTCCACGGCTCACACATCTTGACGTTCGATTCGAGCTTTCAGAGAAATGTTCCCGACAGATTGATCCCTTCGAGGGATGACTTGTTGTGGACGGCACGGTCCTAGATAAACTCGATGCAATTTATTTCTCAGGAGATATCTCCAGGACAAGTTCAGGATCTCGTTTAAACACCGACTTCGTTCTCTGGATGACTTGAAGGAGAGAATCAAACGAGAAATCGATGTGATTCTACCAGAAATGACTAGAAGGGTGATGAAAAATTTTCGGGAACGTTGATAATGGCCGAAATTTGGAAGATAAAATTTTCAAAACCCACTGAAACAAAGCAATGTACTTTCTGAAAATAAAGAAAATTTCTATCTAGAGATTTTAATTCGTTATTTCCACTTCCTTCAAAATTTGTCATTTATTTCTGCCCCACCCTATATAAGATGGGAATAATAATAAAGAATAATTGGACAAGATTTTTTTTTAAATAGCTCTTTTGATAATATAAAATGGCTAATTACAATCAACCGTTTTTTTTTTTTTATTGGTTGTTTATTTTAAGTCTTATAAAAATATTTTCACAACTAGCAACTAATAAACTTTCTCTCAAATATATTTCGAAAGACAGAGCTACCGATGAATCAAACTCTTTCAATTAATATTAATTATAGCATTATTAATACCAGGCTAATTTATTTATTATGTCCTCAAAGCAAATTGAAGCTCCTCTGGGTATTCCGGCAAAGTAAGTGGAGCAGGATAGCATTTCGAAAATCTGAATATCGCTTTATGTAATGGGGTGGAGGGAAAAATTTGTCCAAATATGTATGAAAAAGTGATAATTATGAGTAAAATGAGAATACTTATTAATTTATTCGGGTGGGATTTAAGGGACCCAAGTGATTCCCAGTCGAACGATGTAGTGGTGTTTAAGTTCGCGATAACATCAAATTGTGTGGCTTCACTAGTCAAGAGAATAGATGCAAGGAGAACCCCCAACCACTCATTCCTATGCAGATGTTTGCAAAAAACGACAAAGTGGATCTCTGAGATCCACTGCGACCGACGGTCTGTTAAATACAAAGAGTTTTAATACCTAGATTGTTGAAAGTTTTTTGACATTTTTTCTGAAATATTTATAATTTTGACGAAAAAATGTTGTTTTATTTTTAAAAATATATATATTAGAGCTAAACATAAGAGCTAAATAAATCGACTGATATTTCAATTTTGATTTACTCAACTTATCCACAGTAATCGGATTATACTGTCACTGTATAAGTTTCCACTCCGAAAGATTTTTACTTCCACTTATCTATCTATCTATATACGAGGGGGTGAGAAGTAGGTGTATCGGTTATTGTGAAGAAAAAAGAGGCTATCGGTTATTCCGGTCATTTTACCTTCAATTACAACTAACCGGTTTTGCCCGATTGCCATAACCGGATTTTTGAAAAACCTGGAAAAAACCCAGTTATTTTGAATAAAATGACTTCCCATCAAAACATTTGCTGATGATGTCACAAATAACAGAGTCCTGGATTTGTTACAAATAGCTAGTCATTGACAAGACATTTAATTCAAGTAAATTAAACATTGCTCTTCGAGAAATAACCTAAAAAACCTTTACGCTAGTAAACATATAGTTTAAACCTCGGAAACACCTGATTATGGTACAACTAAACAATGCACCCGCCTTATCTGAAGCGGTCGCCGCACTAGCACCATTTGTGCTAACTAATTGCTTTGTATTCAATTGTAAAATTGGAATTTATTGGATATGTTATCATACTACATTAATTAGAGATCATTTAAAATTATTAGTGCTATCGACTTCAGGATGTTAGGGAATATGCCTTAAATATCCACAGCCGTACTAAAAAATCATTTGTACCCCTTGGCTTCTTACCTCCTCTGCCCATATGAAATATACAGTTAGAGAAAGGTATTGCGATCGTGAAAAATTTTGAACCCGAGTTTTGAACAAAAACAAACGTTTTAAGGTCTCCTGAGCTCAAATAACCATATCTCGCAAAATGGTTTGTGTGAGTGTTTCTGTTTCTGTGTCCGTGTCCTCATCATGTGTGTATTTGGTTAGTCTAATTCCAAAACGAAAAGTTGTACGAAACTGAAATTGCGTATTTATGGTAGGTGTTATATAAGTCTGAGATATTACCGCAACTTTTTCGCCAAAATCGACTCAACAGAAATGCAACTTTATATCATCGATTTTACACATTTATACGATTTTCTCGAAAAAGGTTTGGTCTAACGGTTTTGGTCAAACTTGTATCAATGTACAATCAATTGCTCTTTAATATGAGATAGATCTTATATCCTCATTAAAAGTCTGAAAGGACTTAACGCCGAATTTTCAAAAAATCTTCCTCAATTGTACATTTAATTTGAAATAATTAATCATCTCTCATTGTTAGTAGTATCAAAAATGGATAAAAATAAACTATGAATTAATTTGATAATTAACTAAAGCAGAAATACTTTCTCACGTTGAAAACAAAATTCCGGAAATTAGAGTAGTAATATAGATGTATATATAATATACCTTAGGAAAGCTACAGATTTTAAAAATAATAATATCTAGCATATAAAGCCGTAGAAGGTAATGGAGAGTGACGAAAAAAACATAAATTTATGTGATTGTTGTTAATAATTCCTACTTTTATATTATTAAATGTTTCCATGGTAACTGAATAGAAAATTTTAAAGTCTATTTTAATTAGCCTATTAAGTGAAAGTTGTGAAATGACCGCACCAGATTTTTTAATCAAAAGCCATTAATTTCTTTACAAATGAATATAAAATAATTGTTTATTCAGTATTAGCTACAGAAAAAAAGTAATTTGAATTTGTCAAAATATTTTGACAATTTTTACATCAATAAATTCAAACTTGGATGCATAAACCAACGAAAAGTTTAATATGAAAAACAATAATAAAATATGAAAAACTATTCTCAGCCTGGCATTATATTTTTTTAGATTTTCGTTAATCATTAAATTATATTTTACATTATTTGGTGTTTTAATCAAATCGAATTTAAATGTACAACATAACCCTTTGGAAATCATGAATCCGTCTAATAAAAATATTCAAAGTAAATAAAAGAAATCGAAGATGGAAATTACTGTTGGATTCAATTTGCTGATGCTGTCGGGAAAAACCTTTCAAGTTTTAGACCAAGCATCTCGATAATTTCCATTCTCAAAGACAGACTGTGGAAAAGCTAATTTAAATAAAATTCGACATTGAAATTGACATGGACGAACAAAATAAAAGAACCGTGGGATTCTAGGAATAACGAAGAAGAAAAGGGGAGCTTCCCTTATCTGACAAGAGTTTGTGACGGGACATGAACCTAAACACTAATAGATTCCCGTCGACTGTCAACTCAATCTAAATGTGTCAACACCAGGCCACGGGGGTTATTTCAATTTAGTATACAATATCGGGAAGAATGGGCAAACTGCAAAAATAAAATAAATACCCTGCGAGGTTAAAAATATATAAAAAAAGGTTGTAAAAATTTGAATTATTTCATCATAAAAATAAATAAATAACATAAATTCCAAAACCTTTTTGACAGAAATACGAATTCACTGGATTACCACTTCATAGTAAGTTCCAAGAACTTTGGCCTGAACAAATAATTAATTAAAATAAAAGTCCACAATTCTTTATCAGGATTGGGTCTCATATTTTTGTCTATGTGTGTATACCGTTGAGGATGTATATATGTGTGTGTGTGTCCAGAGGCTGTAAATAGAACTTTAAACCTCCTACTGAATGATAATATAAAATTTCTAAGGTTATAAGAATATAAGGACAGTAGAAATATCGGCATGTTGGATAATAGAACAGTTAAAATAATCTCAATAAAAAAGTAAGGATTGCTTATTTAAAAGACCTGGTGCGGTGCGCACATTACGCTACTTTGACTTACTAGGCTACTTGAAATTTTTTTTAAATTTTCTATTTAGTTTCCGAAGCAACATTTATTTTTCATTTAATAATATAAAAGCATAAATTATTAACTACAACAATCACATAAATGTATGCATCTTTCATCACTCTCCATTACCTTCTACAGTTTTATATGTTAGATATAATCTTCTTCTTCTTCTTCTCCCACCTCCGTAGTGCCACTCAGCGTATAGGTGCTTCGATCAGCTTTGCCAGCACCTTCATGGCATTTAGCAGCTCTTCTGGCCTATTCTAGAAATGTGTTCAATCCATTTCATACTTTCTTGGGCGTTACCCCATGGGTATAGCTTATAGAATTTTCAAGGGTCACGGTTCTCATCATCCGGCAAAGGTATCCAAACCATCGAAATTTGAAAGGAAGCAACCCCGAGATCTTCTTGAGTCCGCTCGTTTCTAATACGATCTCTCCATGTTCGAACAGCTACTGTTCGGAGATATTTTATTTCAGCAGCTGCTTAGGTGCTTGTCTATAGGTATCCAACTATCACTTTCATATAATAGGGTAGGCTGATATAAACGGATTAAAAATGTATATTTTAACATTTTTCTCCATCCCCTTTTACCAATCATTGTGTTACAGAGGTGGAAGATGGAATTTACCTTCTTTATTCTATTGGAGATATCCTGGTCCAACCTCCCATTCCTGCAGATAGCTTTCCCTAGGTGAATGGAGTCATCCACCATTTCCATTACTTCATCTTGCAGCGTATTTCAACAACTTCCTGTTCCCTGCCTATATGCATTGCTTTGCTCTTTCCGACATTGATGTTCATTCCTTTCCTTTCCCGCTCCACCTCCCATTTCATTACTGCCTGCTGGGAAATCGCGCTTCAGAATCTGCTATGAGGACAATATCATCTGCAAACACCATCACTTGCGCCAGAATTGTCCTCATATTCCATTCGGCTACAACAGTGCGAGCTGTCCTTCGTTTGCACATCTTCAAGATTTTGTCCATGTATATAATGAATAAGAGAGAACTTAATCTATCTCCTTGTTTCACACCTTCATGCCAAGCATAACCCACTCTCTTCCGTTGATCCTAATTATACCTTTGGAATTATATATGGGAATACGCATATGGGATATTCTTGGAGGAGAGTGCATTCCATAATACTTGTCAAGGAACATTATAACAGTCAAAGGTTTAGGAATGCTAAGAAGAAACTCTTATCTCAATCCCAAGACTTGTCTATGATAGTTCTTGGAGAATAAATGTGATCTTGGGTTTGGCGTTGTAGTTGGAATGCAGGTTGCTCCTCTTCCAAATCCTTCTCCACAATCATCCTCAGTTTATTTTCTAATAGCTTGTATACAACCTGAGAAAGGCAAATAAAGCCTTTAGTTCCCACATTCGCTTGCACTTCCTTATTTATGAATAGGGATAATTATATTATATTCCCTTTAGGGATAGCTTTATTAGTATATATTTTCTGGAAAAGACATTGTAGTGCTTTTAGCAGTACCGCTCCATCAAATTTGATGAATCGGGAGCTATACCGTCTCTGCCTGCTGCCTTGCCAAGTCTTAACTTTTCTCTTTCGCCTTCACCCTCTTCTTTCCAGATCACCTCATTGTGTTCCTCCTGTACATTCCCTCTTAGTGTTATGTCCTCAGCATTTCCAGAAAAAGTCTTTGAGTAATGACGTTTCCATCTCTGCAAAATATCTTTATCTTTAGTGACCAATCTACCACACTCATCTTTAACATTTCTTATAGGTTTACTTTTTCTTTTCTTTCATTGCCTTCGCCTTTTTTCCAAAAAAACGTTGTATACATTTTTTAAACATTTCGTTATAGTCATTTTGTAGGCTTTGACCGAATTCCTACCAGCTCTTTCTTTTGGCCACTCTCAATTTTGGCTACTCATTTCTTCTTCGGACATAAAGTTACCAATTTTCAGGGGAGTTATGTTTGTGGTATCTCTTCCAAAACTGCTTCTTCCTTACCACTGAAGCCTTAATCCTTTCATTCCACCAATTCATTTTCCTTTACAATGAAATTAAAGCAATCCCACAAATAGTCGTACCCGCTTCCAATATGGCTTTATTCATTCTTGTCCATAGTCATAGTTAATATTTACCCATTTTTTGTTATTACTAAACAAATATTTCAAACATTAAGCATAATTTAAGGTACTTTAGAGGAAGAAATTTTGGAAATTCAGCATTTAAGCCCTGCTAAACTATTTCAATGAGGATAAGGTCCAGCTTATACTAAATAGCATTAAATTGTGCATTGAGATAACAAGTTTGATCAAATTCCGAGCCATTCAGGCATCATCAGGAAACAAAACATAAATATGCATGTGTCTGTATATATATATATAATATATATATATATATATATATATATATATATATATATATATATATATATATATAAGTTGGTGTCTCTGGTATATGTAGAAGAGAGTTCTGTGTTGTGCCTTGCCCACATTATTTTTCGTCCGTCAATACCGTGAATATTAAATTTCCACTCACCGAGTATTCGACAAACGAAAAATAGTGTGTGGAAGGCCCAATACAGAACTCTCTTCTATGAGCATTCGGGATACTATTAAAACATGGGAGAGATTCTGTAATGGTTTGGGATTGTTTTGCGAAAAATGGAGTGGGGAACATATTTATGGACAAAATAATGGAAAAATAAAAGAACATTCCATTATTATTTACAAAATGGCCCGAAGCATAAGGTACTAAATAATACGCGAGTGGCTACTTCATAATTGCCCTAAAGTGCTAGAAACACCTCCTTTATCATCTGATCTCTACCATATGGTGAATTTATGGGCATGTTTGAAGTTATAAATTCCTAAGTATGATAATACGTTGATGAGAATTTCGCTCAATGAATTGAAACAAATTTCCCCAAATTATAATTCTAAGTTGATTAAATCTATGCCTAATTGACTTGAAGATGTTTTTCACAACGACTATCCAAAAAAAAAATATTTGAAAGTTGAAATGATCAAAACTTTTAAGCAATAGGAAAAATCACGAATAATTTTATGACTTGTTTATTTATGAATTTGAAGAAAAAAATGTTGTTGTGTCAATAAATGTTATATATTTTATTTAAAAGCGGTGTATCTTTTTTAAAGGCAATAAAACAAAATAAATAAATGACATTTCTTTCATTTTACGTTAATTTTAGGACAATCTATAGTGAAGCTTTAAAAGGAAAATTACCAATATTTTTGTGTGACACTGTACTTGAACTGTTAATCAGTTCTGATAATGCCTGAATTGGCGAAACTAAGACTGCATTTTTAATTACTGCTATTTGAGAAACTTTTTTTTTTTTTTTTGTATCTTCACATAAAAACCGTGAAGATTTTTGTATTTTATCTATATTTTTGCTTTCATTAATTATATATGTACAAGTTTAGAAAGGTATTAGTGTTATTTGGAAGGAAAAAAAATATATGTATAAAAAACTATAAAACAGGAAATTGCAGTTATAAGGTAATAAAACTGATTATTAATTATAAAACTGATAAATAAATGATATAATAAGCACAAAAAATATTATTATGTTTAAAAAACGCGACAACAATCTAATTACCTGGAAGATTTAGAGTTCTAACACTGAGTGCAATTGTATTAGGAGAGAATAGAAATAATTAAAAGGGTACTCGGGGCTAAGGTAATGGTTTGCGGGGAGGCAAATAAATGACCACTTGTACCGGCAAAACACTCCCCCACTGGACCCCACTCCATCTTCCAATCCCAAAACCGATCAGCTTATCCTTGTCATCCTTCGAGTGCCAATTTATTTTACAAACATATTTGTCTTCTTTCCGTTCCAAATATATATATATATTTTTTTTTAACTTTTAAATTTTCATATAAGATTTAAAACTGAGAAATCTTTATTAGCGATAGAGCACCAATTAAGCATAAAATCAACTATAATTTTACTTACCCTGGCACGTGTAATAAATCTTTCATTGTATATTCCACATATCGTCTATATTACATATTAATAGCATATTGAATGATTTATCCTTACAACTTTAAGATGTGTAGAATCATTAAAAATATAAGGCAAAAAGAGAAGTAAGATATTAGATTATCATCCATCCATTGATGCATAAAAATCTTCAATCACATACAAACATATATGTAACGCCCACATTTCTGAAAAATGTCTAGACAGATTAAATAATAATAAAAAATAGCGAAGAGTATTACATACAAGAATATTTTACGTTAACCTAAATATTCTTGAATTAAAAAATAACATATAATGGTATTAATTTATACTGAACTAGCTGTGCCCCACAGTTTCACCAGCGTTAAACTTGGATTAATCCCTAAACTAAAAAATAACCTTTTATCTATAATACGTTGTTCAGCCTCATTTGTTTCATTTTCAAGAAACAGGTTTAATCGACGATAATTTTTTATTAACGGAGATAAAGTTTCACTTAAATTAGTTTCACGTTTTCCCCCTTAAGCTCCTATTTTATTTACAAAAAAAAACCTTATCAAACAATAACTTCACACTTATTAAAAAGTATGCGTCGTCAACTTGCTCCCACGAGTATGAAGTTGTCATGACGACATGCACGCAGTTTGGACACGTTTTATCTTATCAATTTATGTATATATGTTACTGCTCCGTTTCTATAGGTCGTAGCGTGATGTTATTAGTTTTAATTTGCAATTGTTGCTTTATCAAAAATTTTGTAGAATGAGTCCATTTTAAAATTTATTCATGTTTTTATGAACATCTGCAAAAGTATTTTACAAACTATTAGAAAATTAGTTTAAAACCTACGTTTTCTTAATGCTTAGATGCGTTGCACTGCCTGGAGAATAAAAAAACACTTTTTTTTTCTTCTTGCATTTTACTTTTCTACCCTTAACGCAGGTTTTCGCGGTGTTTTTTATATTTATTGAAATTACAATCAAGCTCATAATTAGCTTAGTAGCAACTTAGTTGTAACATACTATTACAAAAAAAATTAAAAAAAATAAATATATATATATATATATTTATTATTTCATCAGAAAATGAAAACAATATTATATATATATATATATATATATATATATATATATATATATATATATATATATATATATATATAATTATCGGGGGTCGGGGTGGCCGAGCGGGTTAGCGCGCTTGCAAAAGTGCACCTACTCTCAAACCCAAAGGTTGTGAGTTCGAATCCCGGCACCGGCACTACTTTAATTTAATTAAAGTAATAATTCAAGAAATCTATCACCCCTCCCCCCGGGTATGTGAGGCCCGTCAGCCTACTGGAGGCTACTCACACAGACCGGGCGTAGGAGTGATGACCCTACCCCGTGTACCTTAATTGTGAATCGCGTTGTGGTTTTCCAGGACATAAAATAGCCGCCCGGAGGTTTGGTCCATGGACGGTCTGTCTCGGGGAAAGAAATATAGGTCCTCGTGCGCCTGCTGACTCCGAACAGCCATAATCCGTGGATCTAGACCGATTTGTCACTGTCCTTGAACCCGATTGAATCGGTGGGAAGGACACTGCTGAATTGGCCCCAAAGGGACCGGTTATGGAGCAATGGGCAGCCTGCCGCTGCACCATGGAAACCATGGTTCGCAGCAACGTGAGGTTGGGTGACCCCCTCCAGGCTGTCTGAGCTCCCGCAAGCAATAAATGTCTGTAAGAACACCACATCGCGCGGCCAAAGATCTACAAGGTCTATAGAGCCAACCGAAAAAAAAAAAAAAAAAAAAATATATATAATTATTATTATTATTATTATTTTAATTTTCTCACAACTTGGCCTCAAACTGTCTTTATTTGGCCTCAAACTATCACTATTTGGATGTCACTTTAAACAAGATCATGGGGCTATCGCCTTTATAATCTTGTATCTAGGGTATTAAAGTTGGGGAGATGGAGGGCCTCGGCATTGGTGTGTCCTTGTAGTCGCTCTTGATATGACAGCGATTTTAAATTTATTCAGCAACTGTAGCTATTTGAAGATCTATGCGAAGATAATCATTCCTGATGTACCAGATTGCATTGACAAATCCTCTAATAACTTTATTTTGAAATCTTCGGATAATTTGTCTGTTGGGATCCCTCGTGCATCCCCACAGTTGAATTTCATAAATCTAGATAGGCTTCAGGACTTGATTGTACAGAAGTTTGTTTTCTACAGATTAGATTGTCTGCCTAAAAGCCAATACATTTTTTGATACCTCAGATTTAGCTGTATTAATTTTGTTTTTACATGCTCTTTCCATCGGAGCTTAGCGTCTAATGTCATTCCGAGATATTTGAACTTATTAGAATAGGGGATCACTTGGTTATTTACCGTAATCGGTAGACAGTTGATTTTCTTGTTAGTTAAATCAATATGTATCACTTCAATTCATTTAGTCGTATTCTCCATTTTAAGGTCCATCTATGTATACTGGCTATTGCTGTATTTAGTTTTCTAGCGATTTTCAGGTTCATTTCAGTTCATCATTTCCTATGGAAAGAACTGCTATATCATCGGCAAATGCAGCTGTGACGTCTTCTTCAGGTTCTGGGATATCAGCGGTATAGAGCAGAAATAGTATTGGCTCTAGCAAACTTCTCTGCGGAACACCGGCGCATATTTCATTGAGCCCAGAATATGAATCTTCTTGTCTTATTCTGAAGTACAAATCAGATAGGTAAGGCTCTAAAAAACTAATACATAAGCCCTTGATGCCAAACTTTGTCGAACACCTGTGTTACGTCCACAGCTCAGCAAACTTTTCCTCCTTCAATTGCTCTCTCAATTTGATCAGTAATTTTATAAACCTGATCAATGACTGAATGTTTCTGCCGAAACCGAAATTGAGGATTAGGTATTAGCTTTCTTTCTTCGATTCTATCTATCAGCGGCGCAATAACTCATTACTGAATCAAGGCCTCCTGAATCAGCCTACGCCATGTGTCCCGGTCCTGTGCAGCCACCATTCAATCACGCACTCCAAGCAAGTCCGGGCATCGTGTGCGATACCATCTCGCCAACGCAGTTTAGATCTTCCTTTACGCCTGGGCCCATGAATTTCTTCATGAAGAAGTCTCTTTGGGATGGAATTTTCACCAGATGTCCAGCCCACCTTAAACTTCCATGTCGAATAAATCTCGCTATATCTGGTTCCCTGAAGAGGGCATATAGTTCTCGATTGGTTCTTCGACGCCAGTCTTGTCCCTGCATGATTCCACCGTAGATGGAGCGGAGGATCTTCCTCTCGTGAATTAGTTAAGTGGATTCATCCGAATTTCTCAGCGTCCACGTCTCAGATTCGTAGCTCAGGACTGGGCGGACTAAGGTTTTATACAGCTGTATCTTCCTTGCTCTCGGAAGCAGGTAACTTCTTACTAACTTCACGAGTCGTGATATAGCGTGATTATGAAACATTTTTTTTTCGGTTCACCCAACTACTTCTGAATTAAATTCGCGTCAGTCTGAACTATCTTAAGTGATAAAAAACATAAAAAGCCAAATTTGGAGATGGGATAGTTACGCTATGAAGCGATGATATAGTATATAATAACATTTTATTTTTTTTAAAGTAAACAATTATTCTACTAACTTGTTTGTTGGTCTAATTGTTTTTGTGTCAACCTAACTTTTTTAAGGTGGCAAAATTAAAATATTTAATGATTATGCTAATAAATCATAATTCCAAAACATCGGTCAGAAAATATTTTGATGGATCAAGTGTCATATCATCCACTTATGGCATGATAAAAATAAATTCATTACACATTAATAAAAACTAAATTTTGTAAAAAACAAATCGTATGCAAAGTTGATAAAATAAATCTATTTTTATTATGTTCAATTTTTATTATACTTTTTTTTATGAACATTTTGGTTTTACACTAATCATCAGTTCAATAATCATTTGTCTCTCTCTCTCTCTCTCTCTCACTCTCTCTCTCTCTCTCTCTCTCTCTCTCTATATATATATATATATATATATATATATATATATATATATTCTAATTTTAAATAGATTATTCTTTTGGTTAAAAAATACCTCATTATAATTTATTTTAAAAACATTATTTTCATTTGGTTTTTACAGATATTTTTTATTTTTGGAAAAATAAGATTATCTCGCTATCAAAATAAAAACCTCAAACATACAATATCAAACTCAACTGACAGCAGCAGATTTCCCCTTTTCTCGAGCTGATCGGATTTGCGGCTTAAGCCTCCGGGTAAGAGCTGGTGTACCAACGGTCCTGACCAATCAGCAAGTTTCGCTAAGCGTGAATGGACCAATTGTAGTGGGATCCTCAAGTTCCCACTGGACATAAAAGAATATCGATTATGCGGCCGACTTGGTAAACACAATGCAAATGCAAACTTCGCCCTAAAACATCGTCTTTCTCAACTCTCTCCTCCCCCCACCCTTAGGGGCAACTCATGTTTTATTCATAGAACCGCGTTAAGAGCGCATACTCATTACTTTTATTTAAATAAATAACCAGGTTATTTTCATCATTACAATCTTTATTGTACCCACGCCATGCCAAAGGTGATAATGAGCTCGTAAATTGCCGCATTAGAATTAATTTCGGAACTAAGCTGGAAAGCTTAATTCGCAAGTTATTAAGCAATAAATTATATTATAATAAAAACTCAGGTCTCAACATTTGTTGAAAGGGACGAGGTTTGGCTAATTGGTGCCTATGTTAGTTGGCCTACGGTATACATACGGTGGTGAAGAAGGTTAGGCTCATAATAGTATCCATGTGACGACAATTGCTATAGCCACTGACAGACTCAAGACTAGGGATAGCAAAAGAAATACAAACATCGATACTCCGATGCTTAAAAACATCGGAAGTCAAACATCGATGCTACTGATACATCAGTTTAAAAAAATATACGGTTTTAACGAAAGCATCAATGTTTCAAAAATATCGATGTCTATTTTATCGTCTCTACCCATGTCTCACTACTGTTATATATGCTATCATGCCATGTAATTCACTAGGTATAATAATTATTTTCAAAATCAAGTATGAAGAAGTGGTACTTTGAGGAGAAACCAATCTAACCCATAACTTATCTTTAAAATGGAAATTCACAAATAAATTGTCACTTTCGAAATTTGAAAAAAAATACCTACCTTCATGGAAAGTAGCCTCGATTTTCTAGGTACTTTATAAAATAGAAAACTCTTTTATATCACGAAAATTATGCACTACAAAAATTCTTGATTATTCCCAAGTTTTTTCACGTGATTACCTAGTTAGACTAGTTTCCGTTGTGCGATAGACCCTCCAGTAATCAAAATAAATATACATTTTGGATATAAAATATTTAGTAAAAATCTGGTGCTGTGCGCGCATCACAACTTTCCCTAACCGTCCTATAATAATTATCTTTTTAATATGATTTCATAGAGTTCACATAAACAATACTTGAAATAAACTCTGCAGCATTCACTTTTTCACATCTTCTCCCACATAAATACAATAAAACAGTTTTTTAAACAATTTTAGTACGACAATTCTGTACACTAACTATATATTTTAAGTTTATTAAGTTGAAAATATATTTTAAAAGTTTCAGTTTAGTTACCATGGAAACAGTTTTTTTCATTTAATAATATAAACGTAGAAATTATTAAAATTTATTTATACTTTTGTATTCTTACATTAATGTCTTCATTAAATAATATAAAAGTAGAAATTATTAAAGTTAATTTATACTTTTTTATTCTTGCATTACATTATTTCAGAGCGTATTGTTGGCAACAGATTGGCGGATTCTTCTTTCGGATGCGCTCGGTTATCCATCTAGGGATCTTGTAGTCCTCATGAGATACGCTATATCTTTGCTAATTCCGGTCCTATTTCAATGATTCCTTTTTGAATTTTCGAGAATTTAATTGCCTTTCATATGATTTCATACATGATTTACCATAAAATACTTACTTTTTGAGTTATGCGCAAATATATTTTTCTTTTCACTATAACTTTCCCCCCCCGCATTTTCTCGTTGATATACTACATACATGAAAAGTTAAAGGGCTTTAAGGAGAAAACATTAGGCAAGTTTGATCAAAATCGTTAGAGCCGTTTACGAGAAAATCTTAAAAAATTGTAAAATCCATGATATAATTGCCACTTTCGGTTAGTCCAATGCGCTGTATCTTTGCTAATACTTGTCCGATTTTGATAATTCTTTTTTTATTATTTAGATAATTTAATTACCCTTCGTACAATTTTATTCATAATTTATTACAAAATGTTTACTTTTTAAGTTAAGCGCAAATCAAATATTCTTTTTATCATTTTTCCCTGCATTTTTTCGTTGATATACTACATACATGAAAAGTTAAAGGGCTTTAAGGAGAAGACATTAGCCAAGTTTCATCAAAATCTTTAGAGCCGTTTACGAGAAAATTGTAAAATCCATGATATAATTGCTACTTCCTGTTAGTCCGATGAGCTGTATCCTTGCAAGTACTGATCCGGTTTTGATGATTGCTGTCTCTCTATACTAATTTTTAATTTATTTTTCTAATTTTCATTTCTAATTTAATACATTATTATTAAATACTAGAAAACAATTGGAAGATTCCAAAATACGAAGCCTCAAGTCTCTAAAATACCGGTAAATAACTAATCAATCAACGTTTCGCCAATTCAGGAATCATCAGGATGTACACTAAAAAATCACATCTATAAAGAACAATCAATAGATGTGATTTTTTGGTGTATGTCCCAATGATGTCTGAATTGGCGAAACGTTGACTAGTTAGTTATTTACTGATATTTTAAGGTAGACTTTTAAAATACGCTGCCCGGGGTTCCGGCCTGCAAAGTTCGCAGGCAGTTTACTACTACTTTGACTGAATAGTGATTGAATAGGTAGAGACATATTTCGCTGGCACTTCCCGGCAGTCTAGGTATGACGTCATACCTACTGCTGCGTCCCTGACCGTTCCAGAAGGAGTAATGCTGCCTCAGACGCGACGGTTCCCGCTTATCATTTGAAACAATGTTATTTAACAAAAAGGGATTTAGTTATTATGACGACGAACGTCTAGTAGTTTGTAAATCAGTTTCAGGTTCTTTATGACTACAAACATAAGGACTACAGAAATGCAATAGTAAAAAATAATGTGTGGAAAAACATATTATTTTATTTTTATATTCGCACATTATTATTACTATTATTGTATTAATAAACAATAAAGAAACCGCGACAGACAGATTTTGTTCATTGTCTAAAATACCTAACAAATATCTAGTTGTACATAACATAACAATATATATGTTGTACCTACATATATAGTTGCACATATGTAAATACTTGTAAATAAACGTATTCATTTATCTATAATTTGTATGTATCTAAATAACATATAATTTTAAAGGTTTTAAGGACACACTATATAGTTATAACTTTATGGTATGATTATAAATATAGGAGAGGTTATAACGTTGTAGGTTATGCAAGAGTGGGCCGCTGTGGTGGGCAGTTTCAGCGAAATCTAGAAGCAGTAACAGTTAGCGGCTACGATTGGTAAACTCTGCCAGTCGCAGCCGCGGGCAGTACCAGCGAAAGTCTACCTTAAGGGACATGAGGCTTTGTGTTATGGAATCTTCCAATTGTTTTCTAGTAATTAATTGATGTCTCTTTTTGAGTTTTTGTTGTTTTTTATTTATAGTATATATTTACATATTTATTAAAGATGTAATATGTGTGTACACAGGTAATACCTATGGTAGAAAAAAGGTAAATATCTAAATAAATTCTCCTTTTTCTTAGTGTTTGTATGGTAGGATAGGAAAAAAATGTACCATTATAATTATCATTATTTTATCAGATTTCTTTCTTATCTTCTCTCAAGGAATTTGTTATTAGACAAATTTTATAATTTCTCAAAATAATTATATTCCAAATTTTAAAACGTTAGAATCTAAAAATACATCGATGTTTTAAAAAATTGAAAGTGAAACATCCTCATTACCGATGCATTGTTATTACTATATTAACATCCACGTTAGCAATGTTTCAAAAAAACCTATGTACGTTTGCCATTTCTACTCAAGACAATTGATAATCAACAAATTACGTGGCATGTTCCCGCTCTTTTTAATTCTAGTTTGAAATAATTCTTATAATTGAACGAACATTATTAATAATTTGGTTTGATTATTACCTATCAAGCTGATTTTTTTAAATTTTGATTCTCAGTACTAAAACAATTTTATGTCTTTTTTATAACTTGTAAGAAAATAAGTTCGTTATAGCTTGTTGACAAATGTTCAAAGATCTCATTACCTCTCATTGTAATTACTTAAAAGTTCATTAAGTGTATTTTCTCAAAAATATTTCCATTTTATTAGCACTAAGTAGTTTTATAAAAAAATAATTAAGTAATATTACTTAGTTCATATCTTACATCCCTTGATATGTCATTATGTCATTCTTTACATTTATATGGTATTACAAATTTATTACTATTTAATTTATTTATTAATCGTTTTATTTCTACGGTTATCATGTATCTATTTTCTTAATACTTTTGCTCTATTTTCTATCATATTTTTACCACGTCGTATCTTGTACTTCGAAGCCCTGAAGAAGGCCTGGTGGACCGAAACGTCGGCATTTAATAAATATAATAGTTTCTAATATTTCCGATGTTATCCTTTACCATCACCAGGGCCAGCAAACTACTAATATATAATAATTTTATCATTTATATTTCTTGTATTAATTCTCAATTAACTATTTTATTTACATTGACTAAATCCGTTATACTATATTTGTAACTGTGTTTACTTTAGCTTTTTATATATTTATTATATTTTCTAAAAAAAAAAAAAGAAAAAAAAAAGTCTGATAACAACGACCTCATTAAATGTAACTAAACATTTTACGAAATTCAACCAATCATCTATTAAATAGCAAATAATGTTCTTCAATTATTTTAATAACCATAATTTATTTGCTTTATATTAAATTAACCATTCTACTCCTGGTCTAAAACGGAATTAGTCCTATCCACTAATTAGACCTCTTCAGTAATTAGTAAAACAAAATAAATTACAAATTTCATATAAACGGAGTTGAAATTTATGTCTAGGCGGTGAAATGCCTAAAACTTTAACCGCAACGGAATTAGGAAATCTGGGAGAGGGTTTGTCTTATCAGGGAGTTGGAGTATATTAGTCAACATACTCAACATTCTTCGCATTTTCAACAAGCAGGACTAGTACTACTTAAAGCGAATCAATAACATTTTGATATAGAACAATATCATATGTTATATATATTATATATTATATATATTTATAAAATATAATTATGTTTTATATCAGAAATATCACGATTTTTACCTGTTTATTCACTAATCTCGCTTCCTCTCCCTCTCCTCCTCCCCCTCCTCCTCACTCTTTCTCTCTCTCTCTCTCTCTCTCTCTCTCTCTCTCTCTCTCTCTCTATATATATATATATATATATATATATATATATATATATATATATACTTAGGGAGTACATATCATAAGAACAGAGAAACTTCAGGAGCTGATTCTGCACCAATGTTTCTAGCCAAACATTTTCTGATGCTCTTAATTGGATGTTTCAATTCCTTGCACCATCCAATGTTATCATCAGATTTCGTGAAACACATTATTGGAAGAAATAGAAGAATTTTTTATGCAAGCTAATCGAGTATAAAAAAACAAAACATTTCTCCTGTCGGGAAAACCTTATTTTTGATAAAAGGCTTTCTTTCACTGGAAAATTAAAATTTGTCTGAAAATAAGTGATTTGTTGCAGTTTTTGAGATTAGCCTTAACGAAGCGTCGGATCGATATTTTTACAAAAATAGCATCGCTTTAGAATTTGATTTACTATAAGAATCCGTCATAAAACATACCCCATCCATTTAAACCCCAGAGTTATGTGCGCTGGAGAAGTACTGGAGAGTGTTAGGGGGTTGAATATGAGCTCAAAGGAAACTTTATACGACACAGTTGTGCCATACCAAGTCTCCTCTAAATTCTAAAAATTGAGGATTTTAATGGGGGTGTCTATCGAGTCCCAAACATCTTGTATATATGTCTATGTATATACGATACATTTATATATATTTTTTTCTTTGGTATTCTTACAGACATTTATCACTTGCGGGAGTACAGACAGCCTGGAGGGGTTCACCCAAACTCACGTTGCTACGAACAATGGTGCAGCGGCAGGCTATCCTTAGCTCCTTAGCCGGTCCCTTTGGGGCCAATTTGGCAGTGTCCTTCCCACCGACTCACTCGGGTTCAAGGGCAGTGACAAACCGGTCAAGATCCAAGGAATATGGCTGTTCAGGGTCAGCAGGCGCACGAGGACCTATATTTCTTTTCCCGAAGCAGACCGTCCATAAGCCAAACCTTCGGGCGGCTTTACGTCCTTTAAAACCACAACGCGATTCACAATTTAGGTATACGGTGGTAGGGTTATCACTCCTACGCCCGTTCTGTGTGAGTTGCGTCTAGTAGGCTGACGAGTCTCACATACCCGGGGGGAGGGATGATAAATTGTTTGAGAAATTAAATTAATGTAATTCCGGTGCCGGCATTACTTTTATGTAATATATATATATATATATATATATATATATATATATATATATATATATATATATATAATTTAATGTATTAATCAGTAATCCTCTTAAAGCATAGCTAATAAATAAACTACCAATATATAGTTTTTTAATACTTAATTGTCATGTTATATTATTCAGTAAGTACGTCCGCTTGTTGTGTTTTTTAAATGTTGTAAAGTTCAATGAATAAAAAAAAAAAAATAAATAATTCAAATATTAAAATGGCACTCACACTGTCCACACCAATTTGGTCGATGGCACGTGCATTATCGGATAATAATAGTCATTTCTTCCATCCCAAACTCTTCAGCCACATATCAAAAACTTTGAAGAATGGTGTAAAGACTGGTAGATAAAAATGAATTTAAACAAATTAAACGGGATTAATGCTGTCAACTTCATGGCCAAGCATTAAATCCTTGTGAAATTTAATTTTTATGAAAAGTGGAATTTTTATGCAGGCTATGTGGAATTTTTCTTCTGGCTTAATTCTGGACTTTTAAGACTCCAATTGCCCTTTACTTCCGACAGATAAGGGAGTACGTGGTTTGCGGCCTAGCTGTCCCGATTACCGTAAGATGTTGCCAGTTTCATTATCATTTTTCGGAAGACGAAACACAAATCCTATAAAATATTCCTACAGAAAAAATATTCCTATAAAGTCTATCCCTACAGAACTGATCCGAAACCTCATCATCGTCTCAACAAGTGACTAACTTGAAATCATCATGTAGGACCCACGGGGCAAGGAACTACTCGTCGCTTATGATTGCTTCGAGACCTACTAGAAAAAAAAAAGTGCACTTTAATTATATTTACTGGCAAGAAAAGTATTAACGGAAGAATACTAAATTGATTCCGATTGACTTGATTCTGTATAATATACTATTTCGATTTTTTGTAATCAGTGGCATACGCAGGGTGATCAGGGTGATGCTTAGTCGAGGTACCCCCCCCCCCCCCCCCGAGAAATGTACGAAAAAATATAATTTCCATACCCACCAACATAAGATTTGTATTGTGGACAAAATGTTTGATAATTTTAACAATAATTTTGTCATAATTTTCATGCGTATTCTCAAAACTTTCGCCAAATTTGGTGATTATAAGCATTTAGGTGATTATTAGCCTACTTATTATTAAATCCACATCCCCGAAAAAAAATCTACGTACGGCCCTGCGAGTAATACCGTTTTATGATTTAAAAAAAATTGTGTATAGGTAAAATTGCGTTACATACAAAATACATTGGTACACAGATTAGACCCAAAGTTAATAGGTATTTACGATTTTGGCAAAAGGAATACTAAATTCAAGTTTTTTTTTTGTTTTTTTTGTTTTTTCTCTGGGATTATTTATTACAATACTTTTAAATTTATATTTTTATTTTAAAAATCCTTTAATCAGCTAAGTCTCGGTTCCTAATGTCCATTTATAACTTGCTAACAAAAAATACACATGTCATAACAAAGTATGATATATTTTTTGTATTTCAAATTTTAAATACCACAATCATTCCCTATTAAAGCAATCCCAATATTTATGTAAATTCAAATTAAACTTGTTACATTAATGCATTAATTGTATTGATTTTAAGATAGCAACTTGAAAATGGGTGCTAGAGTCCGAAACGTTGTTGATTAAAGAATAATTTAAATTAAATAAAAATAAAATCTAAAAGGGCTGCAATAAATAATTCCTGAAAATAAAAAAAAAATAATAAAAAACAAGAAGATGAATATCCTTATGAAGAAATTAAATTGATAATAATAATATATTAGAAGTACTATATGTCATCAGGCCAACTAATTAATTGATTAAGTTACATTGTTCACGAAATCATTCGCATTAAAATTGTTTAAAAAATGTTGAGGTAATTTCAATAAATGGTATTTATCTTATTGGAAATTAGCCAATAGTCTGTTTGTAGATACAAATATACAAGGAACTTAAATTTGTTATGAACGTATGTTTGCTATTTATAACATTATTGAGACTTGCATAATAACGATACAAAATATCCATTAAAAAGAAAAAAAACCGAGGATTCTCAAGAAAAACAAAAAATGAAACAATATCAATAGATTCTTTACGTACAAAAACGTGTGGAAGAAAATAAATCAACATGAGGCAAGATAAAATCGAATTAATAAGTAATACAAATCTAACGGACCTAATAACAATTAAGTTTGCAACATAATTTAAAACTTCCTGCCACTGGTACCTTCAGTAAAAACATTTCAGCAGAAAATTAAGTTTAGAGAAGCTAGGCAACTGATTCAATAGTCTCATACACGGCGTAAATTAAATTCCCTACAGTAGGTCTGAGAAACCCTACTCTTTTGTAGGAACCAGTTCTATTAATTTTAATCATATGTATATATACAAATGTTTATACTGTTTTCTTTTACACATATACACATATGTATATACAACTTTTTGGTAAATGATAAATTAATATAAAAAATCTATGAAGCACTATTTGAAGACTGTAAGTATATGTATGTATGCATTGCTTTCATTATTAATTAAGATCGGCGATATTTTTTTTTTAACATCTTTCACGGAAAAATTTTAGTAACAAGTAAACTTTTCCATGAGCCGCATATTTACATCAATATTTTCTTTATTAAAAGATAACAAACAACACGTTTTGTTTTAAAGAACCAAATTAGCTTTAAATTAGAGAAGGTATATTAAAAAAAAAATACATTAAACGAAATAACCATTAAAAATGCCTTACATAAAAACAGTTAATAACATGTCTTTATTTTATTTCAAATTTGCTTGATTCATAAAATGCGTCAATGATGAATAAGAACTTTATTTTTTAAGAAAGGTGATGTTAATATAATGAGAATATAAATAATATGTTATATACTCATTAAATCCAATAAATAATATTATAAATTGCATGCATATAATATTCACAAGAATAGGTAAGCAACATAATAAATTGAAATGCGCCTGAAAAAATTGAAAAACAATCAACTTACAAATTAGCGCACGCGATTGAAAACATACAAAACAAATCGAAATGTTAAAAAAAAGAAATCACATTGATATATTTGATCTCTCTGAAGTGATGTGGAGGGAGAAGACTTTCCCTTCATTAAGCATAAACTCTCGGTTTATGCTCCGCCCACAATACTCTTCCATAAATTGTTTTCCTATACTCGGTATCAGTGTAAAATAGTCCATCAAACGACGTCCTTCTTATCTTGATTCTTATGAAATAATTACTTTTTTTTTTTGTGAACATGCACAACTTCCCTTAATATGTCCGTTTTCATAATTTTTTTTTTTTTCAAAAAAACCGACGTTTCGAAATATTCTTTCATCCTTTGGGTTTTCTTACTTTTTTTTCTTAAAATTACTATTATTTTCTAATATATAATATAATAGTGTGACATCGATATCAATCATATTAGACAATCCCTAAGTTGTAATGGTTTAAAAATTAGTTTTAAAATTGGACTGATAGACGAAATAATTATTTAAGGAAAAACAGACTTAGGGAATTATTTCCAATGATTATGTATATTTGAAAATAACAGCAATTTTAAGAAAAAAATTAAGAAAACCCAGAGGATGAAAGAATATTTCGAAACGTCGGTTTGTTGGAAAAAAAATGTTAAAATTATAAAAATAAATACATATTAAGGGAAGTTGTGTTTGTTCACAAAAAAAAATTATGTAAGTAATTGTTTAATAAGAATCAAGATAAGAAGGAAATCACATATTTACGACCAAGTCCGACATTGCTTAATTAATTTACCCAAAAATGTATTAATTATTTAATAATTTATTTAAAACTTCCTTAAACCTGCATATGACCTGCATACATGTTCCATAGCACTAAATTCCAGTCGCCTGTTGGGTAAAACAAATTTAGCAAGGCTAATCCGTACGGGCGGCAGTTGCCGAGAAGAGGATAACCAACAGGGACACCTCCTGGATCCAGCTTGTGAATAAATGAAGCCAACGACACACCGGCTTGGCAAGTGTCGGCCCCGGGCTTTTTTAAGTTCACAAAGGCCCTTGCATTAAGTAGAAGGCGGGAAGGAGTAATCTGCATATGGTAACATTTTTACGAGAAAAAAAAATGTTAATTTATCATTAAGATAGCAGCACCCGAAGTAAGAATTATGAAGTAGTTGATGGAACAAATTAAAATTAAAATAAAACATGAACATCTTAAAAAACAAAAATTATCCAATAGTACAAGCAAACGGATAAAAAGCATTTTGTATAAATTTTCCTTATTATTCTGGATCTTAATTTGTAGGATTCAAGCATGACAAAAAAAAAATCCACATCACTCATCTTTGTTCAAACATTTAACACTAAATATACAAGGATAATTTTTAATAAAGGTTCAATTACTAACCCATTCAATGTTCAGTTACCACCAATAGCCTACGTACTTCCGTACATAAGCCCCCGTCAAAGCCTAAATCCGCAAGTTCCGCCTTAAAGCAAATTTTCTGCCTCCGTCTTAGCCTATCCCTTGGACGTTTGCTCGTCCCACAGTGGGACGAACGTACAGTAAGCTCGGAAATTTGGGCAAATAATGAAACATCAAATATTGCATTTTTTTTTTTTTTATAACTTACGAATAATAGGCCTTTATTGATTAAGTTTGGCACTTTTTGTCTAAACAAACGCTTTAATAATCCCGTATTACATTAATGAAGTAGGCAGTCATTGTTGGTTAGTTTCATTTAAAACTATATTAGGAAGTGAAAACTTAAATTAAACCTATTAATTAATTTTTTTTTTGTTTTTTTTACGCCATAATTGTAGTAGAACAATCAAAATCTGACTAAATTTGAAAGTCAATTTTTTTCGGGCCTTCGCATAAAATATAATATATATTTTTTGTTTTTCAATTTACAAAAATCGTCTAAAATCGCTTAGAAAAATAACAATGGTTAGTTTAATTAATTTCTTTTTTACTAACTGTTTCAATTAAAACGTACATTGAAGCTTATTTTTTATTTGTTTACTCTGTAATTGTTTTAGAACAATCAAAATCTGATTACATTTGAAAGTGAAATTTTTCCGATCAAAAATTTATATTTCAAATAAATGATGTTCACAATATTATTTTATTTTCTATTTGGCATATTTTATAGATTTATTTAACAGTGCCTATTAGGATAATTCTACAAATCTGCTAATACTTTCCATATGTAGGATTATATTTATGAATTGTAATCGGTCATAAGTGTGACAAAAATAAATAATTAACACATGATTAGGTCTCAATATTTCAACTCTGCGTATTTAAATGATATTTACAGTTGCATTTAAATTTGAGTTATTTTTTAAAATATATTATGGAATATTACAATCAATGCATACAATTGAATCAAAAATTCAATATTATTTTTCTTCATAAAGAACTAAAGCTGATAATAATGATTAAAAAGAGAATATATATTTCTAAAAAAATAATTTGAATGTAATATAATTATTAAAAATCAAGACTCATATACACTAGTATATTAATTAATATTAATTAATTAATTTGTTTTCGATATTTTTATGAAGTTAGTGTTTTATCTATTAATAAATATTTAATAGGGTTTTTATATATTAGGATGTTAGCGGCCCTGTGTCTTGGAGCATGCGCTTTGGTAAGTGGATAGAGAAAAAGCTGGTCATATCTTACACTAATGATTTTGAAATTTACAAATGTTAAGAAACAACTTACCTCTGTGGGTTCATAATACAGGCTAAATACACTAAAAACAAATCAACTTTTAAATAAAGCTTTCACATTGCCTAACAAAATTAATATAACATAAAAACTATAACCTGGGAAAGTTATATGGTAAGTGGATAGAGAAAAAGCTGGTCACCGCTTGCTGTTCCATTAAGGAAATAGCAAGAGTCAAATTAGCAACCTATCGATATTGCATAATATATATAAAAATTATATTGGTAATTAATCATCAAAAGCTTCTAAAGTGTCAGTCACTTAACCCTAAATAAAACAATAGATTAGCCCAGTGGTGGGGAGGGGGGAGTGAGTTTACGTTTATTTGAGTTTATGTAAATAAATGAACGCTATACCGTCTCTTTAGAAATTCTGTATTTTGTTTAGAGTGTTTTTGTTATACGACGTACAAAAGACCCTGAAAGGTTACATACCTTCTTTAAAAAAAAAATATTTAATACATAACTTACACTAATGATTTTGAAATTTACAAATGGTGAGAAAAAACTTACCTCTGATTAGATTTCACATTGCCTAACAAAATAATATAACATAAAAACTATAACCTGGGAAGGCTATATGGGAAACTCATTTAGATGGGAATCTATCTCAAATGGGATATTAACTGTATAATTAAAAAAATAAACTGTATATTAACATAGTTATATTTTAATTTTCTACCGGCACATACTTCATATATTATATAACTGTTAGAAAAATAACTAAACTTTATAAATAACATATTAACAGAATAAATGAAACGAGGAATTATTTATTTAAAGTGACTAGGTATAATAAAATATGCAATTAGTTTAAATGAAACAAATCGGAGTATAGAGTAAATTAAAAAACCTATTATTTTAAGGAATTATTTATCATTTTTTTTTATTTACAAATAGATTACTATAATATTAATTTATTAAATTTAAATATGAAAGAATATTCTGGGCATTATTTCATAAAAAAAGAGCATAAAACAGGAGATATAAGGCAAGCATAAGGCATCATAAAATAAAAATTATAAATATTCAATTACGTTTTATCAGCTCTAATAAATTTTGTACAATGTATTTATTTTCAGCACCATTTCATAATTTAATATAATTTATTTCTGTACATTAGTATATAGACAGATTATAAAATGATTACTCATTAGAAATGTTGTTTATAGGCTTTAAAACCTTTGAAATGCATGAAATATCATAAAACAAAAGACTTAATAGATGAAATAAAATTTTAATACTCACAGCCGCACTGGACCAAAATGGCTGAACTTTCTTACTTGAAATTCACTATTAGCTAAAGTTTTCAAACACCACGAATTTTGAAAGGAAACAACAAGTATAACTGTTACCGATCATAAAACAGACTAAACAAAACACAAGAATTCAAAAAGAATACCTGAAAACATAATAGAACTTAAGAAATTTTTAAAACAAGCGTTTTACACCAGACATATTAATAAGAAAGAGACGTATGCAGCTAACTAGAGAATACTGGCATCTGATAGGCTGAGAAATAGTGCCTTTCTCCCCCACCACTTTTAATGGAAAATTATCAGGATAGAATAGTTTTACATTCTAATATCCAACTTACATAATTTCAGCAGAAGGCCATTTTCGTTTTAAAAATAACTCTTAAAAAATTAATTTTATTTCAGAGTATGTATTAATAATTGAATCAAGTGATTATATGTAAGTAATTAGTATTATTTTATATTTTTTTTAATAAGACTAAAAACTTTGTTTTTGTTTTTAAAATATCATTCGCCTATTCTTTAAGTAATCGATTAGGATTTAAATTTTTTTTTTTTCTTTTTCTCATGTATCCAAATTGAATCATTTATTAGGTACCACGAATTAAATTTATTGTAAAATAAAATAAAAAGTTTACGATTCAAAACTTTAGGCATATTCAAAAATATGATACCCAAAACAAGGTAATTGTAGTAAATTATAACCATGTATCAATAAACAATGCATTTTTCCTGCAAATAAGATGTGCAAAAAATGAAAATATAAAAGTAATATTTATGTAATTATAAAATTAAAAATTTATTATTAACTATTTTATGGAATGTTTCACATCTGTTCTGTGAATGAACATTTAGTTTTAAAAGAGACTTGTTTGAAATTTAGATAATACTAAAATTGTATTTCATTTGATTACTACCTTTATTTTCTAAATTTGCCAAATTCTACTATCATTAAATATTTTACAATAAAATCTCTTACAAACTTAATTTTATTTAAGAATGTTAATGAATTTTTAGTAAGTAGTTTTATATGTATTTGAAATGTTAAAGATTATTGAACTAACCTAAAATATTGCAAAATATATAATATCGTTTTAGTTTCATTGAAGATATTACTAATTTGTTATACGGATGAGTCTTTTTTTTATTTCTAGCCTATTGTGAAGAAAAGAGATAATTTTTAAATATTTTATAATTAACTGTAGTTGTTATTAGTAAGGTTAGCTGGTGATAATGTCTTGGAACCTTAATTTAAGTATTAATACTTTTATTCTTATTTATATTTTTTTTAATTAGTTTGTATTTATAAATTAATAAATTTTAACCCGGTCAAACAGATGCAGAGGTTACTTAAAATTTAATGCAGTATATACTGAATTGAGCATTAAATTACATATAACGTGCAGTTTTGATGTGGTATATTAGTATACCAAGTTTATAAATCATTATTTCTTTTTCTTTTTTTATAAAGTTAATATGTAAGCATGGATCAAAGCATTAAACCTTAACTATAAGAACCGTTTTTTTAACAAAAAAAAATTGTGAAAAAGGGGGTATATGTTTGTACTTACAACTTAATTTGACCGATATAGTCGCATATCATTTCTTGAACTTCACAGTGTAGATGTCCCCTTTCGAACCCAACAGACTATAAGAATGTAATAAAAATTTCGTGAAAGCAATTACTAATTCAGGATTAATATTTATAAAAACTAAAATTTCACGGCCAAAACTGAGCATTATCACTTCAAAGAAAGCACTATAACACAAAACGAATATTTGAAATAAGAAATGTCACAGTCCGTACCTCACAGAGATCTGTACTAGAGTGAATAATGTTGGGGAAAGGGGTGGCAGGAAATGGAGAATGTGCCGAAGAGATAATTAAATTAGAGAATGGAGCCTTCTAACTGATCAAAACATTCAATAACACTATCCCCACTTCATTACGGTACAGTCCCTTTAATTGAAAAATATAAACATTAAATTAGTATCATATACATATATGTATACATTACACACACACACACAAACAAACAAACAAACACACACACAGATATATATATATATATATATATATATATATATATATATAATATAAAACATAATCATGGTTTCCTCTTCATAAAAGCATTATAATAAAATAATAACTCAAACGGAAAAAAGTTTAATGGTAACTTGGTTAGAGGTTATTAACCTACTAACTTTCATCCTGTCCTTTCCACACATTTCCATTCCATTCTGGGCTATCTTTTTGAATGCCGGAAATATATTGTAAATAAGCTTAATCCACTAATTATTATTACTACTGTAAGGCATCTCACTTGCAAATTAATTATAAGTGTGAATTTGTGTTTTTATTTTCGTACTTTTTAGTATTTCATATTAAAAATATTCTAGGGCTGGCACAACCCCTCCCCTGAGATATCTGATAGGATATATACTCGTATATATCAAGTGACGTATTAATATGAAAATTTTTAATACAACTTCGAAAACGACTATTATTGTGATCGAAAAGCGTCAATTAAAAATAAATATGTAAGTCATTTTTTTATTTAAACTAAAGAACTTTATAAAACTATAATTTTTTTCTTTATCTAATGAAATTCAGAAAATGATTTTGCTTACTACACCTCCATAAATGCTATAATATTTTAATAATTGAATGTTTGTAATCTGATATCACAAAACCAAAGTTCCATTCTGGGATCCTAAACATAATGGTCATTTTTAACATTTTTTTTTTTTAAGGATTTTCCACTAAAGCAGTGGGTTTCCTTAGCCTAGACGTTGTATGATCTTCCAGGCTATTCTATCCAAGGACCATTCCTCTCGTAGACCATGTCCCATCAAGGATTCCTCCACTTCATAATCCCAGGTTTTTCTTGTTCTACATCGCCTTCTTGTTCCACCTATTTTCCACGAATGTACATCTCTTGGCATTGTACGTCTTCCTTCAGGCATTCTTTTCAAATGTCCATACCACTCTAGGAACTATTTCTCAATCTTTTCCAGAATCTTTTTTTCCACTTCCATCTTTTCTCTTATTGCATCGTTTTTGACTTTATCCATTCTAGATATACCTGCCGCTCGTAGCCAGTAGTCCATTTCCGTGGCCAGGAGTTTCTTCCTAAGATCGCCCTTTATGGTTCAGGCTTCTGCTCCACACGTCTTAATGTTGAGTATTATACTTTTATAGATATTTGTTTTGATACTAGGGATGACATAACTACTCCATAGTACTGAATTGAGCATGGATAGTATCTTTTTCCCATCAGCAATCCTTCTTTTTATTTCCATGTCACAGGAACCATCCAATTCTATTATGGATCCAAGATATTTAAAGTGTTGAACTCTTTTCAAAGCCTCTCCTGGATTCAGTTCTATGTCATCATTACTGGATGACATAACTTATTATCTTCTCAGCATTCATAACTAGGCCCCATTGTTGATACTCCTCCTTTAACTTTCTCAGCATGTAATCAGCATCTTCTGTATCCTGGGCGATGATGACTTGGTCGTCTGCAAATGATAAGTTATAGACTTTTTCCTCCACTCTTTCAGACATATTTCAAGAAAAATCTTGAGTAGGGAAGGAGATGCACTGCACCCCTGGAATAATCCTTTACTAGTTGGGAAAGGCTACGAAAGGTAATGTCCAATTTTAACTTGGCAGGTGTTCACTTCATATATTTCTCTTATTATTTCAATCAGGTCGGTATTAATTTCTGCAATTTTGTAGTGCTTGCCATAACAATCTTCGAGGAACACTATCATACGCTTTCTCCAGATTTATAAATATTTATTCAATATTCCGGGATACTGCTTGATGCTTCTCCAGTAGTTGCCTTAAGGTGAATATATAGTCGATGCGTGACCTTCCCGATGTAAATTTACATTAATCATCTGAACCTTTAAATTCGTATTCTTATTTTAATATTCGTATTTTAAACATATTTTTAATTAAATTAGAGAAATAGTCACTGGAATGAATACATTTGCAAATCAATATAATATTCTTGAGTGATGCTTCAAAGGTTGATTTATTTAAAATTATTCTCAGGTGTGTAGTTCCTTTGTTAATTATAAACAGGTACTAAGGCACATTAACTCTTTGAAAGGTAACAATAAATATAAACTGCAATTTTGTTAGTTTTTAATTGTTGCTTTCAAATTACTTCTAATGTAGCAATAATGCTAAAGTGACCGCATTGATTACCGTGCAAAATTTGAAAGTCCTTTACTCTCAACATTCTATTTGCGTCACAGATGATTGATTATACAGAGTTGGAAATGACATAAAACCATGAAACAAACATGCTTTTACCAAGTAATGAACACATTTGAATGAGTTACCTGAGCATAAATGAGGTCTGAAAATTGGACCGAAATGAAGATTAGAGTTCCATGTTTACAGACTCTTTGATGATGAAACTCCATTTTGACCAGATTAAAAGTAAATTATTTTTTGTTTCGAAGTTAATTTTTCAAGATTTTCATGTCGGTTGGAATTGAATAATACAAGAGATCACATGAAAATGTTTTACACATTAATTCATTTTTTTTAAATTGAGCAATAAATCTACTAAGCTCAGATAGATAGATAGATGGAAAGAAAACTTTATTCTGGACGAGGTCCCCTAAGAATAACTATGTTGTACAAACAAAAAAATAACAATTCTGGCTTACATATTGAAATAAGCAAATAAGAATCATAAATAATATAAAAAGAATAAAAGAAAAAAAGAATTCTTGTGAAGAAATATAAACGAGTACTAATAAAAAATAGAGAGAGAAAAGAAAATTACATTCCCCCGTTTGACAAAACTTTGTCGTTAAAATATTTATTTAAATCTCAAAGTGAGAAAAAAAATATATATACATAAATTTACATTGTGATATGATACAGAAAAAAAAAAGATAAGTACATAGAAAAAATAAAGAAAGCAAGAGAATCAATATCTAAAAAACATTTATACAAAATTAACAACATAAAGAGCATATTTGAATCTCTTAACAATCAAATTGTAAATGTCATTGCAGAGAAAATAATTCATAAATAAAAAGAAAAGAATTCTTGAGATTTACAAATCAAACAATGAACTGTATGAGTAATCAAATGAAATGTACATAAAGCTTACTAATGAAAACTGATGCATTACAGTATAATGCTATCGTTAGTCAGCGTCCTACTGGATTGAAGGAAGGGCATGTCGGATTTTAGGAAGGAGAGAATTCCAGAAAGTGGCGGAACGGACAATAAAGGAATTATGGAACGATGCAGATCTATGGAAAGATATATAAATGTCAGAAGGTCGAGATCTTGTGGAGTGGGAGTGGATAGAGGACTTGAATTGGAGAAGATATTAGACATAGGAAGGGCACTGGTTGGTAATTACTAGGTAAAGGAATGTGCCTAGGAAATATTGTCTACTGAAGGAGGAGAAGAGCCATCCTAACTGGGCGTAGCGGTGTGAAACGGGGGAACGCCTCTGAGTATCTTCAGCAAACCTTACAAAGCTATTCATAATTTTCTTCAGTCAATCTCCGAGACTTCCCGTGAGGCCACCGTTCATCACACAGCCATAGTCAAAGTGGGGAAATATGAAAGAGTATACTATGAGATAATGTGTGAATTTGGGTAGGAGATGGCGGATGCGATGAAACAGTTTAAGAATAAAAATCGAAGGTCGGGAGATGTGGGCGATATGGTGGTTCCAGGAGAGGGATAGGTCAATGATTATGCCTAAGTCTTTAGCAGAGGACTTGAAAGTAATTGGTTGGTCGTTTAGGTATAGGATAGGGATGTTGGTGTTGGATCTGAGAAGAGATTTGGAACCAATGACAATGGCCTAAGTCTTAGCAGCGTTTAACCTTAATCCACTTAAGTTTGTCCATGTACTGATTCGATCTATGTCTTCTCGAATCTTTGTAAACGCCGCTAATAGCTCAGAAGAAAAAAAGGATAAATAGATTTGGGATTCGTCGGCATAAAGGTGATGGAAACAATGAAGAATTGATTTGTGGAGGTTGTTAATATAGGATCGAGTGATTATTCTAACATTTCCCATAAGCTTAAAAGCCATAATTACTTTACATCTTTATAAATGGTCTAAGCTTATTTGGCCGTGATGGATGGTCGTCTCTTATTATAGACTTGAACAATCAATGGTCAAAATCAGCTTCTATTTAGAATCACCTTACACATATGTTACATCTTCCATTAAGCACTAAGCATCAGGAAATCTCACGCTCAATGCCATACGGCGAAGTTCAAGGGGATAAGCTCCCAAGACTTCTTCTATGGTATGCTAACGCATTCCATGCCATTCCATTCTATACGCATACCAACATTGAGGGTCATCTAAATGACCTCCGAGCTCTTGTCGCAACGAAAGCGGATTTGGAATTTTACAATGATCTAAAAACACTTGCATTGTTGGGAGCACTTTGGATGGAGATCTAGGTCGGTAATAAAATTTCCCCACCTCAGCGCTTTATAAATATCTTCACCTTTACAGCTATTTAAAGAATGCTACTATACAGAGGTTGGTAGAATGTTGCTACTTCTATGGTGGCACATTTATCGGCCTCTTCATTTCCAGGTGAACCGCAATCGCTGGGAATCTACTGGCATAGTATATTGAATAATCTTTTAAGATTTTTCAATAAGGATATAATTTCGTGTATTCTGCAGTGGTATTCCGTCCTGTGTTTTCTCAGCTCAAAGGCCTAAATCGTATAAATTAAATAAAATGTATATTTATAAATAATTTGAATTAAAAAAATTAGTTATTATTATTTTTTTTTGTACACTGATTACCAGTCTACCTGTCGTAGAGAAAATAAACAAGAAAATTATCATTTATTTGTAACAGTAAGAACTATCGAACAGGTGTTCGAATGGAATGTTGAAATTTTCGAACAAGAAAAAAGTTTTGGTAGAATTAAAAAAAAAAAAGTAGATGAAAAATTGATGTTCAGAATAATTCTAAAATATCAATATACCAACGGCACAGCGTGGCAGATCCGCAACATAGTGTATTTGATTATATTTCGGAGATTAATGGTCTGATAGCCGCCATACCTTGGCCAATTTTATTCTATAGTATTCATAATTAATTCAATCACACACGCATTTTCTCTTCTAAAGAGATTCGACCGACACGCTATACCTGACAAGGTGATATATTACCAGTAGTATATATGCGAAGGCTTTCCCTAAAATTTTTATCATTATGCAACTTGTTAGAGCAGACAGCGGTTTATGAAACCTCTTATTTTTAAACGAAATGGCGGATGGTGATTTCGAGTTCCGAGGATCAATCCGGGGTGCCCTATAATTTTGGTGCCTATATATAAAAAAATTTGGCCCAACAGGAGAGAAGCCGCGGACGGCGGATAGGTGATTTTTTTTAATCGGCTTAATGAGGCACATTTCTTGAAACGTAAAACCTCAAATTTTAAGGGGTATTTAAAATTTATTCTAGGTCGATTACAAAAGTTTATCATTGAAAAAAATAAACCGATAAAAGATTACGCTTCATCAGTCAAATAGTAAAAATAATACGTTCAATATGTAAATGGCTCTCTCCTCCGTTATTCATAAATCACGAAGCGTTACTATTCATGTGACCAGTTCCCGGAGGCCTTAAAGAATCCAACATATACAAAATATAAAAGGCCATGCCCTCCATAATTCTCTGTAATGACCGTTCTGGGATATTTAAATATATACTTCAAGATGTAGGCCACAGAGATATCGCCTCTCTCATGGAAAGCCCCGAACCCTCCCATCTCAACCGCTCGGCTGGTCCTAGGCACTCCATCCAAGTATTTCATTAAGTAATTTGTATTTATGAATCATAATAGTAATTGATTGCAGTAATAAACACATTTATACATTGTCTCTGCATTGTATACGAGAGCGATTTTGCTGCCCTATAGGTTGTTTGCCACAGTGCATCACAAATGATCTGAAGAAGTTAATAATTAAAAAGATACAGTTTACCGTTGATGAAATCTATGCGATAATGATTGGGGTAATACGGTGTTGTACGGGTGAAAATGAAAACAAGCAGATATAATTTTTGCTATTTACAAGTGCCAATGTTTTGGCTTACGTTGTCGGCTGGCTTTCTTTAGGGCTAAGAAAAGAAGATTTGAGAATAATTAAAACGAGTGACGAGATATAAGAAGAATTAGTGTATTGAAATAACATGGTGGAAATGAGACAGAACTAAAATAAAAACATAATGAAAGAAATAAACTATTTTTTTTTATTTTTAAGTAACACAATCTTTCTTACTTAAAGGCAATAAGTACTAATGCTACGTTTAACTATTTATATCACATTTACAGACAAAAGAAAAGTAAACTAAAATTAGTAAATAAAAAATATTTTTAAAAACGATAAAAATAAGAAAAAAATACGTTACAAATAATAATAATTAATTAAGTAATGGAAAATAACAAATATAAAGAATATTGATATTAAAATATAACAATGGGGCGAAGCAGGACTCCAGGAGAACTATTTGAGAGATAGGAACGAAGTATAATGAATAATAATTGAGTAATTTGGATTTTGAACTTGAAGAGTAATTCGGTGTGCATTATCCGGTTAATAACTTGAGCTGTATCCGGAAAAGCACCTGAGCAATACTGTCAATATTTTTCAAGATTTGAGGAATTGATGAGTGGGAAAACGTTGTTACTCAACTATGGGATAGGGAGAATTTAGTAGAATTTTCAAATATTTGTGAGAGAATCGGGAAAAGGCTGATTTTAAAAATCGGGACAAATAATGCACAGTGGCCATTTTTTTTTTTTTTTTTTTTGCCTCTCCGTGTACTTCAAAGGAAATCAGTGAGTGGATTTTGTCTAGAGAGAATATTAAATATTATAGCATCCAGACCATCTTTAGGAATGCTACAGTTTAACACTTTCGAATTTGAATTTCTTTATATTTATTTAAAAGTTGGAATAAATAATGTACCTGCTAGTATGCTGTTATCTTTCAAATTTAATAACAAATAATAACTTCTAGAAGGAAATAACATATTGGAAATTAAAAGCATCATATAGTAATCTATTTACTATGTATGAATAAGCCTAGTGAGTATTATTGGTTGTGGGCCTTGGTAGAGGGTGTCAGGTGGAAAATATACTAAAAACTGGTGGGACTTTTCTTTGATAGTAAATGTGACAGTGCAATGGTGAGTGATAATGGAAGGAATTATGACATAAATGGAGTAAGACTGGTGATTAATCACGGGAGCGTAGGAATGGATCGCGCTCACTGAGTGGCTCCCTTGTTAATTGGATTAGTTGCCTTCACTGGAGCTCGAATATCACTCAAACCGTCACCTCTTTTCAAGGGCAACTGCCTTATAAGATTTAGTCATCCTTTGAGCTTAAGTTTATCTAAGCTCACGTCGAGTCAGATGGGCATCCACTGAAATATATTCTGCTAGAAAAATAAACTAACATAATGCATGGCCTAATGGATCCGAAGGATCGATTCGAATATCACTAACAACTTTTACCTGCTTACTCCCTCCAATTAAAAAAAAAAAATACCTGTACCACTACAACCCATGAAGAGTTTTGGGTTCAGTACTTGTTAAGGACGGTACTGTTTCTAGGCCACCGGTTGTGCAAGGAGGTGATTTGGCCGAGATCACGCTCAACCGCCAGGTTTTTTCCTCCAAGGAAGGGGACCCATTTTATAGAGACCGGGTGGTCCTCAGGAGGGTCTCCCGATCCCACAGGTTCGATCCAGAGATGATAACAGAATAAATAAACATCTACCACAACCGGTCGGAGCATGGTAACACAGTACCTTACCACTGAGCTGCTCCCTCCAATTAAGCCCAAATGTTCAAAGTCAGCCCTGCCGTAATCCTCCCATCTACATTTCGGTCGATGCCTAGGATGATTACCAGCCAGTTCAGCGCTAATATTCTAAGTTGGGTCAAATATTCTACGTAATACATTATTTTCAAAAACCTTGAGGTGTTGTTCTTCCCTTAACTTAATCGGCCACATTTCACATTCGTTATGGATAAATTATAGTTTTTTTACTGTCACTTACCTATATATGAAATATACAGGGTGTACAGCATAAGAACCAGAAAACAGGGCTTATTTTGCATCTCAAGAGCAACAATAAAGGTTATATGAACCATGATCAGATTCCCTCTAGCTGAAAATGCTAGAAAAGCTGGAAATTTAGGTTTTGTGTTATTTTAGGTAAGTCGCGTTTTTATTGAATAGGAAGCGATCACTCAAAACCTGTTCAACATAATTTAGTTTCAATTGCATCTTCGTAAAGTAGACAAAATTTCCTTTAAGAAATTTAGTTTGGCTTAACTCAATCAATTGTAAGGAGACTTTCGGGAGGACCAATAGGGAAAAGTTTTATTTTATTTTTAAAATAGCACTTTACTGGTATAGTAAGAATTATGTATATAAATATACTTGAATATTTTTCTCAGCCTTCCGCCGGGCTACAGATATCCCACTTTTAGGTAAAATTCTCCTTTTATTTGCCTTTATTTTGTATAAATGAAGTTGAGGTTTCTCATGGGTTTGATCTAAAATTTACAGCTGATTTGCCAAAAAGTGTGGTGTGGAGTTTAGGTTCCCCCGACAAAGAAGTGTTTTTAAAGTAAAATTTACAAAATTCACTTTGTTTCTAGTCAATAAAACTACACCGAAATACAGAATATAAAGCTGTCTTATGAAATAAAAGAAAACTTTACCGAAAAAATATACTTTACTAACAGAAACAGTTCTGAAATTAAATATGAAATGAAACTGTCTCTGAATATAAAAATAAATAACAATCGACAAATTAAAATGAATAATGCATACATATTTAAAATAAGAAAATTATTTTACCACAGCACTAACAAAAAAAAATTTCAAAACATAATTAAAATATATTTTTATTTATTTATTTATTTGGTTACAGTTTTAGGTGCCGTATACGACAACATAGGTTAGAGGCACCTTATTCTTGCAGTATATTAGACGAGTCTATAGAAATTATTTTCCTTTAGGAACTGAAGAAGATTCTTCCAATTTTCGGGTTGTAAAGCTGTGCGGTAGTCCTGGAGACCCCGCGATGTTCTTGAAGGAGAGAAGCGCGAACAATGTACTAGAATGTGTTCTAGGGTAATTAAAATATAAATATCAGGAGCAAGAGAATAAAGCAACGGCAAACACTGTTTTAATGAAGGCAAGAGCGTGTGGTGTCCTCTCTCGTCTTGTTGAAAATTTATTTTAAGTATGTTTTGTGCTTTTATTGTTATTGCGGTGGAAAAAACATTTTGTTCACAGTTTTATTTCATATTTAATTTCAGAATGGTTTTGGTTAGTTAGCATACATTTTTTCGGTAAAGTTTTGTTTTATTTCATAAAGAAGCTTTATATTCTGTATTTCCAGTGGCTTCAAACTTCAAGATTGCCGCCCCCAAGACTAGAAAAAACTAGAGGGCGGAAAATTTCGAGTGAATGTTTATTTTTAAGTTTAAAAAATATTTGTTTCTTCTTTTTGGTAGTCTTGACCTTAAATTCAGTCAATAAAACGAGTCATTGTTATCAGATGATATTTATTTCGAAATATATAACCTAAAATACTGCTATAAGAGTGTTGACTTTAATTGGATGGGGATGAAAGAAGAGGCGGCAAAAATGAGCTTGCCCCTCTAGCGAAAATCCTATTTTCGGCTCTGTCGCCTCCTGCCACAATTCCAGGCTATCTGCTTCTAGAGAAATAGGAAACGACAAAGTATCGATACTGGCATACATTCAAGCACTTAAATCAAATATTCGAAACCATTAAGATATCGAAATGAATCAGTGGTGTCGATACCAAAACAACTTGGTATTGAAAGGAAAGTGTCTATACTTTACTTGTATCGATCGGTTTCCTAAGTTCCTATCTGCTAATTATACACATTATTTCATAATTACTAATTCAAAAGTGTGTTCGACTTAAATCCAATAAAATATATCTTTTCGGAGCCTATAATGTAGGGGAAAAAATTATTGAAAATTATTTCTTGGCATTTTTAGGTCCCTCTTATGCGGCGCCCGGTGTGGCCACCCCCTTCGTCCTATCCTAACTGCTATTTTTAATATGGCCTAGCTACTGTGTATTTCCGGGTTATTTTATTGACTAATAACAAAGTAAATTTAATAAATTTTACTCTCAAAACACTTCTTTGTCAGGGAAACCTAAACTCCATACCACATCTTTTGGCAAACCAGGTGCCAATTCTAGACTAATTCCAAAAGACTAAACTTCATTTACACGAAATAGAAGCTTAATAAAAGGAGAAGTATTCCTAAAAGTTTGATATCTGTAGCACAGCAGAGGGCTGAGAAAAATATTCACAAGTAAAGTGCGATATTAAAAATAAAATAAGACTTTTCGCTGTTGGTCTCCCCGAAAGCTCCCGTACAATTGATTGAGTTAAGCCAAACTATATTTCTGAAAGAGAATTTTATCTACTTTAGAATGATGCAATTAGAACTTAATTATCTTGAATTGATTTTGGGTGATCGCATCCTATTCAACAAAAACGCGGCTTACCTAAAATAACAGAAAGCTTAAATTTCCTGCTTTTCTGTGTGAAATCGGGCCATAGTTCGTTTGAACTTTTTTGTTGCTCTTGAGGTGCATAATTATGCCCTGGGGTTTCCTGGTTGTTAGGTTGTACACCCTGTACAGCAAGTGCAAGTATTGCGATCGTTAAAATTTCCAATTATAGTTTTCAACGGAAATACTAGTTTCAAAGTCTCCTGAGTCCAAAAAACCAAGTCTTCCGAATGATCTGTGCGTGTGTGAACAGCCTAGCTCGAAAACGAAAAGTTGTGAGAAACTGAAATTGCGTATTAAAATTAGGTATATGCCTGGGATGTTACCGCAACTTTTTCGTTAAAATCGACTCACCGGAAATTCCGCTTTATACCACCAATTTTACACTTTTTTTTACAATTTTCTCGAAAATGGCTCCAACGGTTTTGATGAAAGTTGCCTAAAATCTTCTCCTCAAAGTCCTTTAAATTTTCATATATGTAGTATATTAACGAGAAAATGCAGGGAAAAAAGTTATAACGAAAAGAAAATTTTATTTTTGCATATCTCAAAAGTATGAATTTAATGACGGATTATATATGTATGATTAAATAAAATATAATTAAATTCTCAAAAAAAAAAGTATTAAAATCGGAACAGTATTAGCTAAAATACAGCGTATTGAACTACTTAACAATTACTAAGTTAACAAATATTTAGTTACCCAACTTAGCTCTAAAACTAAAATTTGTACGGAACTGAAATTACGTATTTAAGATGGGTATATGCATGGGATATTACAGCAACATTTTCGCCAAAATCAATTAAGCGGAAGTACCACTTCATGTATTTAACTCATTTTTACAATTTTCTCGAAATAGGCTCTAACGATTTTGATTAAACTCATTATATCAGGGTACAATTAAATGATCTTTAATATCAGCCAGGTCTTATCCTCATTTGAATAGTCTGATAGGCCTTAAATACTGAATTTTCAAAATGGCTTCCTCTAAAGTATCTTTAATTTTGTATGCTTGGAATAATTAACCATTTCTCATTTCTAGTAGTATTAAAAAATGGATCAATAAAAAGTATGAAAGAATTTACTGATTAACTAATGATGGAAAAATATTTCCCAGATTGAAAACAAAGAAATAAGAGTAGAAACATATATGTATAATGTACTTTTATAGAAAGATATAGATTTTTGATATATTAATGGCTAACCTACAAAGTCGTACGAGGTAATGGAGTGACAAAAACAGCATAAACTTATTTGTTTTTAGTACTTTCTACATATATATTATTTAATGGAAAATAAATGTTTCTATGGAAACTTAATGGAATTTCAATAGAAACCAAATGCAAATATTTAAATCAGTTGACTATAAAATAATTCCGAGTAAAATAATTCGGATGTGTTGACGTACGCATGATGGCATAGAATGATCAATCTGATTAGGGATTATAAATTATTTGCCACTTCTATAATTTTGTTTTTATTGAAAACTAGTTCGAATGCTATACATCCATCTTCAGTTCTAAAAACACACACAAATTCAAAAATCAGCAATTAAAAATACAGTGTGGTATTATTATACACATTAAATTAAGTGTAATATAAATTAGTATTATAAAGCATTTGTCAATTATGAATTTAATCAAGACAAGAAATCAAATACATGTTGGTACTCACCAAGGTTTATATCAAACAGAAAAATTTGTTTTGGTTTGTTCTCGCACTGAACTAGCAATGGAAGAAAGGCGGGAATTTATAGGTAAAAGGTTTAGGGATCGGGGTTTTTCCAGTAATTCCGGTGAGTGTTTTTCCTGTTATTGATGGGAATAAATTTAAAATTGGACTGACTATTGGAGATATTTATTTAGTCATTTAAGCAAAAATCTGGATTGGATTTGAAGGATGTTATTATTTCAAGTGCTTCATATTTATTTAATATGAGACTGTTTTCAACGCGATGTATTAATTTAACTCCTGAGTCTTTGATGAATTTATGTTTTTTTTTTTTTCATTTGAAATGAGTTGCAAAGTTTTTTTTAAATTTTTGTGTGCTGTTAGAGCTGAAGATGAATGAATAACATTCGAAACTATTTTTAAATTTTAAAAAAAATATAGAAGTGGCAAATAATTTATCAATCCCTAATTAGAAATATTTAAAATTTATTTTCACCTTAACAAACCTTGTCTGGAGGCAGCCAGGCCTTATTTTCCTCTAAGGCATAACACTGAAAGAGTTTTGAATAATAAGCAGGTTAAGAATTTAGCACACCAAGCTAGCCCATCTCCACCTGTTTTTAGGGCTACACCGACCGACATATGAACCGATTTCAGCCGACAGATACCGATTTCAGTCGACAGATGAACCGATTTCAACCGGCGAGGAACTGAACGAGCGGTTTTCCTGGTATTACGAGCTTATTTAAAAAAATAATCGAAATTCATGTGGAGGACTTGTGCAATAGAATTTCAATATAAATTTAATTGAAAATTAAGAATTTATTTTTTTTCCTGTGTCAAAAAATAGTATTATTTCAAATTTTAAGTATAATATGCTTTATTTTAAGCTTTAAGTATAATAAGTTTTATTTTCATTTTTATTATAATTAATAAGACTTGTCGTGTTTCCTACTTTATCAAACCTGTTTACATTTTTATTCATTAATCATATTATATTATAAAACAAATATTTTTTTTATTTTTTTTCGGTTGGCACTATAGACCATGGAGATCTTTGGCCTCGCGATGTGGTATTCACACAGACATGTATTGCTTCCGGGAGAACAGACAGCCTGGAGGGGGTCACCCAATCTCGCGTTGCTGAGAACCACGGTTTCCATGGTGCAGCGGCAGGCTATCCATAGCTCCATAACTGGTCCCTTTGGGGCCAAATAAAATAAATATACTCAATGAAAATTATATTAAATAATTATAAAGCAAATTTTTTAATTGCATCTACAAGTTCTCAAATATATTTTCTACAGCAATGTAAAATCATTAATAATTCATTAATTCTCCAGCACTTTCCGTATTTTTGGGATCGTTCGGCCGGTCACGGCTCAAAACGGCCCTAAGCTGATCAGGTCGAAAACAGTGGACGCGCGGTTTTAAACTGAGTTAGGGGCAGTGATAAAACTATATAGGCAAACTTCAAACGCTTCATGTAAAATTCCACTTTTTCTCATGTGGTTCCCACGTTCCACTCATACGGGATCTATCTTCCTTGCCAATGATACATAAAAGAGGTCCCACAATACGAAAAAGTGGAATTTTACATGTTTACTTTATATATATATATATATATATATATATATATATATATATATATATATATATATATATATATACAAGATAACGATATATATTTAGTTGCATTTCAAAATGAGAAAATCTTCTTATTTTTGTTATAAATGTAAGGAATGCGTATTGATTACGCGGAGAAAAAAATATTCGTCATGAATACTTTCTTTCATTTAAATTAGTTTTTAATTAATTTAGTATGATAGCCTATGTAATATTTTATATTTTTTTTGTAAATAGGCAAGTTTTTAATGTGTTTTTTTTTCAAAAACTTCATACTGTCTAATTATTTTAGAAATTAAATTGAACATATTTAAAGAAATTATTGTTGCAAAACGATTCAATCGGTTCCATATAAATAATAATAAAATAATTATACTTTAAAAGGCTTTGTTTTGTTGTATTTATTCAAGTTTAAATTTGATTAGTCCGTGGGGCCAAGATGGCAATACTTATGATTAAACAAAATATGTCAGTTATTGAGGGTTAAACATTTCCAATTCTTAATATTTTTATTCCAGATGTTGGGGCTCGAAAGAGGATAGTGTGAGACGCAGAGATAAAACGAAAATGTTTATTCCCACTTCTATCGCTGTTGACTGAACGAGGTTAAAGGTGTTCGTGTAAATTCGTGTACTAGGAGAAATAATTTTAAAAATTATGCTTCAACCAATTTCTTCGTATTGTATATAGGTATAAGTTAGTTACTTGAGAAGATGAACTTTCCTAATTTTTTTTATTTTTTTAATATCCTCAATTTGTTTTTCAATCAAATTATTCTGAATAGATCAGGAATGGAATTCGAATAGTTAAACAAATAGGGCAATGGAGGTTTTAATTAACCAAGAGACGGTTGTACGTTTTACTCCCTGTCTTATCTGAATTCAAAACAGCTATTAAATGAATTGTTCGCGGAATATTCTATTCGATAATTTGTGCTATTGAAATCAACAATTTACTACAACGTTCTCAGAAACTGGCAAGATCGTTATAACAACGCCCTAGAGGCAGAAAGGATGTTAACAAATTCAATTTTCCGGGTGGCAAAGGCGACTTGTTAAGAACACACTGTTTCCTTATTGTAAACTAACGACTTTGTTATTTATGGATGAAAACAAAATAATTACATTTTAGTTAATTTACCACGAGTGGTAAAAGGATTTGTTTAATCATTTCTAATTAAGGCATTATTTAATTAGTTGCTCTGTAATATATATTGAAGCCCAACATTAATGAAGTATATACATCAAAGGAAATGATCATTAAAATGGTTATTAAAATTGAAAATTCAAGCAATAAACAAAATATGAAAAAAAAAAAAAATGAGAACTTTCAGTAGCCAAGAATATAATTGAATTTACGACGATATTTAAAATTAGATTAACCTGTTTTTAATCATCTTTGTAAAATTATCAATGAGTTGTAAAATGAAAATAACATAAGATAAAAAAATCCAGACAGAAGACATTCATCTCACATCAACAGTCTAAAAAAAGACCCATCAACTAGAGATAGTACATTGAAAAATACTAAGTTTAAAAATAATTTTACTTAAAAAAAATTATGGCAGATTTTGATTCAGTGCACCAAAAAACCTTTATGTTAAAACGATCATCGAAAACAAAATTATTTTTTTTCAGTTCAAAATTTTGAAGCCACGATGTTACGTTTCGATTTGAAGCCCTGTTTTTCTTCTTCAGTCTATCCGATTTCGATTTTCTTGTTCTCAATGGAAAGAAGGGAGTTTCTTCTTTCCATTCATATAAATAGTTATTGCATTTTATAGAAAGTCAGTGTAAAAAAATGTGATTATAAAATTGAGTTTTTTTGCAGATTACGTTGGTTTTAAAACATGTAGGAACATCCCAGTTAAAGAAAATCGCGTCGTTTACTTTAAAAGGTTACTTTACAATTATTACAACTCAATTAGTGTAAATTGCTATCCTGAATAATAATAATATTTATTATATTTATTCTCTCTGGTTCTTTGGAACTAAAGAAGAACCCAAATTATAGTGGCATGATAATATTATGTAAAAAAACAGAATAATTAGCTTGTAATAACTTTATGCCCATAGTGCATAAATTGTATGTGCATTATGAATGTGTGTAACATATTTATTATGTTGGTAAATACCTATATTTATGTTCGAATTAAGTAAGGATATACATCTATACCAACTATATTTACTAACATCATTTTTTTTTTACTTTCCTTACCACAAGGTATTGTAATCAGGTCAAATTTTTGTTGTGCAGTATCCAACGCTATATATATATTTTTTTTTTCGATTCCAAAAACATATTTTCTGCCATTCGTCTATGAAGAGTGAACCGATTTTTTTTTGTTTTGTTTTTTAGGGTTTTGTTCCCCGATGTCTGTGTACCAAATTAGCTACCACCCTATGCGCAAAGCCTGGTTTTAGATGAAGTGTAGCGCCCAAACAGCTCCAAAGATTTTGAAACTTGCCTAAAATCTTCTCATAAAATTCCTTTAAATTTAAGTATATAGAATATCTCCAACAAATACCAGGAAAAAAAAATATTGAAAAATAAATGTAAAAAAATCATCGAAATCGGACCATAATTAGATACAGCAGTTAACAAAGTCGATGAGTGTGAGCTTTAAAAATAACTTTATTAAACAGTTTACAAGTTACATGATATATATATACATAATGAGGCTACTGAGTGACAGATAGACTCTAAAGATATTATATACTAGACTTAATACTAAACATAGTGAGAGTGTCTCACATTATCTTATTCTACCTTACATTCTATCTTATATTCTAATACTTATTCTAAGACTACATTCTAGATACTGGTTACTACATTGCTATTGCTACTGCTACTGCTATAGCTACTGCTTATGCTACTGTTATTACTGTCCTTTTCAGATAGGCTTTTATACATACAATAAGAGAAGGGATGGTCAAGGAAATAGAACTTGTTTTAATGCTGACAACGAGGAAGGACAACGGTGACTTCCTGGGTTGTAAACATTATTTAACAACAAATATTTCCTGGGTCAATGGCATTTGTTAACTCAGCGTATTGAATTTTATATTATAATTATAATTTTAATATTAATTATATTATAATCAACAATTTTTGAATAGTACTTTGCACCCAAATTGATAAGGACAGTTGTGTGAATAGATACACCAGATATTTTTCTCAAAAAAACATCTCCCCTATTTCATCTATTAATCCATCAACCTCGATTTTTTGAGGCAGGCAAAATGCTGTCATTAAACTACTTCATATTGTTAATATTGCCTTACATGCCTTTTTTTTTTTCTTTTTTTTTTTTTTTTTTTAGTTACATTCTAAAACTAAAATAACGAAGAGATAATCTTTATTTTTGCTTTGCAGTCACAAATTTTTTCCTATGGTTATTCCTATGCCAAGCTTCCATCTCTTTTTATATATTTACGTATCTTTGCGTAACAATGTATACTTCTAATTAGGCGTGATTAAATAAAAAACATTTCAGTAATATTTGTATGCTCTTTTATCACAAAATAAAAAACCGTCAAGCAATTAACATCAAACAGAAGACTTCCCGTCAATGTTAAGCTGTGTAAACTTTTCTTTGTTTCATATATGTTCAATACAATTACATTTTTTCACGGGAAGAATCCATTTTATGTGCTTTCTATTTATTTTCATTTTTATTTATTTTTAATGACATTAATGTAAAATCTTATTTATTTTTTACTATTGCAGCCTTATGGACCAGATATGTTTTCTTTGTTATTTGTACATTTTTGTTACCCTCAAGAGACATAGTCCCAGAATAAATTATTTTTCTATTTATCTATCTAAGCTTAAAACTTATTCTTATTGTTTTATTTTTAATTAATATCTTCTACTTACGTCTTGGCCTACTCCTCAGAACCTACCCGTAAGTGAATTTATGCAGCCTAATTTTTACGACTGTTATGATTCTTTAGTAACGTTACTAAAATGCATTATATCTAACCGATATAGGTAAGTGTCGCAGTAGCACAATTTGTTTCCGTCACAACTCCCCACTGGACTCCTATTTTCTCTGACTTCATATTTTATGCAATGCTCCATTCTCGAATTCGCAAGACGTTGTTTTCCTTTTACCTTAAGTGACCATGGAATTCTTTTTCGTTATAAAAAATTCACTTATTTTTTCAATTACCTTATAAAATCCCTTATTTACATTTAACATTGATCAGAGGAGTTGCTCCATGCTCGCACTAAAATTAATAAAGGCACTAAACCAATGAATTTTATAGATCAGCCCAATATTTTCAGGTATTTTTAAAAGATGTTTTTGTAGATTGTATCTTTAGGGTTTCTGGAATAGTCGTGTAGCAAAGTCCCCCCAATTTTTTTTAGCGATTCGGAAGCATTGTAAAATAGCTTACGCCAGACGATAGACAGCTGCCAACATAAAAAACAAATAATGCGGTGTTACCAAATATTTTTAAAGATAAGTTACATCTTAAATTTCCACAGTAATGGTAAAAATTTAATCTTTATAAATATCGGCCATAGTGTGGATTTATTTTTCGTTCGGTGGTGATTTTCTGTTTGAAAAAAAGTTAGGCTTCAACCGTAAATTCCTGATACATTAATTTTTTTTTTTTAATTTTAGGAAAAGAAATATATATACATATATTATCCACAGTTGATGTGAATAAAATGAAGTACATGACCGGTAATCAGTTATCCAAGAGAGAGGCAGTGAAGTTAAATTCGTGCAGTTCATGTTTGAATAAGTATCTGATTTTGCTTAATTGGGAATCTGATAACACTCAATAATCACACGGTGGCGGAAATAAAAAGTAGATTAATGGCGTCATTATTATGCTATTTTATATTGCGACGACACGTAAGAGGAAATCTCATATCCCGACGCTTCTAGGACAGTATGCACAAGACATTGATCGGTGCAGTGGTCATACATGAATCTCAACTCTGGACTAACTAGGGTTATAGATAAATTAGTTGTTATCTATATTAAGTTCTACTACTAACTTCAATATGCTATTTGAGGCACAACAGGGTTTGAAATGATCGGTAAGTTACTATAAGTTCAACATTCGCCCAGGGCCGGCGCGTGGTAATATTGTTGTGTAAGCGAAAAAGGAAGGTCGCCTTTCAAAAAAAAAATGTATATATATATATATATATATACATTTTTTTGGATGGAAACTACTTTATACAAATTATTGTTTAGTATTTTAAAATTGCTTATCTACAATACAAAAAACCTAATACTATATGAAAGAAACGCTTTGAGCTTTCGTTTTTGCAAATTTCACCCGCAGTTCGACAATATTAATTGATTATGCAACATCATGTTCTATTGAAATAATTACCTAACCATTCAATTTTTCCCGGTTCATACTTGAAATCTGGAAATTTTTCTTATTTTTAATTAAAAAGTGGATTTTTTTATTAATTTGAAAAAGGTTTTCTCACTCTACATTCGGTAAAACTCTCAATGCAATTAGTGTATTTGGGAAAAGTTCTTCCAGGTTGTAGTTATAAATCAACTTCAAACCTTTCTCTGGCGTACTGATGCCTTTAATTTTTTGGGACAACGATTTCAACTCTGTTTCTAGTTCTTCTGCCTCAATGTCTTTATTTTCTAACGATTTACATTTTTTTTTTAAATCTATCATTTTATCACATATTTTGATACTATACAAGCATTCAAACGGCTTCAGGACACTACTGAATAATTCAAAACGCTTTTTTATTGAAACAGTTGCCGTTGTAAACAAAATATCGAAAAAGTTTGTTTTAAATTTAATTTTTACATCAACGGGGCTCAGAACGACTGTTGAACGACAAATTTCTCAAAATCGAAAAAAATCAAAACTGCAGAGAAGCAATTTCTCTATCTAAAAATGTAATTTGTCATAAATTGTTAATATAAGGATTTACCTTCTATTTTTGATATATTTTAGGCGCCTGTGTGCTTGGCGCACTTCGCACATGCAATGCGCCGCACAGTGGTCGAAAACTGGCTTTTTTGCGAAAAAAAAACTGGCCTCTCATCTTGTCAAAACCGGTGGTAACATATGGGAGCGAGAGCTGGGTTGTGACTAGGGAGAGCGAGATGAACCTCAAGGTTTGGGAAAGAAAGATCCTCAGAAAGATCTTCGACCCGGTAAACGAGCACAGACATTGGAGAATCAGAAAAAATAGTGATCTCGAACAGGTCTTTGGCGAGCCTAATATTACTGCAATTATCAAAGAAGAAAGAATGCAGGTGGCTAGGCCATGTGTAAAGGATGAGAGGCTACCAAAGATGATGAATGGCAGGCCAGGCGGAAAAAGATTGAGAGGAAGACCGAGGCTGAGGTGGTTGAACGACGTGGAGGACGATCTGAGGCGGCTGGCAGTGGGAGGATGGCGAAGGAAGGCGGAAGAAAGACAGGAAGGGCTATCAATTCTGAGGGAGGCCAAGACCCAACTGGGGATGTAGTAGTGCCATTTAGTTAGTTAGTTACTAGATCTCCTAATCGCATATTATTACGATATTAATCCTTAAATAAATGTATTTATTTAAATAGAAATAATTAAACATGTTATAGCCTGGTTGAGGACAGATAAAGAAAACATCTTCAACAAAATGTCTATTTTTTTTTTTAATGTTTAGCTGTTACTGTTTGAATGTTACTTTTTATTTATCTGCAGAATTTAAAAGTATCTTCAATATGTCTTCGAAAAAGATAAACATAAAGTGAAGCATGTGGACTCCAATGTTGCATACATTTTGAAAATCACCACTCAATAATTAATTTCTAATAAAATTGTTCATGTTATTAGTGACAAAATGACTGCGTGATGAGGTGTTATTACTGAGAAATAATAATAAGGCGTCGAATTATTAATAACTGAAGTGCACTTTTTCAATTTTAATTTCATTCTAAGGTGGTAGCCAATAATTATACTTACTAGATTGATTAGGGCCAATTACTAGATGTATGCCTTTTTCTGGTTTGTCAGTTTTTAGAGATACAGAACACAATAGAAATGAATCGACGCAGGATTTTCCCATTCACGAGCCCATCAATTTAGAGTTACTACTTAATAATTAAAAATAAATAAATAAATAAAAAATACAGAGAAAAAAGTAGGTAGGCCTTTTGTGTTGGTGTCGTCGGAGTGAGGCGACTGTTAATAGCGATTAGAAAAGCTACGTGACAGGACTACCCCTCCTCACCTAACTGTCATTTGTTGGTTCAAATGTTATTTTTAGTGACTGCGGCGAAAAGTTGGCTTCCCTTCGGACCAGTTCGCCTCGCACCAAATTGGAATGACACAGATGTTTTAGCCATTAAAATATTCCGGCATTTCCGAACCATTGAGTTGATCCCCTCCATACATATTTATGAATTATGTTCTTCTGCACTATATGGCCAATTACTAGATGTATGCCTTTTTCTGGTTTGTCAGTTTTTAGAGATACAGAACACAATAGAAATGAATCGACGCAGGATTTTCCCATTCACGAGCCCATCAATTTAGAGTTACTACTTAATAATTAAAAATAAATAAATAAATAAAAAATACAGAGAAAAAAGTAGGTAGGCCTTTTGTGTTGGTGTCGTCGGAGTGAGGCGACTGTTAATAGCGATTAGAAAAGCTACGTGACAGGACTACCCCTCCTCACCTAACTGTCATTTGTTGGTTCAAATGTTATTTTTAGTGACTGCGGCGAAAAGTTGGCTTCCCTTCGGACCAGTTCGCCTCGCACCAAATTGGAATGACACAGATGTTTTAGCCATTAAAATATTCCGGCATTTCCGAACCATTGAGTTGATCCCCTCCATACATATTTATGAATTATGTTCTTCTGCACTATATGGACCTCATGAATCTATTAGGGGTTTTTATCAGTGTTTGCCGCATTATTTAAGTACGATAATTAAAATTCATACAAAGTGAATAAATAAATACAAATAATTTAGAAAATTTTGTACATGGCAAATGAAAATAAATAGATATATAAATTAAATAATAACAAAATGAGTAAAAAACAAAGTAAAGAGAATTTAAGTTAAGTAAAAATAAAATAAGTCATCTTGAACACATTGATACCTATTTATATTCTGCCCTAGGGAACTCCTAACCAACCTTTGTGTCCCTCCATCACCATAAGGGAATCCCAACACTTCTCTCCGAGCCGCGTCACTGGTATTGAAAGCCTGTGAAGACTGAGTGAGGGCACTTGAGCCGCAGACGCTAAGAGGAGAAGCTGGCCATTACCAGAACTTCGATTGCATATTTACAAAAGGTCTCGGGGTCACTGTCGTTTCAACCTTCGAGGAAGGTTATAGGGATGGTTGGAGCTGGATAGGGATTGTTCTAATGGATTAGGATGATGAGTAAGGTTCTGATGAAAGTTTGAAAATTTGTAAGGAATGATGTCAATGATATATGGGATATTTAGGTCATGATGCAAGGTAGTGTTTGTGACATAATACGGATCATTAACAAATGTTCGGAGATCTTTAGACTGAAAGGATTGGATACGTTTGATATTCGAAAGTTATTCTGAGCTCCACAGCTTAAGTCCGTAAGTCCAAATAAGTTTCAGTACGGTATTGTAGATTAATAATTTGTTGTCAATAGAATGATGAGATGTTCTCTTCAGTATCCTGTATAAGTGGTCATATCGTCGGTAAAGCTCTTTTAAGTCAAGTATCTGGGTTCCATGTTTGTCTTTTAGCCTATTAAATGGATATAGTTGAGAAACATTAGATAAACTTTAAGTATTATTATTTGTATGCTTGAACATCAATGCGAAGCATACATAACAAATTTGAGAAATCCCGAATTGAATTCCAAATTAAATTCAGTTAGGAATTGTATCTATAGTTTCAGGGTTTGCTGTCAGATACACTAAAACAGTGTATATATATATATATATATATATATATATATATATATATATATATATATATATATATATATATATGTATGTATAGGGGGTTTGCAGCGTATTGGCGGGTACTGTTTCAATCCCCTCCCGAATGCGTTGTTTCGGGGCTTGGATAGTTCTGGGAGGATCAGCCTCAAACACTTTTGTTCTTTTTGAAAAGTCGCAAACCGTTTAACCGTGAGGATGCGCTCCGTCTTGTTGAAAAATTGTGTTTTTCACACTTTGTTTTTTTATTACTTAAAACAAATAAAAAAAATTTGTAATATAAGCCAAATGACAACACATGAAAAATTTATTCTTTGATAAATAATTTAATTTTAAAATCATCTGGTTTCACTGTCGGGACTCTGTAAGATTTCAGAAATAATATTGTAAATATTAGTTATGTAAAAGTCTGCAATACATTTATACTTAATAAACTTAATACTTAATAAACTAATACTTATTATAAACTCAATCATAACACGGGCCATAAAAACAACCTAGGAAAGTAATTAAAATTAAAAACAAAACAAACGAAACACGGCAGTTTTTTTTTTTAAATCTAAATAAATGAGCCGTTTTCTTTAAAAGTGGTGAAATTACATTCTTGACAAAAAGTTAGTTAATGATAACAATGAATGCAATCTACTAGTAGCTTTTTACCTATAAACAGTTCCCAAACAAATCCTTCAAAATGTTCATCATTTTTTCAATATAAATGTGCGTAGTTTTTTTTTTTATTTATTCAGTAATATTACAATCTGTCCCAGTAAGGAAAATGGTAATATAATTTTTATATGTGTGGCAACACTGTTAATGACATACAAATTTTCGTTCGTTCACTGGAATTTCGGTACTTCCTCCGTTTATTGTAGAGTATAAAAGTTAGTTGTGTGTTCTGTTTGTCCACTTATCTTGAACTAAATAAATACGATTACCTCTAAAATTACTAATTGTTAATTTCATAATAAGTGTGAATTTTATATCATATAATTTTCAAAACGGATAATGTCACCTTAGAATAGGACAGAGATTCAGGTAGGTATTCCTAAATTAAGGCCTTATTTTGATACATTTCTTTCTACGTTTTAATAATTTTTATATTTTATAATTATTATTTTATAGAAATCATCTCAATGAATAGAAACAAAACAAAGCAAAAATTAAAAATGGCAAATAAAATGGCAATTAAAAAAAAAATATTAATATAAAACTGTAATTAAAATAATAAAGTAATTTAAATGGCATTACCTGAAGAAATACTGAAATAAAACCTTTTTTATGAAATTTTTATTAAATATGTCAACAATTTAAAAAAACTTAATTTAAAAATTGGTTTGATTCAATTGAAATCCCATATTTAATATTTCCTAAATTTATGATTTGTCATATTTTGTTGACTTTGAAAGTGGTATCGGACCATTTGAAGTTATCAAAATTATGAGTTTCTTTAAGCTGACACTTAAAGAAACAATCGCATAATAAACTTAAATCAATTTAATACTTGAAAAACATAAAATGAGCGTATTAACTTATACCAATATTTTTCAAACCATTCAAATAAAAAACTCTCAAATATTTCCATATAATATAAAATGAACTTACACCATTTTCTAAGAAAGCGGCTCAATTTTTTTATTTTAAATAGAGACTTGAGGCTTTGTTTTGAATGTTCCAAAAACAACGTAATGATAATAATAATTATATACGCACATATATATTGCGAAATGTTTCATCCTCTCACTTTAAATACAGCTTAAATTCGATAAGGAATCAACAAAATAAGATTTTGAATAATTTTCTGAAAAAATATTTTAAAATTCTGGTATGAATTTTTTTTTATATTCTCTTCCTTTTACATGGTAACCTCAAATATTCATTATTTCCACCATTACACTAGGTATATAATATATAATGTTATTGTTTATCACAATTAATTTAAATAAAAATAATGAGCTTTGTTCCTTTCTTTTCTAAACTTATTAATTTCTCCTTTGATGTTTAATTTTTGGAGCATAATTAAAACTCAATTGAATTAATAATTAACATCTTCAACGTCGGTTTCAATATTTTTTTTAGGTGAACAGTAAAACAAAGGATCTTACATGAGAGCCAGGGCTAAAAAAAAATCTCTGTTATTCTCTCATTAGGCTTTCCGTCTGTTATATTAAAGGAAAATAAAGGGAAATTTTTGAAGGGAATTTCTGTCAACCTTTGGAACAGTTTTTTCCTTCCAGTGTGCTCCGGTCAAATGACCGTTTGTAACTTTTGATTAAAAACTCTGCACTCAATTTCACCAATTTCCATTCACTTTACTTCATAGTTTCTCCCATGATTTTCATATATAAACAATATTCCAGTTGATTTATATTATATTTTTTTAAAATTAACAGCTTATCACACGTAGTTGTTATCTTGAAAAAAGATTATGTAAATCTGCCGATGTCGTAATACACCAACAAAGCCACTCACCTGCGAAAAAATTAGCACATAAAATTTAGATAATTATGCACTTACTAATAATAATTATCATTAAATGCGAATATATTATTTATATAGATTATTATAACAATAATGATAATAAAAATTATAGCTATCTTTCTTAATTCCTACAATTTACCTTTAGCATTATTATCATTTTTGATTACATCATTTGCTATAAAATTATGGCATTTTTTTTTATTTATCTTTATGAAATCCAATGTAAAAAATTTATGTTCAGTATTCCTAAGTTTTTTATTATATTTTTTATTCATTATTGAATTTTTCTTATGGCTGAAATAGGAAAATTTAAAATCAGTAAATAATTTTAAGGTAGGTATTTGAAATTGTTTTAGTATTTTTTTTATAAAAATCATCACGGTGTCCGAAATTAAATCAGTCTAAATCTTTCGTTGGTTAACACGCAGATCTTCGTTCCTGATAAAATGAAACATGCAACGACACTACTAGGTTGTTACAAAAGTCCTTGTGCATGAACACAACCTTTAATTCCAACTCTCATAATTAATCCGTTAAGAATGTTTTTGTTCTTACTATTTATGTCAATGTTTACTTTGACTAATCCTTTAACTCCTTGTGACTTGATTTGGCTTTATGGGGTCATTTACATTTTTTTAACGCACCTGCAATGTCGGAAGAAAAAGTCGTGATTCGCAGTCTTTTGAGACATTACTGGAGAAAAGGTTTAAGCACAAAGGCAGCCGCCGAAGAAATTTATGCAATAGAAGGAGAATCAATTATCCATCGAAATACTGCCGCACAACCCAGATCAGGTCGCCCATCCGTCGTTGATGATGACGTTCTTCTTGAATGTGTGACCCACATGCAACTACTCGTGATTTATCAGCCGTAGTAGGGACTCAAACCTTTGCTGTGAACAGTTAGACAAAGTTTATGCAGTTTTGAGTGCAAAGTACCCCGCTTTGGTCAATAGGACGCTTTGTCCTAGGAAAAATTATCGGAACTGCAAGTAAACGTTTTGCCTCATCCTGCGTAGAGAACAGATTGCACCAACAGATTACGGTTTGTTTAGATCAATGGCTCATTTATTAGAAGGTCGAATCTTTGATTATTACTAGGACGTAAAAATTGGATGTGAAGAGTTGTTTGCCTCAAAACCAAAGGAGTGGTACCGGCATCAAATTTAATTACTGGTAGAAAGATGGGTGAAAGTAGTTGAAAACAATGCCCTTTACTTTTAAGAATAATATTCAATAATGTATAAAATATTTAATCTGAAATAAAGCTATACTAATTCACAAGAACTTTTGTCACAAGCTAGTATATTGGTGGTAATAAGTTATAAGAAAGATATAAAGTGTAAATAAAATATTATTTTATATTTATATGCTGGCTTTCTATGCTGAACGATTCGGGTTCAAATGCTTGGTATATGTACAATTTTCATCGATTGAAAATTTTTGTGAACCTTGTCAGGGTGGGAACATTTGTTTGACTTACGCTTTCTTGGCGATTTATAGTCAGGGGGATAAAACAGGTGGTTTGAACATAGAGCTGGGGCCACATTTCCAATGTATATTAATACCGGATCGTTGCCGATTGCATGTCTAATCTTAGCTCTGAACCTTTCATGTACGGTTAGTGTTAAAGTTTTTTTTCCGTATAAAATATTTAAGTGTTGGCAAAAGTTCATCTTTACCAATATATATATATATATATATATATATATATATATATATATATATATATATATATATATATATATATATATATATATATATATATATATATAGTATAATGTATATAAAGAAACCTTAATCATTTATCACTACAATCCATGAAGGTTCTAGGGTTTAGAACTTGGGAAGAAGTTCAGGTACTGTTTCTTGATCAACGATTTTGCAAGGTGATCTAACCAGGATCGCGCTCAACCGCCAGGTTTTGCCCCAACCCATTGAAAAATCAAGTACCAAGTTTACAGAGGCTACAGAGTAGTGCCCAGGGTAGATCTACAGAATAAATAAATTACCTGTTTTTATCTATAAGTAATTGTTGATGTTTTACAAGTGTTCCTGATCTCTGATAGTTTTCAAACCGATCATTTATCAAATGAATATTTTCCTATTTTCGAAATCACTACTTAAGCAAATAAGTTTCCTCTTAATTATAATATACAAAGCTAATGCGTTTAATGCCGTAATTCTGGACACAATGGAGAACTCTGAGATAAATCTCATATGATATACGTACCAATTAACATAACGGTGTGTCCCTTATCTTTCTTTGTTGTTCTGTTAGCACAGATTAGGGGGGAGGGGAGGGGGTGTATACACTGGTTTGTGCAAGATATGGCTTTCATTCTCCCTGAATTTTGATTATGACAATATTTTGAGAAAGATAAAGATGGGCTGAATTATGTATAGTATAGGAGGAAATTATACAATGGGATACGGGAGAATTTAGTAAAAGAATGGAATTCGCAATGCCTTAGCAATGTTTTATTACCAACTTCGAGGTTTTCTTTATTAACTCATTTTATTATAAGTTTAAAAGGTCAGCCCTTGACATTTTACAAGTTAGTTTTTTTTCCTGTAAGTTTTAACTCAGCTAGACTGATTCACCCGCAATCCCCTAATTTGTGAAAATCCCTTTCCGTTCCTGGGAATCGAATCAATATTTCCATGTTTTTATTTAGACATAATAAATTGAAGGAGTTTGGATGGGAAACCATTCCTTACCCACCATTCCTGACTTAGCGCCTTCGGATTATCACCTTTTTCGTAGTCTCCAAAACTCATTAAGCGGCAGGGACATGAATTCAGTCCATGAAGTGAAAAACGAAGTGTTTGATTTCTTTAATTCAAAACCAAAGGATTTTTTCAGAAAAGGTATAAACATTTTTGTATCAAGATGGCAAACTGTTAAAGAATAAGATCGTAAATACATTTTAGATTGAACGTGTTTCATTGATTTTTTATTCCCCTTATACCACGCACTTAAATACCGACATTACTTATGGGATGACCTGATATATTACGACTTTCATTAAATCCTTTCCAAGGCTTCCATTGGAAAATTATTCACAGAGATATCGCAATTTTTCTAAACCCTTTCAATGCAAAATTTTACTCCATACGATGGGGCAAAAGTACCCGGTTCGTTAAATTTAAATTTGTGAATGAATTATGTCTTTGTTATCAGCATAGCCGTCTCATTCAGTCTCTTTGAATCAGTATGCGTCGTTTGTAAAACACTCCATCGTAGCCATCATGATTAAAATAATTAAATCTTGAAAACATAAAACCGAAAAGAATCCTTGGTTTTCCCTTGTATCTTTCCGACAACAAAGTTAGCTTTTCTGGATTTCTGGAGCAAGGTAGAGCCATCATCATGCTGATCTTATTTCGTTTTAAATGGCTCATCAGGATTGCGAACAATGTAAATATTAATGTTTATTTGATTAATTAAAAGGTCAAATGCACACTGTCAATAGAAAAAATGACGAAAACGAACTCTTTAGCTTATTTTACAAAATGGTTAGATGAATTATTGAATACATTACATTAAAACTGTTAAAAGGTGATTTATCTCATATTTGTGGCTCACAGCTACAGCAACGCCATGGAATTCCGTTTCACAACTGCTACTGATATATATATATATATATATATATATATATATATATATATATATATATATATATATATATATATATATACGTACATAGTTTCAATCAAGTAATAAATAATATATACCTACACAATCATTTGCATAACGGAGGTAAAGAAATAAATTGGGAATAAAATGAAAACCACAAATAAAAAACAAATAAACCTAGCAGTATAGTTCATTAATTTAAAGAATGCATATTTATATCGTTTTTCTGTCATTAAGTGAAGCAGATTGTATTGTTTGGAAATCAAAATCAGTTTACCTAAAAAAAATATCGTTTATAACAAGTTTTTTTTTGGTTAGCTAAAATAAGGAAGAAAACAAAATACCATAGAAAATCTAGTATAACATAACAAAAAAAAAAAAAAATCAATTTTAAATAAAGTCTTCGAAAAAATCCTTAAGTCTCTCAAACAACATTTAATACTTAATGGACCGAAATTTCGTAATTATTCTCTTCTTTTATTTTAATTTTTGAATATCCTGGCACTCTAACAGTTTTGTTTTCTTCATTTTATTACCATAATTAATAATTATGTTAACAATTATCATTTTATTATGATAATAATAATAATTAAATTGCTTTTTTTAAAAATTGTATCCTCAGAATAATTGACCGAGCAAATATTCATTAAATTCAAATGTAGAATTTGTTCCATCTCGAGAGAAAAGCCAGCCAAAGAGTGAAACGAGGAGAAGCTGAATCGGACATCCGTAAATTTATTGAAGCAAGAAATGGAACTTGGAACTCAAGGCTGGAGGCTACAATAAGAGCACCTTCTTTATTGTACATCTGTCGAACATTGGCTACCGGTCTCAGGCATAAATTCCTTATAGGACGAATTTTCTTTCTTTGTCGGGAAAGTAGCGATGAAAAAGAATATCGTTCAAGTGACCTCCTCTGGTAGCTCGGCGGCTGTCAATCCTCTACCAAAATTTTGAATAACTCTTTCGCATAATGATGGTTCAGTTAGTGATTTTTGCTCGATGATGTCTTTGAGGTGTTGAACAGTTTGAGGATTATCCGCATAAACATTACTCTTCGAGAAACCCCATAAGAAGATGTCCAATGGTGTTAAATCGTCTGATTTTGGCGGCCAATCCAGGTCTGTTCTTTGAGAAATTATTCGAATATTAAACTTCTCTTTCAAAAGAACGGTTGATTCCGTTGCTGTGTGGCATGTTGCATCGTCCACCGATCCATTTCAACTAACCGGAATGTATTTCCTTCATACATAAAAAAACATCGGTGTAATCTAGTCCTGTAAAAAAAATGGTGGCAAATATAAGAAGATACCTAAAATTTGAACACCCTTTATTATTTCTGATTTTATTTTTTTTTATAAATTTATTTTGTAATTGAACTTAATTTAGTACTAGGCATAAATGACTCAAGTGATTGAAGAGCTCATATTTGTATACAGTTGTTAATAAACTATATATATATATATATATATATATATATATATATATATATATATATATATATATATATATAGAGAGAGAGAGAGAGAGAGAGAGTCGGTTTTTGAAAAAGGCTTAAGCGCCAAAAATTCGAAATTTAGATTCCCACTATCGAAAAAAAATTGTAAATGGTCTAAAAATCAAATATTGATGACGTAAGCACCATATACTAACAACTCTCAGTCGTCAATCCGGCCTTAACCAGTGCTAGAAGCCTTTAAAATATATTGTAATTATAAAGGTTTTGTCAGCTAAATAAAATCCTAATGTATACAATGAATAATAGAAACTAAAAAAAAAAAAATGTATTGTTATTTAGGGAAAAATCGTTTCATGTGTTTCTTGTAAAGATTGCTAAATGGCTTTTACGCCTTTTTCAAAAAATGACGTCGATATATACTTGTATGTATCATATAAATTTTTAATACAATTTTTTCTTTTATTATTATAATTTTTTTCAAATTCCTAATTTACATGTTTTGTTAAAGAACGTAGTGTTCACTTGTATTTATTAATTTAATCCTGTCGGTAGTCTCTTATGAATATTAAAATGAAATAAGTCGCTTCCAGAATCATTTCCACCTAGATTTACCAATCGTCCCACTGTGCGACACCCCGTTCGACATGTCACCCGGAAAGTAGCATCGAAAGTCGAAAAGTGTGGAAATACTACAAAATAGATAACGAGACAAAAATGATAAAAAATAATTAAATAAAAAAATTTTATTAAGAAAAACGAAATCATACAAAAATATTGATGGAAATGAACAATGACATATATGGTACTAAGTAACAGTAGCGGATCCAAAATTTAATTTTGTTGAGGGAGCTAAAACCAGGGGGTCTGAAAATAGAGATACCACATAGCAAAAGAGCGTCCTCTTCTGGTAACTTTTTTTTTCTTTTTTTTTTACAATTTTGAGCAGTAACATTTTTTTTTTTTTTGACCAATAACAGTTTTAGTGTAACCATTTTTATATTTTTGTTAGCACCAGCTTACATTTAAAAGCTGAAGTATGTATGTTTTAACCCATCATTCAGATGGACGCCACTCCTTCTATTTCTTTATTTTTATTAATTTCTTTATTCACTTATTTATTTATTCTTTGTACTATTAAAAATTGATACAATTTTAAGGAAGAATATGTTGAACAATCTGGCCATTACAGAACACAGTTCAATAACAATAATAAGATTATCTTTACCGTGAGAGGCGTTACACGTGAAAAAGGCGAATACGGACATTTGATACAAAATTTTCGCAAATAGTTAAGTTGAATGTTAAAACACGAGAAATTAAATTTAATTGTAGTCCTTCATTAGCAGATTTTTTTTGTTATGTGTTATAATTTAAAAAGAGGACATATGTAGTTGTTTCATTATTTCGCTCGGATTATACATAGAAATATTAATCGACCAATGTAAAAAAAAAAAAATTTTTTTTGTTTTGGGGGCGGCTTCAGCCCAAAAGTCACCCCCTTGAATCCGCTAGTTCGAAGAAAGAAAATAAGTTATATAGAAAAATGAATTATATAAACGAATGGAAGATATACAAGGCAATAATACTATAAAAATAAAATTATTATTAAAAAAATTAAGTAAAGGGAAAGTGAGCAAATAATGAAGACTGATTAGAGAATATATAAAGATAAAGTTTAAATAAAACATCAAAATATCAAATAAAACAAAGATTATATAATAGAGGATGATTTCTGAGACGTCGACGAATTTTTAAACAGAACAGTGAATACGCCTAGTTTGCCACCGTAGGAATTGAGAGGCAACCAATAAAAACTACCAGAGGAGTAATAAACAATTAATAAAAAAAAAAAGATTAAAAAACAAAATATTTAAAGAGGAGATAGTTGACCTCAATAGTAACAAAAAAGTTCATAAAAGCCATGGTCTCATTACACACTGAAATGCAAGAAATTTAAGTTAAAACTTTTTTAAGTCAGTCACGTTTTTCGTAGAATAGGAAGCGATCACTCAAACCCTATTCAAGGTAATTAAGTTTCAATTGCACTATCCTAAAGTAGAAAAAGTTCCTTTTAAGAAACGTAGCTTGGCTTAAATAAATCCATTGTAAGAGGGCTTTCGGAAAGTTTGACCATGGCGGAAAGTTTAATTTTATTTTAAATCGCACTTTACTCCTGGGGATTGTTTTTTTAGCCTCTTGATAGACTACAGATACCGCACTTCAAAGAAACCATCTACTTTTATTAAGATTTAATTTTGTATAAATGAAGTCGAGGTTTCTTTTGGGGTTGGTCTGGAATTGACTCTTGATCTGCCAAAAAGGTAGTGTGGAATTAGGTTTCCCTGACAAACAAATGTTTTGACATAAAATTTATTAAATTCACTTTCTTTCTAGTCAGTAAAATAACACGTAAATACAGAATAAAAAGTTTTTTTGTGTAATATAATAAAACAACCAAATAAAACTATCTCTTAATTCACCAAAACTATTGTGAAATTAATTATGAAATAATACTGCCCCTGAAAATAAAAATAAAATAAACATTAATAAATAAATAATAAATTAAAGATAAAATTAAATTTAATAATTGTTCTGGTCACATTATATTGGTTATTAAACTGAATTTTTTGTGTAATTTTTATAATTAAATATACTAAAGTATTCATTATAAGATGCATGTATTGTAAAAAAAATATACAAAAAATATCTTCTGATGGTACTTACTTAAAAACGATTGTTTCACAAGTGAAGGTCAATGGGCTATATTATTTCTTAGTATTTTGGAGGATTATCAGTAAACCATTGGGAAGCAAGATTTTGATCAGATGGGAACGGACAGGTTTGCGATTTAAATAACGGATATCTATTACGATTAAAACGCAATATGAATAATTATGATTATGTGAGTATAATTGTATTTGTGGCATGATTCGTTGAAAGTTTAATGAAGGGTTTCGAATTGGATACGTGGAGTAAGGAGATTACGATGTTCTTGTCTGCCTTTGGTCTTCAGGGTGTCATGTGACCTCCAGATTGCTGAAATTATCATACTGATGTGCACATATCACACTATTACAACAGCAAAAACCGTAATACATTCACAGCAAATACAACACCCTGATGTCACCTACAGTACACACTCCATTGTCAACTTCCTCAGGAAGCATTCTTGAAACAAGTCAGGTTGTTCCCAGGAGGAAGTTTCTCCCATACACACTCGTGTGGTGGGGAGGCTATAAGTATAATATTTTGCATATATATTAGCTTCAAGCGTCTATGATTAAAAATATGTCTCTGTAGGTATTGGATGGAGGCACATGAGAAGCAGAAATATCAGGAATAAGCAGGAAAATTCTCACAAAATGGAACGACATTTTTTATCGAAGTTATATTCCAAACTTAATTTTGTTCCTGAAAGAAAGTAATTTTTTTTTTTTAACATTTTAATAAAATACTCAATATATCATTATCATGTTCTTCTACTCATGTACCACTATGCAGTGTGAGATAATATTCAAATGGATAACCCTGTATATGTGTCAAAATAGGTTAAGTTCAGTACACCACTCTGCCATAGCATTATTATCAGAAAATATGATATATGTGAATATGTACAAGAAAATATATTATAAAAAAAAATAGCAATGTTATTAAATAAAAAATAAAATACGGTCGACTATCTGGTTATGCCACATACGCTGTCTAGTAGAGGGCGTGAGAACTACCTACAGAAGAGAAGAGACGGTTATCGGTAATAGCGTAGCCGTCCACTACTAGATCAATATTTTATTATTTTAGATTTTACTAAGTAGATATATTTTAATTTATAAAAGGGATTATCCTGTTGATGCATCAGTATAAAAATGCAATTATATTTGTTCCTAAATATTCTGGTATGTAAAGTGTTTTTTGCATTGACCGTTTCCAACCATATAAATTCTAACAGTATTTCACCGACTGAATACCAGTATTTTGGAGATATAATATCCATAGAAAAAAAAAATCTTAAATCGGTTATGTACTGATCTCTTTTTCAAACCTAAATATCGTTTAAATATACATTTTTTTTTGGAAAGCTAAAGGCCCTCTTTATTCTTGAATGCGGTGTTAATCATTCTTTCGTGGAAAATCTTTTAGAAAATTCCTTTAAAAAAGCAGCGATCAAAGAAAGGATGACTTTTCCGGATTATCTCAGTAATTTTCCACGTTATTACACCACTGCACACGGTGGGTAGTCGACCAACCGTGTTTAATGACAGCACATATTAAGGAAATACAACCACCCGAGTATCCCATCTCCTGGACTTTTCAAGCGGATAAAATTTACTGCATGGCCTACAAAAAGGGAAAGTGTATTTTCACATCAAATTATGAAAAGAAATATAAAGTTCACCTGCTATGATTTTTTTTTTTTTTTTTATAACGGTGCAGTATTTCGCTTTTCAACTCTTTCAGGCGGAATTTAATTTATTCAAATAATGGAAAATGCTCGTACATCATTTTTAAAAATTATTTATTCTGTTTTACAACTATATAATTTAATGAATAATCGAGTTTATCACTCCAATATTAATCAATTTATGGAACATTAAGGATAAAATATTTTATTCAGAAAACAAAAATATCTCGGAGCTATCTTGATAACAAATTTATTACTTCGGAATTAAAAGAGACATCCACATTGTCAAATATTTAAAATGCTACTAACGGTTAAGATACCTATGTACAGCTCACCAAGCTGAACTGGAAATTTAGAATTACCTTTCGAAATAACCATTAACATTTACAGGCTTAACATCAATGGTTTTAAGGATGACGAAAAAGTTTATGATTTTTAGGAGTTTCGGTTTATTAAAGTTAAGGCCACATTACAAGTTCAATATTATTAAATCGATAAAGAATTTCGTCAATATATTGACAGTCTGAGGGGTATATTGTAGCAATAATATTGATACATGCGATATTTATACCACGTCAAATAATATGTCTTCAATAATATTGGCCGTGTAAGGCGGGCTTTAAGGACGAACAGCGGATTGAAATTGGCTGACTGTATTTCTTCTGTGACGTATTTTTCTCATAACGTTTTTAATTCCTCATGACGCTAAACAGACAGCAAAATGCCCCGAAATCGTTTCTAAAAGAATAGTAAGGAGGTTAAAGAGAATGATGAGGAGAATCATTTTCCATTTCCGATTCACTGAAATTGTAAATCACAATTTTTTCTGTTCTTCGATCTTTGGCGGCCGCAGAGAATGGAAACGCATTGTGCATAGGTGGAGAACCTGCGGTCTCAAAGCCACAAGTGGCATCCCAGAATAGTTGTCTTATATCTCGTGAACGGGTGAATGGATTTTCGTGGTTCAACCAATTTTCCAACCATTTAGAGGTAGGCTAAAAGGAAAATGGATGAGAACGTTTTTCCGTCTTTTCATTCGCTTTTCCTCTTATATCAAATACCACCATCTAGACGGGAAAATGTTTGAACTTCGAAAATTCATTCACTCGTTCACAAGATATAAGAGGAAAAGCGAGTGAAAAGTCAAAAAAATTCCATACTCGTTTTACTTTTAGGCTACCTCTATATAGTCAGAAAATCGTTTGAACAGCTATAATGCATTCATCCGTTCACGAAACACAAGAGGAAAATTGAATGGAAAGTTGGAAATTTTCTTAGCTCAGTTTTCATTTAGCCTACCTCTAACTAGTCGGAAATCGTTTGAACTGCCAAAATCCATTCACGAGATATAAGAGGATAAGCTACTGAAAAGTCGAAAACTTTTCAGTCACTCTTTTTTTTAGTCTATCCAATCCTAAATATTCAGAAAAACGTTTGAACCGTGAAAATCCATTCCCGTCCGCGAGATTGAAGATAAAACTCGAATGAAAATTGTAGTACCAACTAAAAAAAAAAGAATATATATATATATATATATATATATATATATATATATATATATATATTTATACCTATATTTATATATTTGTGTGTTTAAAAAATATAAATAGAGGCCTCCTTTCTTACTGTCTAATTTAAATGAAACCTACAATAGCAAAAAGGTTCCCCTCCAATGGTATAGTAGATGTTGGTTGAGGAGGCCAGACATCAGGAAAAGAAAAAAGAAATAGAAAAAAATAATATTGCTATTTTCTATATGACTACACCATATTTTTTTTTATTTCCTTACATAGTAATAACATTCTTTCCGTCAATTTGGTGGATGTTTTATACAATAAAGTATTTTACGTTATATTTTACATCCATGTATCCTGTATTATGACTTTATATTACCTTAGCATCTACACTTGCATTCTATATTTTTGAATTGTAGCAGGTTACTTTACGTTGATGTTCTCCTTCTCGATTACTGAATTTGACAACTTAATAGATACTTAACATCTTATAAGTTACTGCAGTTATTATAAATGTAACTAGTTGAATAAATATATATGTAGACGATATGACGGGAACCTCTAAGTGCACTAAGAGACAAGACAGTCGTTGAAGAAAGCTGAAACACACACGTCAAAAGTTTTAAGCGCTAAAAGGATAGGGCTGAAGCTAAATAGACTTGCGAAACTCGACTCAGGGAATTCAAACTTGATTTGCGCAGAAGTTACTCCTCTGACTTAGGTTTGTTACCCTACATCGATATAGGAACAAAGAGGATATAACTATCTACACCTGAGACCTTTATTTAGTTCGTTAAGATTTCCTGGATAGGATAGGTTAAGAACAAAATGGTTCTTTACTAGGAAAATCTGCACTAGGCCTTCAACTATACTGACAGTAAAGTTAAAATAAGATTCCCAACAATAAGATTTCGAATAATAAGATTTCATGTACTTTTATTTATATTTGATATCTTTGTCAGTTAATTAAAAATTAGAAATTTTAATAATCAATGTTCAATCAGATTGTAAAGAAAATTAACTTTTTGATCTCTTTTCTCATCTTAATTATCCCTTTTCTCTCCTAATTTAGAAAAACTTTTCCGCTCATAGAAAGGAAAAAACCTTCCGACAGCAGGTGTGTATATTTGTTTTTCACAGATACAAAATAAATAAAAAAACCTTCGCCAAGTAGGTCAGTATAGCTTCTTCACTATTTTAATGGGCTGCATAAGGTAAAATCAATTTAATATTTTAATTGTGTATCTCGAAATATTTCGAACACAAATAAATTGCACACAAAAAAAATAATAGTTCAAAATTTATATGCGCGATTAAACATCAGGTTCAAAAAACGGAATCAGAACCCTCAATTACCTAATATACGATCTCTATATCGAAGAAAACTTCAATAAATAGAGAAAACAAAATTTTGGAAGCGCGATCAAAAATTCGATTTAAAAAACGGAACCAGAGCCCTCGATTACCCAATAAACGATCCCTATATCGAGGAAAATTTTTAAAATAACGGTAAATCCAAATGAGCACGCGCGATCGAAAAACCGATTTAAAATATCAGTTTGTCCACACACGACATTTCTTACCGCTTTTGGCGAAAGTCCAAAACAAAAGTTGTTTGATATATAATTATGGTAACTGCCTTATATAAATTGAAAAAAAAATCTTTATTTGTTCAAAGATTACAATTTACCACATTAAAAAACTATTTTAAACTAATAAGAACAATAGCTCGTCTAAACGCGACTGATCTGTTAACACTGACTTAATATGAAATAGCTATTGATGTGTGGAAATAGGGGACAGGGATATATAGGCTAAGGTATGCTGAATCAGCTTTCAAGGAATATGGTGCAGCTGGGATGCAGGTCGTCTGGAAGTGGCTCCTTGACTTATCTTCGTTAATATAAGTCAGAATAAGATGTTTTTTTTTAGTATATTAAACTTTGTAGACATTTAAATTATATTTCAAATGAGCATCTGGAATGTTCCGGTGATGTATAATTTTCGAGTTATCAAAAAACTAAACTGAGGTGAACCGGTTTCAACTGGGAAGCGTGCAGAATACTATATAACATGTGTACAAAGTTCAAAGCGCAATATCTCAGCTAATGCTGGTCCGATTTGAATGATTTTTTTTTTTTTGTTATGTAGAAAATTTATATAAATTGCGAAATACGTATGTTCGATGATAAATCCGATATCAAGTTCGGAATGAGTGTCCTTATAAACCTATTACTTTCTCCAATATTGGGTGAAATTGTACGAGCCGTTTTGAAAATATATATTTGTCAGGGAAAATACGTTTGCGCCTGCGTAAGTGAAAGTAGTGGATGAAATTTGATAAAATTTAGATGGGACCATCTAGATACCAACCCGCACAATTCCTGAAAATTATCATATCAGATTTACGACAGTAGGTGTTATTCCCATAACATGGATTTGACTGCAGGCAGACACGAGACCAAATTTGTTCCTTGGTGACGAAAAAGTAAAACGCGAGTGAAAATTGTCAAATATCATGCCCGTAAGGGTTCTAAGGGACTTATTTTCACTAAGGGAGGGTGCTTTTTAACAAAAAGAAGAAATGCAATTGTTGTTTTTCAAAAATAAGTCACGTGGTAATTAGTTTTTTTAAAAAAACATCTTTGCTATTTCTAATTTAATGATCCTCCGAATGACCATCCCGAATGACCCTCTGAATTATTCGGGTTACGGCCTAAAAATTCAGTACTGGCCCGAGGGAGATCACCTCACTTCATAATCTTTTTGAGTGGAATTTCACCTACATTCCTATGTGCGGAATTCTTCCAGAAGTTTAATAATCTCCTCTTATTACCACTCCATAGTTAAATTAGCATAATTGAACTTAAAAATAAAGGAGTGCACTTACAAGTATGGACTGAAAACTAAACCCATCCCCCACAACTGACAATCAGGGTCCCCACATGAAGGGGAGGGGATGCCGAGATCAGGAGGTTCAAGGGGTCCGGTAAATTAAATTGGTTTGTATTGAAGTTTGTTTTTTAATTTGTATTTTTTATATAATTTCAAATTGTAAAAATATAAATTAAATAATTTATATTCATAAATAAATATTATATATATAAATATAATATATAATATATATATATATATATATATATATATATATATATATATATATATATATATATATATATATATATATATATATATATATAAATAAATAATTCACAAGCACAATTTTGATCAAAGTAGCGCGCGTGATATATATATATATATATATATATATATATATATATATATATATATATATATATATATATATATATATATATATATATATATATAACCGTATATAAATGGGAGGGATCCCGGCCTAGGGATATGGGCCTGCAGGCAATCTCTCCTCCTTCAATCAACGTGTTAATGACAATGTCTGATTCGGACAGCTCCCAGAGCGATCGGAAAATTTATGTTATTAACATTGTTAGTGACAATTTTATTAATATTTTACTAAACAATGTAACATTGTTAATAGCAATGTTTGTAACAAAAATGTTAATAACATTTCTATCAACTAGGTTTCTAACCGATATTACTTTTTTGTAAATTTTCTAACCAGTAATTAACTTTTTAGAGTCCTTTGAGCCTTAAAAAGTTATTTAAAAAATGTTTTATTGCTGTCCTCAGAGGGGATGAGATCTTGGGATGGAATGAAATGTAGCTCTCAGGTAGTGAAGAAAGTTTTTATATTTATGAATATATTTAAGTATTTATATTTAAGAGTTCCAAGATTTCATATTTATTTTTAAATATATATTTTTAATATTTATTTTATATAGTTTTATTTTATTTATTTGAAGAGTTTTAAGAAAAAAAATTTCCTAAGAGGGATTATAAGGGGCAAATCCCATAATTTGGAATTCCAAAAGAACACATCAACCATTGGAGGGTTGATATGAAGAAGAACTTTTGGTGGATTTCGGTTAAATAATTTTCAAGAAAAAAAAAAAAAACTATTCATATTTTTTTTAATTTGTGCGAGGAGATAAGATATTGGTAATATTTTAACTGTCACGAATAACTTAAGAAAAATAACCTTTAAAACTATACGAAATGCAATAAAATGTATATAGATAGTTTTTTTTTTTTTTTTTAAGAAGGAATGAGATCCGGGAGGCGGTCAAAAAATGGAACACAAATAGTAAAAACAATTTATTAAGGATCCGACGTTTCGACCCACTTTGCAGGTTTTCTTCAGGGCTGAATAAACAAGATATAATAATAACAATAAAACAATTGTATATACAGTGAATGAATTAATAAATAAAAAAGATTTAGTGAGAAAAAAAAATGAAAACAGTGATGAATTTGTAAAATGAAACTGGTAGAGTAATGACAAGAACTAAAAATAAATTAGTGAATATTAATACATTAATAAAACTGGCTGTATAATAATAAAATAGGTAAACCAAAAGAGAAATAACATTAAATAAAAATTAATAACTCTGCTAAATAAGTAAAAAAGGGAATACAAATAAATAAACAGAGTGAAGTTCTTTTTTATTTATTAATTCATTCACTGTATATACCATTGTTTTATTCTTATTTTTGTATCTTGTTTATTCAGCCCTGAAGAAGACCTGCAAAGTGGGTCGAAACGTCGGATCCTTAATAAATAGTTTTTACTATTAGTGTTCCTTTTTTTGACCGCCTCCCGGACCATCTCATTCCTTCATAAGTTCTACGGTCAACAGTTGATTATTCAAAAAAAAAATTTTAATTTACCAAATGCAATTTTTCCTTTTTTGCTGCAGAATTTGTCATACATCTGTTGTGCCCTTCCTAAAGTGGATTTGAAAAAAAATTAATTCTGTTTTTTTTTTGTGTGTTTTTTATGATGTATGAACATAGAAATCTTAAAAACTTGAAAGGAAAAAATGTAAAGTTCAAAATATTAACTAACAATCATCAGAATGATACTTATTTGTCAGAACATTCATATCAGGTCTCATGTTATTTTTTAAAATTTAAATACCGTTGTTTTATATATATATATATATATATATATATATATATATATATATATATATATATACACACATATATATTTATATAAACCAGTATGGAAGTTAACGAGTAATACAATATAATGTGGACAACAATTTTTTATTTAAAAAGCGATGCTACTTTAATGCTACCTGATAAGCTTTAACTCTACTGTTGAAGTTTATATGAAAATGCAATTCTATTCCATAACTTGGTACCTATTATTCGCGGTTTTCGCTAAAGTTTTAAATAAGAGATAATTGAAAGTAAACTAAATTAAAAAATTAGAATTAAAAGTCCAAGATTGGAAAGCATTCAATGACTATCTTCCCATTTTCTCCTTCCAACAATTAAATGTTGGAGATCCCCTTCACCTCCATTCTTAATCACTTTGTTGAAATCGATATCAATTATGAAGTAAGTTAAGCACTGACTTATTCCTACCTTGGTTAAATTTTATTAATGAAGGCGATCCCGCATCCACTATCTTTTTATCCCTCTGCGGGTGTTTGTATTGGTAAAAATAATAAAATTTCTATTATATACAAAAAAAAAGTTACGGAATTATCATTCTCGCTTCAAATTGAATAAAATTGTTATCTTATATTTGCCTCCAGCCCCTGACTTAATATAATGAATATTATTAACCTTCGGACCATTAGGTCTTTAAACTAAGTATTCGTCATTTGTTATTCATATTAAATTGAATTAAGTTATAAATAAATGAAATGTTATATAAAATGCACTATAAATTTTTCTTTATATTGCCGAATAATTTTTCAGGAAAGTATAAAATAAGAATGAAACTAAGTCTTGGAACCATTTGGAAATATATTTATATATTGGATATATATATATATATATATATATATATATATATATATATATATATATATATATATATATATATACACAAAATCATCTTTTTAACACGTTCAGTGAGCGATAACATTTTTTATAAGATGGATAAATACAATCTACAATTAATAAGAATAATTCAGAATGGTTACCGCAGTAAAGGCGAAAACACAATAATTGTTGAATAGGACTTGAGAATCAAGTTGTGCAACATCAAACCAAACATCGATGCTATCATTGTAAAAAGATTTTCTTCCTTAAAAATTTCTTACTTTTGATGGATACACTTTTATTTACAGAATTTTCGATTATTTTATATGAATGTTACTGTTCCTGTTGTTAAGTGAAATTAATAAACTTTTGATTTTTGAAATTTATTTCATATTTATTATTTTCTTAAGCAAATTTATTGTGATATATATCATTTTGTCTGTTAAATAAACTTTAGTATATCAGTTTGTATTTTTTAATGAAGACGAATCTTTGATGTCAGTATTATAAAATCAGTTAGTAGTGTGGGAAATCAAATGTAGGAAACCCTACTTTAATTTAATTTTTTTTTTTTTTTTTTTTTTATTTTTTATTTTTTTTTTTTTTTTACAAAACATGTGATTTTGATATTCTTATATTAAGACATTTATTCACAATAAACCTAATAAATTTTTTAATCACATTATTATTCCATAAGTGACAAGCTTCAATTCTACCTTATTTTAAATTTCGAGATTTTAGACACTATTCAATTATCACTACATTCCAATACGTATTATCTGAAGGTTTGCTTTCCCCCTTACACCAGAGTAAAAGTTTCTCTTGGTTGGAAAAGTAAGGGAAAAAAAACAGGCGAGAAAAAAGGTCACCGAGCTCTGATAACAATAGATCAAAGGCCCAGGGCGGCCTTTCGAAAAGAGGCTACCGGCTTTTAACGAGCTGGCCGTGAGAGCTCTTTCTCGGGCCTTCTCAAAACCAAAACCCCCCTGCTTTAGTTAATTCATTGGTTCGGAAAACAGTTATTTTAAATAAAACGCTTACCTCGTCTTGTTTTTATTGGTATCTGTGAGGTTACATTGCATCTATTTCATAATAAAGTACAATTGCAAGTAGACCTATAATTTACTACCCATATGACACACTGTGAAATGTTGAAACACGATAAAATTTCACTGTGTGTCATATGCGTGGTAAGTCACAGTTCTATTGTATTTGTGTTTTTGTATTTTATTATGAACAGGGTCGGATCTAGGGGAGAGGGGGGAGGGATAAAGGGGGCACTTGCCCCGGGCGGCGGAACTTAGGGGGCAGCATTCCGAGTGAAATTTTATTTATATTTTTTTTTAAATATGTTTTTTATAATCAATTAAAATTAATACGAAAGAACAAAGCTCAAACTTACACAAGCCCGACTTTGTGTTTGGAATCTTCCAATTGTATCTTCTCAATTCTAATAATAATAATTGTCCCAGATCTAAATACATGTAAGACAAGTGCAATCAAAAAGCGATACTATTCAATATTTTCGATTTGAAATGAAGACACGAGACAATGAGACAATTTTTAAGACAAAGTTTTTTTTTGAAGTGTGGATATCTCAGAAGACGAGATTTCCAGTTATTCTCTTCGAGCTTCCTCCACCCGATAATTTTTTTTATTATTATACCGTGAGCTACAGGGAAAGTGTTGTTATTTATTGAAGATTGAAGTGTTTAATCTCAAATATTAAATCGTAACTGCAACCATAGCATAGACGCTTCACAAAAATGTCACGCATCCGCCAATGCCTCTTTCTCTTCTTTTCAACCCATAATTAGTACTACGCAGCGATCCCAACAAGGTCAGCCAAATATAGCAAGTTATAGTTATAACAGATCTTTATTTATCTTTTGCAAATCCGGATTCAGATTCAAGTTCCTCACATTAAAAAACCCTACAGAACCAATTTTAATCGTTAAAAACATATTGATTTTTTACACTAGAACGTTTTAATTTTTTTCTCCGTTTATGACAAAAGTGGTGTCCTAATTGATAAATGGAAAACGACTTAAAGGCCAAAGCAGCCGAATTGGCAGATAGCAATGTATAAAACCTTAATAAGGAAGAATTTCTTTTTTAAATTGAAAGTTTCATACACTTCATACGATTGCAACCGGTCTAGGGTGGCAGATGTTCATATTTCCAGTCTATAGTGAGAGCACTTTCGGCCTACACGATAAAAAAAATTCTTGATATGAGACACGTTTTTTGGCCTCAGCTCCCGGTCTACTTGGAAGATGCCACTGCATCACCCATATTAAGTTTAATTTTTTAAAATAAGCTGGAAGAATATATGCCGACTTTCCTACTGCCTTAGGAATATTCCTTCCCAATCCCAGTTGCTGTTTCTTCTGGAGCAAGATTTTTCAGCAAGTTGAAACTGATAAACAACTATTTGAGGAGCACGATTGCTCTACAAAGGTTAACAAATCTAAGTATAAACGAGCTGCTTCCATAAACTACGAGATCATAAACATTTTTGCAGCAAAAAAACATGGGAAAGTTAAATTTTAAAGTCATTATTTGAACATGCTCATCATTTTAATATTATATTTATTTATATTTTTGTTTGTTGGGTTGTTTTTTTTTGTTTGTTTAGACCTTAATTCAGTTGATATATCCATTAATTAATTTCTAAATATATTGCATAAAATACAGTTATAAAACTGTTGAATTTTTTATTGGGGAGGGGGGATGAAAGATGGGGCGGCAAAATTACGCTTGCCCCCCTAGAAAAAATCCTAGATCCGACCCTGATTATGAAATAGGGCCCTGAAGTTATAAGAAAATATATCCGTAAGAACGCACTTCGAATTCGTTATTATCGGTTATTGTTGTTTTATTTTATTAATACATAAATCATTATCTCTCTCTCTCTCTCTCTCTCTCTCTCTCTATATATATATATATATATATATATATATATATATATATATATATATATATATATATTATATTATATTATATTATATTATATTATATTATATAACATATAAATGATTGAAATATTCATGTTAAGCATATTGATATGACCTTTCCCCTTTGATGGGGACATCAAGTCAATAGTTTCCCAAATAAAACTCAGTCTTCGTATCTCATTTCTTGTTTGCTTCCCATGGCAATATACCTTTTTAGGGCCATGTTACTTTATCTCATTAGGAACACATCTAATGAGAGAGAGAGAGAGAGAGAGAGAGAGAGAGAGATAAATATCTGTATGTAGGTATCTATACATTCATACATATATTTGTTTAAATCCCTGCAATTTTATTTATAAATTTATGTTTTATGAGTCGAGATTAAAAAAAAAAAAAAAAAAAAAAAAAATTACAGGAAATGATTATCCTGAAATCTTATTTTAGGATTTTAGCATTTATTTCGTCGAAGAATATTTATTTACATTTTATAATTAATCCAAAAAGATTAACTTTAAGGGGTTTGACTGAGTGCAAATTAAAGTTCATCAAAGGATCAAAGGTCGTTATTTTAATGTAAATTCATGAAAGATACAACAACAACTTTCCAGACTATCCAGCGGTCAACCGGTGCTCTTCCAGCGCAATAAGCTCTACAACTAACCTGTCATCCCCAGATAGTTCTTTGATCTCGACCCCGTGCGCCGGCGAGTATAAACTCATTGTTTACAATTAACATCCCATATTTTCCCCAGTAGGGACAAAAGATTTTCTAACTGGATTCCTTCAGACGATCGTTAGTCGCATTGCCAGTTGGCGTGGGTCCACAGAGCCTTTATAGATGCTGTAATATCGCCTTACCACCCTATCGCCGCTATTAAAATTGTGGCTAATGTAAACTGCTCTTTTATGAGTTTTCGTTTATTTCTTTGCTAATGTTTCATACAATTTATGAGTGATTTGCAAAAAAAAAATATATATTTATATTACAACATATGCAACTGTATACCCAATAACATTATCCTATTTTTTTGGAATTTAGCTTAAAAGGAAATCAAGGAAATGTAAAAGTTACAGAAAACAAAACTTTAAGTTTTTCACTAAGCAAGCCAACATTAAGAATTAATAGATTCGGATCTGGCGGGATATGGGTGATTTTTCGAAAATAAGGGGAATCACAGTCCCATGAAGAAAATGCATGGTCTTAGATTGTCGTATCAGAGGTTAGCTTTCTTGTTAATAATAATTTTACATATGTAAATATGTTTCAAACTTTAAAATCCTCACTCCCTCATATGTCCGATTTGCTGAATTCTCTTATATGAATTATATTACACTTTCAATGTTTTGGCTCTATAGGCCTTATCGTGGAAACACCTTTAACAAACAGCACTTTTAAAAGACAAATATTCGCTTATTAATTAACAATTTTTATTTAACAATTAAACTGCATTAATATCTTTTATTATTTCATATTCCTTGTCAATCCTACAATATAAATCCTACGCTCAGAAGGTTTGGCTTACTTCATCATTACTAATAAATTGTATGTATCATTTATAAAAAGTGTTATGTATAAAAATGTATAAATTGATATATAAGAAATAAGGGTCATCAGAATTTTTGTTAACAAACAAAAACTAATCTCGAAAAAAAGAAATATATATATATATATATATATATATATATATATATATATATATATATATATATATATTTATATTAGGGACTTGAATAAGTTCTCGCTGTTATTTCGTGAAAATAAATGCTTTATTTAAAAAAAATTAGTAAAGAACATGTCATTGAAAGTATTGTCCATCGCTAGCCACTACTTTCTCCCATCTTTCTGGCAGCATACGAATACCATGTCCAAAGAACGACTCATCTTTTGAAGTTATCCACGAATCGATCCATTTTTTGGCATCTTCATAAGATTGGAAGTGCTGCTCAGCCAGGCCATGAGTCATCGATCGGGACAAGTGGTAATCGGAAGGAGCAATGTCCGGTGAATACGGCGGGTGGGGTAGGACTTCCCATTTGAGCGTTTCCAAGTAGGTTTTGACCGGTTTTGCAACATGTGGTCGAGCTTTGTCATGCGGCAAAATTACTTTGTCGTGTCTTTTCTCGTATGAGGCCGTTTTTCCTTCAATGCTCGGCTCAAACGCATTAATTGTAGTCGATAGCGATCTCCCGTGATGGTTTCGTTGGGTTTGAGGATCTCATAATACACTACACCCAGCTGATCCCACCAAATACAGAGCATGAGCTTGGAACCATGGATATTCGGCTTTGCCGTCGATGTTGATGCATGGCCGGGCTTACCCCACGATTTTTTACGCTTAGGGTTATCGTAGTGTATCCACTTTTCATCGCCAGTCACGATACGATGCAAAAAACCTTTCCTTTTCTGCCGTTGGAGCAGCTGTTCACATGTGAAAAAACGCCGTTCGACGTCTCTCGGCTTTAATTCGTAAGGCATCCAATTTCCTTGCTTTTGAATCATTCCTAATGCTTTTAAACGTTTGGAAACTGTTGTGTGATCAACTCTCAAGTTCTGGAAGTTCACTTTGCGTCTGGCTTGGGTCTTAATCGAGTAATGCGTAATATGCGAGTAATGAGTAATCATTATTTTTAAAGCATCTATACCAATCTCTGTATGTTATTTCCGACAGAGCATGGTCGCCGTTAGTCTCCACAAGAATTCTATGTGCTTCAGATGCTGATTTTTTTTTAAAAAAGGAATGCAGTAAAATTCCCCGCAAATACTCATTTTTGGCACGAAATTCGACATGTTTAACGCTATGAAAAAGTATGTTGTTTACACTTCGGCGGAATAACATATACAATGATTTCGAGTCTAATGGTGGAGCTTCACGATAAAGTTGGCTATAGTATTGCCTGATGCAAAAAGACTAAGATAACACCATCTGACGGGAAACAGCGAGAACTTATTCAAGTCCCTATTATATATACTCATATATACATAATTTGAAATCAGTATATGTAGATCAGCCTTAACGTTATGTATAGTATACCATATATGTTGAACTGCCTTGGAGTGACGTACTATCTCTATTGGGTTAATCTGTATATTTAATATAGAGGGAATGTTATAGTTCCTGATACAACTGAGGATAAATCATATGACATTTTGGCATATGATGGCATTACACCAACAATTTTTCGGATGATATTCCATACAGAACATCACTTAATTCAGCATTTGTATTGATTATTTTTAATAGTAGAGAAACCTTAGAAATCTTAGAACCACACATGAACATACATGTTTAAGTTTAAAAAATCCAGGTCATTTCACTTTTGCAAAATATATAAACAACAAATATAAGGTACATAGCTTTTATTTTGATATTTTAGTCTCTGAAGTTTTATGAACTTAAGCCAGCCAGATTTTTAACATATTCAAACGGATTTGCTTCGTAACTTCGATGCAATACCCAACATAGGAATAAAGCTCTGGGTAAGAGAACTTCACGTGGATGAACTTTCCTACACCATCTATTCCTTATTTTTTTTTTTTTTCGATTGGTTTAGGTTTTTGTATTTTAGTAGTTTTTTATAAAATGATAATATAATATAATATATATATATATATATATATATATATATATATATATATATATATATATATATATATGTTGTATTTCCATATCAATGTGAAAATAACTATTAATCTGATTTTTTATTTATTCAATCAGCCTATTTATAGAATTTATTTTATTCTAATAAATTCTATAAAATTAGATTTTTTTTTTTCCTCATATGCCTAGGTATGTATATTAAATACTTTTTTAAATTTGATAAATATTCTCACTATTAAATATAAATTATTTTTTAACGTTACTGTATACATAACCATCGGCTTATGCCCATATGTGAGTTATCTGGGGACCCAGTCCCCTTTAGATAACGGAACGAGAAATACTCATTCCTCGCCTCACTTTTCTTTGTTAACTGATGAAAGATTCTATTGTAATCTCCAGTCAAGAGGAAATAACTTAATCTTTTCTACTTTTGAAACCATTTTCAGATTATATAGACTGTAACTTTTTTTTTATTCAACACTAAAATTTATAACTATATTACATTCAGCTTGAAAGAAAAATGAAAAGTGAGGAAGAAAAAGTGGAGTAATTAAAATATAGGTGTATGAGCAATAATAGCAATGAGTTCTGATGTTTATTTATTTATCGATGAGAGAAAAATTTAAAAAAAAGAGACAAAAAATAACGTTTAGTGAGTTGTACTATCTGTGTTCGGTATTTATGTGATCATATGTTGTTCAGTTCTAATATCTAAGTGTAATATCCCCTAAGCTAAAACTCAAAGCAAGTAAAGGCTAAGTGTTTAGCTTGCGGTATAGCCGAAAAAATATTTAGTGTGGATTTTTGTCTTTCCGGACAGCTGTCATAACTATTCGTAATATTTTTGAACATTGCAACCTGCCCTCTCAGGCAATTTCGAGGTTCTGTTGAAATAGTTTTGCTTCGATTATCATGATGTAACGTTATGATTTTTTGGGTTTATTTTGAATATTTACTGCTTTTCCTTTGATTACCTTTGATCACTTCTCTATATATAATACGGTAGTATAGGTCCATTTTCCGACTCTCAGGAGCAATAGATTTTGATGAGTGAGATCTCAAAAGAAAGGGAATTTCTCGGAGAAGTGACGAATCCTAATTTAAATTGTGAAATTCTTCCTAGGGCGTAAATAAAAGCTGGGAGGTTTTAGTACTCCCGACAATCGATGGGCCGGGTTTTAAAGATTTCGACGCGGGCATCAAGAACGTTTAAGTTCCAATGGAACATATTGGTCCAGCGTTTTACAGCCCTAAAACCTACCTTTTTTGAGATAACGCACTATAAAGGGCCGCACAGGCCCTATGCCATCTTGCGTACGTGCCGTTGCCATGGCAACATTATACCTGTAAAAGCGAGTTGAGTCTGTATACAAAAATAATAAACCAAACATTTTTAATAAGTAAGAAATTATATATTCTTTCCCATGTCTAATCCTAAAGGACACTGCTAAATATTAATACTATACATAGAAACTGATATACCTGAGTCTTATTGCTTAACTGCTGAACTGAAGGGATATTTTCCAGTGGGGCAAGCTAATTACATATTAAGTATAAACTGTTACTTCAATATAGCCATTATAAGATATATAGCTTCGCAAGATGTGTGTTTTAAATAAACTTTCTTGTTAATATTATATTGTTTACTAATAAACATGTTTCTCAAATATCGCTTATACTTAGAATGTATTAGGGGTCAGAAGGATAGATATCTAATGCGAGATTTCTCGCTCGGGTATACTAGTCCACATTTATTTATTACGAATGATATATCGTAAAGGTGGGCTGCTTAGGCCTTACGCCCTTCTTTGGTCCAAAGTAAGACAATAACAAAACAATTTCTATTCATCTTCAGGAATCAGATGTTAACCTTCCTAAGATAGTTTCAGTTAGGCTGCAGCTCCAAGCAGGTAGCTATGAACACCAATGGTTCATTAGTCGCCCAATAGTTGCAGTATCTGCTAATTTGTTTACTCTGTGCAGGAAAGTGATTTTTCAATCTCTCAAACTTTCAACTGTCGAAACCGCTGTATGTCTGTTAAAATTTTGGTTAGTATTTTTTTAAATACACCATTCAATAATTAAGTCGATAATATAGCTGCATTTTACATTAGCGCCAGGATTCTATTGCAAAATTTAATATCTATAAAAGATCCAATAAGCTCAAACTATTAACTACTATTGCCCAGCAATTTTTGGGCAATTTTGTTATTATAACTGCCATAAGCCTTGTGGCGGATCTAGACCTTGCGAGGTCCTGGGCGATACGATATTGCTGGGCCCCTCTTAACCTTTTAGAGGGCACTGGTACTAGCACTGGTAATGGTGGGGGGAACGAGTCCGGCAAGTGGACCTATAGAATGACTCAAGAAAAAGGGAGGTCCGTAGACCCTCCTTCGGAATAATATGAAAATTTTTAGGCAAAATAGCCGTATTTTATGCCGTTTAAGCATTTTTATTTTATTCTCAAAACTCATGTATTCAGCTTACAATTTTGCATTTTAGTTCTAATCTTTATGATTTATTCTGTTCACAAGCAAAGTTTTATAGTTAAAATTTTGCGGAGACCCGCGAGAACGAAAATTATCTAACCTCCGGAACTTTTAAAAAGAGGTCTCTTCTGTGTCAGCAATATGTGAGACACATATTGTAAAATTGCATTGTAATACTGTAATTTTTTTGTTATAATTACATTCAAGTTCAAATATACTTTCCATTCCAAAAGTGAATTTTCTTATGAACACACATCTTTTTTTGGTCCAAGCTAGTTAGCTAAACAGCGCTTTAAACAGTAGAAATCCCCTTGGGCCACGGATAATACCTTTATAAAAAAATTAGAAAATTTTCGTAAATTACATTTATCTAGTTGTGTAAAAAAGGTTACCATAGCTTAGAAATAGGAAATTACTCGGATTTATCGGTACTTGATTGAAATATTTCCAAAAAGTGGGCCATTGGCGTTACTTGTGTTGCTGAATAGAATTAATAATTTTTTTTTTTTTTTTTTAAATCATGCATAAATCACTTGAGACTGACTGCGGTTCCTTCGTCTTTTTTGATCCCATGAGTTTGTAACCCACCTTATTTCTTCGAAGTATTTGCCTTAGTGGGAACGTCATACAAAGCCATTGTAGTCTTAGACAATCTCCTTCGTGTATTCTGGCAACGTATTTTAATTTTGTTTCTTGCTTTGATTTTCAGCTAAATCGTTCATTCTGCCATTAAATTTAAAAAAAGACTTATTATATTAGGTTGAACCTTACAGATATTCATACTTTGAGCAGCCAACTATGGGTTATAAAATAGAGTGCCTTTTTATAATCCACATTTCGCTGGCTTTTCGATATATGTGCATTCCTTATATAGGGTTTCTTATATCCTCTAGCCCTTTTTTTGCACCCCTTGCATTCTATCGGTATTATGTCTTTAGGTCCCAGGTATTCATATATATTTGATCCTAAAATGGAAGTATGAAGTATATGAATACCATTTAAACATGTTTCATCTGGAAATTATTAGAAATAAGTTTAGATCATCTTTCAAAGAATATATGTGAAGCTATCAGAAAAAAAACAAAGTTTGATTTGATGTATCTGTCAGCTAGTTTTCCATCTAAGTAATAAAATCATTCAATTCAGCGATTTTGAATTACGTTAGGATAAGTAGCCCAATTTCTTCTAGAATTTATACATATGTAACGTTCTAAAAAAAAGTAGCTATGGAGAGGATAGAGGACATACTATTATAATAATGATGTAATGAAGGTATATATTTTTTATTTTACTGTAATTATTTCCTTGTAATATTACCTCATCCTCATCCCCGCATTTTAGTAAGCACACTCTCTCGCTCACATCTTCACCCCTTCACTTTTGAAAATTGGAATAATTTGATTTATCTTACGTTCTAGAAACAATCACGATGGAATATCTTGACATCAGTATCTGAGATGCAAATAAAACATAGGATAAATATTTTATGTGAAAAGTTATATTTATTAATAAATTATATCTTAATATAAGACAAAAATAGGTCTATAAGGGTTAATAGAGAGTGTTCATTTACTTGAAGAAAATGTAATGAAAATCGTTCAAAAAACAAAATAAACAAAAAACATTTATGTTTATTATGCACTATGGATATTGAAATTATGTTATATATTTATTATAAGTTTTACAAATTGTCTATATGATATTAATAGTATGCTGTGTGTATAGCAATCCAATACAGTTGTACAGCACCTATTTATTAAAAAGTGTTTCACTCTATATATATATATATATATATATATATATATATATATATATATATATATATATATATATATATATATATATATACCTTTTATACATAATATTGATTGTAAAATATATCTGGACCTTATTCTGTATGCTAATATGTTATTTAAAAACTTATATTTAAATACGGATTATGAAATTAATGTTGATCAATAATAATTATAATATATTAGCTAGCCTGAACAGTGGGGGAGGGGGGGCTGTGCATTAATGCGTTGAGCCTATAACATTATAACAGCCGTCCCATATGCCGCTTTTCCGCTGGCTTTGTAGTTTAAACTTAGGTGAAAACTAAAATTTAATTTAAAAGCTAGTATAAATAATTTTATTTATTAATTTAAAAAAAAATAAGTTATAGGAAAGAATTAGGCCAATCGTACCATATATATATATATATATATATATATATATATATATATATATATATATATATATATATATATATTATTATGACAATTAATAGAATAGAATTTAATAATAATTGAATAATACAATAAATAGGAAAACAATATAATTATAAATATAATTAATCAAATGAGAACCTAGATGAAAAATAGAGGTAATTTGATAAAAGTAACCACACGTCGTGTACTTTAGTGCATTTAATGTATATAAATTTACTACAATACCTACGCCGCTTTTTTGTTTCCCAGTGTAATATTGCACTTATCTCTGTTGAACAAAATTTCCATCTAGCAATATCTTACTACATCTCAACAAACGTTTAACTTAAAATTTTTATACAAGAATGAAACTGTTTGTTGTTTCTGGCTATTTCAACATTTATTAGACAAGCACTCTTAACTTTGAATTGACTACAAAAGGCTTATTCACATGGCTATAACAGGGCCTATTTGAACATAAAGAGCTAAGATTTGGGACCCCACTAAACATCCAATTCTTACGATCTAAAATCTTCAATCCTACTTATTATGTTACAGCTAAAATTATTCTTAATGACCTTTACACACCATAGGTTGCGTTTTGGTCCGAAATATATATCAATCTTCCCATTCAAAACTCCATACCTACCCAAACAAACTATTTTCTAGCCTTACTTCCTCAGAGGTGTCTAATAAAATTTCCAAGAGACCTTCTACCTTAAAACTGTACAGAACCTTTTAGAAATAGAGTGCTAACAATAAGTTTTTTTCATCACACGCCACTGTCCTGTTTTATTAATCAAATACTTATCGTATTCATATATAAATGATATACTGTAAATCACTATAAATAAATTTAAAATACATGGGACTTTAACATTGCCCCGCCTGGAGGTTTGTTCCAAGGCCGGCCTAACCTAGGGAATGATCAATCGGTCCCAGACGGCCCGCTGACCCTGACCTGCTATAATCCATGGATCTGGACAGATACATCAATGTACTTGTAACAGAGTGTTTGAAAGTATAGTGATGAGAAAAGCATCGCAGAAAATAACCAGAAAGAGAACAGTTATTAAACTGACTAACTGAGGGGAGTGCACGATGTGTCCGACTTTGATCAACATTTTTTGGGAGATTCTACATTGAAAAAAAGTTGACCTTTATCCTTCCGTTTTGTTCAATGGGCCCTAGGAGCTGAGAAAAAAATAATAAAACTTGCCGAAAATGTCTTATTTTATATCTTGAGTTTGAAAAGTGATATCGATTTTTAGAGTATATTAAAGAAAACATATAAATATTAAAAAATAATTGATTTTTGGTCAAATAAGTCTAAAAAAGTGTTTAAATTATTGAGTAAACTAGCCTCGTAGATTTTTTCACACCAAAAATGATTGCAGATTTAGATTCAGCATATCAAAAAACCTTAATGTTAAAAAATTAACGAAAAAAAAAATTCAAAATTTTTAAGACACAAAATTAGGTTTGGGTTTGAAGATCTGTATCTCCTCTTCAGTTAACCCGATATCGACGTTCTTGAATTCGTTGAAAAGAACAGAGTTTCTCCTTTCCAGACATATAAGCAACTATTGCATTATCTTAGAAGGTCCATGTAAAAAAAAGAAATGGTTCACCATCATCATCCTTGGCACTATAACCCATGTTTGGTCCTGGCCTCCTCGATGGGCTTCCGCCAAGCAGCTCTTTTCTGCCCTGCTGCCCTCCAGTTCCTTATTCGTAGCAAGGATTTCAATATATTGCTCAGCATCTGCTACAAGTCCCGCTTTCATATATTTCGTTTTTTCTTGATTTATAACCAAACCGATCTCCTGGGCTGGATTCGTGAGAGCAATGAAAGCCTCTTTTTGGGATATTTGTGTTCTAAATATAATGTCTAGATCATCTACAAAGGCAAGAATCTGTACAAGTCTGTTGTATATAGTACCATCAGTTTGGATACCCGAGTCTCTGGCCACATTTTCCAGTGCACAATTAAATAATAAGCAAGCCAGGCCATTTCCCTGTCTCACCCCTCTTCTTGTTGCAAGAGAGTTCAGACTGTATTCGGACAGCACATTTAACGTGTTCTGAAGTCATCATAATGAGTCGAATAAGTTTAGACGGTATTCCGAATTCCTTCATGGCTTCATAAAGCTTGGATCTATTAATGCTTGTCTAAAATATGATATATACACTGTATCTCCATTTGAGTTTGAAAAAACTTGTCATAAAAATACGTTTTATTTTTTATAATGGAACCTCGCAAAAAACAGTCATGAAATTTGGCCCATACGTACTTATAGCATGTATATGTATCATATATTTTTTTTCAAAAATTTCGTTTTTGTGTTTAAAAAAAAAAAAATAACTTTTTGAAATTTCGTATACATTTTAAGTTTCGGAAAGTCAAGATCAATATCAAATTAAAGTCTATGTAAATTTGAAAATAATTTACTAGTTTGAGCTTTCTAAGGAAAATATTTTGGAGCTATAAGCAATTTAATTATTCAAAACACAGTCGATTTTTGGTATTTAAAATTTAGAAAAAAATAAAAATAAGAAAAAATTGAATTTTTTTTCTCTTAACTACATGAATAACAAATCATTGAATACTGAGACATTAAGTAGCAGAACATCGGTTAATTTGAAAATGGAATGATCTAGAAAACGTCCTCTTAACTTCATTCTTAGGGATCTTCTCGATTAAAGTATAACATTTTTTTATGTTTAGAGTTAGGAAATCTTTTGATATAGCTAACTTCTATAATTAACAAGGAATCCCTACCCTCTTTATTTGAAACTGAACAATTGCTTACACCCTTATTTTTTGTTTTCAATTAAAGATTAGTGTGTCATTGACCATACGAGGTGCCAATAACTGTCTTGTTTACTCTATTTAGTTATTTTACAAAATATAGAAAATAATAATGACATTTATGAATAATTATGTATATCATTATTTATACAGGAAATATAATGTTTATTAAGTTATATTTTTTATAGCAGAAAAGCTTATACAAATCGTAACTGATAATAAAAATGATTCTATTATAAATGTAACATTTGTGTAAGGATTACTCAGTTTAAGTAATTATTTGTTTCTATTTATTAAAGGAGAACTTATACCAATATTATTTTTTCCAATATAATAAATTCATGGGAAGATATGAATTTAATCCTGTTTTATGGTAAATTTTTATCACGCTATCATTTTATTATTTCATCATTGATGTAGTATAGAATAAATCAAGTACCGGATTTTATTTTATTCGGAATACATGAATCATGTCCACAAATTTACTGAGAACATCAACCGACTCCGTGCCAAGTATTTTATGTCATAAGTTTTAACTGGTGTCGTAAAACTGAGATCTAAGATGAACTGTCTGGTTGCTGCCGTCAACTGGAAATGCTTATAAACGATTCTGTTTCTTAAATTCATAAACACAGCAAGAAATTATTCAGTATTAATTATTGCTAAAGCATAGCAATAGTAAAATATTTGTACATTTCATTAATTTTCCACAAGATTAATATTCTTAATAACGTCAAAAATAACTTCGCAATTGTAGATATTTAACAATAATGAAATTAGAAATACGTATATCTTCGTATGCATACATCATTACAAAATCTTTATTTTATTTTAATGGAGATTTAGATTGCATCTTTACCCCCTCCCCTCCTCTCCTTACATCTCACCATTGCATGTGATATTATGTATTATTTTAGATTTATATTGTTTTTTATATTTATTTTTTAACATTTTTTATTTTTACTTGTTTAATTAATTTTTTGGGGGAAAATATTGGTTATCGATTCCCAAATTTTAATATCGATACTACTTATTATTATATTTGGCGCTACTGCCCCTGTAGGGTATGAGCCTCATCACTGATTGCATGCCAGGCCGTTCTATCAGTCGCAACCGCTCTCCATCCCCTCACTCCAAGCTGTCGCAGGTCCGCTTCAACATCGTCTAACCTTCTCATTCTAGGACGTCCACATCTTCGGGTACCGCCTGACTTTCCAAAAAGCAGGTTCCTTTGTAGACGATTTTCTTCCATACGCTCCACATGCCCAAGCCACGTTAGCCTGCCCTTTTTTATAACACTTACTATATCCGACTGAACATATAATGCTCTCAAATCTTCATTCTTTCTAATTTTCCACTGTCCCTCAGAGTAGATTGGACCATATATTTTTCTGAGCATTTTTCTTTCCCAGGCACGTAGTCTTTTTTCCATCTCCTTTGTCAGGACCCATGTCTCACTGCCATAGGTGACTGTTGGGCGAATAATTGTCTTGTAGAAGATAACCTTAGCTCTCCGAGGAAGATCTTTGTAATTTACAACTTTATGAATTGCAAAAAAGCAACGATTTCCTGATGCAATTCTGGCCTCCATCTCTTTATATATTTCATTGTTTTCAATGACCACCGCTCCAAGATATTTGAAAGCCCTACAAACTGGAAAGTAATGACCATTGATATTAATCGTATGCGGTTGTTAGGGGTTGCGGTATGCGGCTGCGGTTGTTATTAATAGATGCTCTTCATATATTCCGTCTTCTTCTCGTTGATCTGGAGACCTCTTCTGTTTGCTTCTCTCTCCATCTCTTCTAACGCTCCGGCGAGTGCCTGCAGTGTTCTGGCTACCAGGTGAACATCATCGGCATAAGCCAAAACCTGTGTGTATCTGTCATAGATAGTGCCTCCAGGATTGGTTCTTATTCCTCGTACTGCTAACTCCATGGAAAAATTGAAGAGAATAGCCGACAGAGGATCTCCTTGCCTAAGTACATTGTTGACTGGAAACTCCTGTCCCAATGTGCCCTGTGATTTGATCCTGCATTTAGAATTGGTCATCGTAGAACTCGAATCCGACGTACAACTTCTCGGAGACTCCAAAACTTCTTAAATCTTGCAGAAGATTTACCCTATTATATCGATACTACTATATAACGAAAATTTTATGTACAATTATTTAAAATTATCGATTTTTTTCCAAATCTCTAGCGGATGGGGCTCTCCAGATTGAAGATTCACGCACGTTTGACGGAAGTGTATTGAAAATTCTTAACGCTCCTAGAATAATTATTTGGCTACCCTCCCCCCTGCTATCTCCTCCAATTGATGCAAAAGTAATTGTTTACCATCTAAACCTCCAGAATATTTATAAAAATACCTAATTTAAGGCCAAATACGTAAAAAGAAATATTTTCCAAGCCAAAATGTCCTAAATATTTATAAAAATATGTAATTTATGATCGAATATGTGGAAAAGGCAATATATGCAAAATTAAAATTTCTCTATTTTACTTCAAATTGCTTGAAACGGATTTTGGTCAAGGAGAATCGTAAAAATTTTGCTTTGGTAAAAATGCATAAAACATAAAAATCCTAACTCTGCTAATAATTCAACATTTTTTCCACCGGTTCCCGGATTATAACTGGCAGGCTTGTCGGTGTTAAAATAAACTTTTTAAACTTTGATGAAAAGTTTATCTACACATCGGCTGACGCGCGAGATACAATATGCCACAAAACAATCAGTCGATAAGCGATATAGAGAATAGTAAAAAAAAAAAAAAGTTATAATAAACGTTATAGAGCAAGATATTTCACGCAATATGTATTTGTTGTATGCTTGTTTCATTTAAGATCGCTGTCAACACATATTATCAAGCACCATATCTTTTGATACGAGACTTGCTTGCTCACATCTAAAGATCGTAAAGCAAACGGAACATCCGAGGAGATTTATTAACCGAAAGTAGACAGGGAACGTCGACTCAGTTTAATATCTTACTTATATAAATGCGGAGAGCTACCGCCTGATTCAATAAGGCAAATACTTCTGTAATATTGACAAGCTCAGAAGTATTACATGAATGAAATCCTACACTCCTACCTTATCGGAGTATGGAAAAAGCAATAAGCTCCTATGGTAGGGGCAGGATCATTATATGAATCTGTTTACATATTCTAGAGCTCTCTTCCTCATAACATATAAATCAAATAAAATATTTTTTTTTTTGTATTTATATCCCTTATTGAAACAATAAACCCAGACATATAAGTGATTCCGAATCAATTGAAAAAAAAAAATAAATGTCCGTATTTCTTTCTGGAATCATTAAATATAATAAAGCAAATGTTTGGAAAACTCAGCACAGGCATAGTAGTTAATATAATAAAAAAAAGGAATGAATGAGAAAATCATACTATTATATAAAAGTACAGCCCGTTTTTCGTTTATATGGGTCTAACCGCGAAAACTGTTGTACTAATCTTTACTATATTTTAACTTTATCATCTTTATGATTCCTAAATGGTTTTTCAATAATAAAATCTACCGATATGGATATTGCGGCTGCGCAAAAGCCGAAAAACCACTTAAATATTTTATTTGCGCATAAATCGAAAATTATATACTTTTTGCTCATTATACGAGTGCTCATTAGAATGATGATTGAATTGAAAAAAAAAAAATGATCGAAATATGACCATTATTAGCAAAGATATAGCGCATTGAACATTGTAGTCATGTTTTCATTTTCCTACCGCTGCAGGTACCTTTTCCAATTCAATTGTAAACTTTTCCATTTCAATTGTAACGCAACCGGATATGAAGTAATTCAATATTATTTATTTAATATTTCAATATAATTAACGAGTACAATAACGAGGTATAATTGATAAAAAGTTACAATAGTAATATGACAAGACTGTCGAGAACAATGGAAACTTCCTTTCCTATAGGCTGACACATAACCTGTTATATAGCTTATATAAATAACCATGTTATAAAAGTTTGTTGTACAATATTTTTCATGCGACTTTATAACCGTATGCTCAAAGGTCCATTTAACGTTTTACATCCCAAATTTACAAAGCAGAAATTAATTTGTCATAGACTTTGAAAACCATAGTCTCAGACTTAAAATTCGTCTGTGTGAATTTTGCTATACTACTGCTATGCAGTGTTTGTTCCCTCTCTCTTTCATACGAAAAGTCTCCAGAGGACGGAACTTTTTTGGTCATCATGCCGGTCTATTGCGAGGCTTTTCGTCTGAATGGTTCCTTCTGCGACTACAGTGCATCTATGTAGTTCATATCGATATTCTCTATGTAAAGATACCCTAAGGGTGCGTTTGTGATGGGAATTGATATCTCCTAATAAGAGAATAGCTTCGGTATCGCGTCGCTTGTTTCACTACTCATAGCTGTATTTTATACAGCTGAATTATAGCTGATCAACATTTTTTAAAGCAATCTGCTAAGATCCGGCTGAGTCGGTAGAGACTTACAACTCTGGATTCTCTGAGACAATTCTTAGGAGCGTGGGATGTTCTTTGAGACCGCATAAGTGGATAAACTCCTAAGCAGCTTTCGAAAAAACAGGAAACCTTCTTTTTCTTCATACTCCTTTACATTACGAACTCCTTTCAGGATTTTAGAGTTTTATAATTTTAGGAAAATATTAATCCCTTAATACGTTTAAAACAGTGATCTTCTGGGAAAAAGAGAAGAAGAGAAACTCAGTAATGCGCTTTGGTTCAATATCTTTTACAGATTCTGAGGCTTAACTGCTCTGAATATTCTTAGGAGCTTCGATGCCTACACCAAAGAGCGTTTTCTTTCGCTTCGATTTCACGCTTTGAATCCATTTAGGTTTCGGAACAACAGCCGTAATAAATAAATTTGGTATTGAATAAGAAAGTGATGTCGAGCGATAGATTTAATATTTATTAATTGAATATTTTAAAAAGAATCTATAGCTATTATAGGAATATTTCAAAACAAATCGTTGAGTCTTTCAAATAGTATTAAATGACAAACCAGACAAGGTTTAGCATAGACATGTATCATCAAGAATGGTCCGTTTTTAGTATTTTTTAGTTTCCAGTTCTAATAATGGTTGAATTGACGAAACGTTGACTGGTTGGTTATTTACTGCTATTTAGTTGTTTTATGCTGTCCATCATGCCATGTTTATTCAGCCGAGTGATAGACCCACGGTGAGAGGAGGGAAGAGGAAAATTCTCTCCCCCAAAACAATAACTGAGAAAAAAGAATAATAAAATGCGGATGGGTTTAAAATATACCTACTAATGCCAATACTCGGAAATAACTATGCTAAGTTATCATTCATTGGGTAGGAGAGGGGGAATGAGAGAGAGAGGAATTAACGTTGGCTCACCTTGTGAGAAATTAATTTATTTATTATCTTCTATGCCTACGGCAATCAATTTTAAATAGTTCGAGATAGGGATAATCGATTTGTTACAATTTCTCTCATAGACATGGAGTCTAAAGGAATCAATCTCTCCAGACTGACGATAAGACAACACAATCACATAATTCTCCCATCATTCTTCCATATTCTCTTATATATATATATATATATATATATATATATATATATATATATATATATATATATATATATATATATATATGTACACTGAAAATTAACAATGGTTGACACCTCAAAAGAAGAATGTATATTTACATTAAAAAATTGATAGCATTACTCCTTCTCGCCAAAAAAAAAAGAAAAGAAAAACTACCTCTGGATCCTCCCTTGATTCAGCCATGAATGCTAAGGAGGAGGGGGAGATTCGTGATTTATTAAAAAGATCAGACATCGTGAAGAATACTTCCTTATAACATCGAATAATTCTTGCATTCTGATCATATAATCATGATATGGTTAATAAGAGATAATTAACTATAACGAAATATAGAGTTGGCCCAGCAACCTTGCGCCTTGATACTAGACTTTATCATATAGTTATATAGATCCATATCAATAATCCCAATTATTTTATTATCTAATTAAAGAAGTCACTGACTCATCCTTGTTATCGACGCCCGCTCAACAGCAAGGTTATCCACTAAATTTATGCTGGGTTTGAATTAAGATGAAATTGATTGGATTCATACTTGTTGGAATAGATCCATCAAAGCGATCCAAAGATAAAACTTGCACGCTGATGGATATCACATAATCAGGAAAGCTCAGTTCACAATTGCAACTAATGCTCTTTGATAGTTCGAGGTGAATTGATTGTTATTGGTTTCGTAATTACTGGCATTATCCATCAGACATTAATCCTCGTCGAAGAGATTACCTGGGATTTAATCATTGGATTTAATAAGGTGGGCCTCTCGAACCCTTTCAAATGTTCTTGCTCGGGCATTATAACTTTATTATATCCAGTTAATTATACTTCAATATTACAATTGATATAAATATTGTTACGTTAGATAAATTTATTAAATTTTATTTTTAAGATAACTAATATATATCAAATTCGTTTTTTATTCAATTATTATTGTTATAAATAACCCAGGCTTTAATTATCTTTGAGTATAGCTAGAAATTGACTATGCCAAACAATTGGAACTAAAAAAAAAATTAAAAAAATGAAAGATAAAGAAAGGAACAGAGAGACATGTTAAAATCATCTGGATCTTTCAGGTTACGGCTCCAATCGAAAGACAAGCAGACGAATCCAGTGGCCCCCTACAATGACGTTTACAAGTGGCAGCTTCTGTACACAGATTTGGTATGCATGGGGTATAATTTATTCATCAGAAATATCGTACCTATCCTATTTGGAGTTAGCCACATCACGCAGAATATTCCCCGATTGGATTTCGTGTGTCCCTGAATCCTTGGAATATCTCATGCAGGCTTAATCTAAATTAGTTTACTTTATATATATTTATGCATCGAAAATAAAATATTCAACGATTTTCAATAGAATATTGTCCGTGAAAACGCCTTATTCGAGCCGTATTGTAATACCTAGAAAAGTAAAACAATGCCGTTTGAAAATAAAAAATTAAATCATTTATTTGGACGGAAAGGGGGAAGGGGAGGGGGTAGAGCGATTCTCGAACAAACAGTTGGTTTAAGTTTTTGTTGCCTGAACAAGAGATAGAAAACGTTGGGGTCATCTTATTTATATTCAAATTTCATAAAAATGTAAATCTAGTAATAGCGAAATAGCAGTGCCTACAGAATTTCAACTTGAATTCATTTACGATTCGTCGCGGTTTTGCCCTTTTATTTTGTTTTATTCGTTCTGTGGAAAAATTGAAGGTACGTAATATTTTTATTGTTGAAATTTCATTTTAACAAGTTTGGTGTAACCTGAACTTTTCTCTTATTTTATTTAATTTTGTTTCTTATTAGTTTATATACATATATATATATATATATATATATATATATATATATATATGATTTTGGTTAATTTTGTACACTTGTGTGCGATACCACTTTAGATTTTTATATATTTATCATTATTATACTTAATAGTTTAGCTTAAATTTTAATAATTAGACAGGTATTTATGATAAATGACATCTTAATGTAATACATAAAGAGATCATTGCGGGTTAAAAGAGAGAATGTATTTAGTAAAAAAAAAAAAAAAAAAGCCATATATTTCTACTATGTTTTATAGATATAATGAAATTACACTATATATTTATTAAACATTTTCTAATAAGGTTGAAAATATGTTGTGTTAGCAACCCCGTAATGTTGGGCATCACATCTGTAATTTAATTAAGTTTTTTTCTTTTGTTCTGTACCAATAATTCGTATGGTAATTTATAACTCTGAATCGAAAATATGGAGTAGGTGAAAATCGGACATATAAATAATTAAGAGTTTCCTTCATATTTAATCCATGCGTTTATACTATGGAAAAACATATTTTATATATATATATATATATATATATATATATATATATATATATATATATATATATTAAACTAAAATCAAAAGTAAAAAACATTTCAAAGTGAAATATGAACCTATTCTCTTAAAATGTCGTTTAGCTGTTGTATATTCTGATAAACCAGGGCATTTATCTACACAAAATGCTGACAAAATTTCGGACAAGACCATTTAAAAAAGAGTAAAATACCTTTCTTTAATGATACGGTAGTTGTTCTCTGCAAAAAAAAAAAAATGTTAATTTAATGTAATAAAAACTTGTAATCATCATTTTAATTGTTGGTATTAATATAATTATTTAAGATATAATTATATTTCAAAGTAATTATAATTTAATATAATCATCTATTTTATTCATTATATAATTCTATAATGTACTTTTAGATTTAAATTTAATACATTTTGTTTATATGTTGCTTTTTTTCAATTATACAATTATGTTGAGATGAGACAACTCCATTTGAATAGAGGCTTTCTCCAAAAACAAATATAATCTAAGATTAAACAATGAAGAGCTTAAATCTTCTATGTGAACACCAAAGCATAGCTTGATATTAATTATATCATGAAATTACATAATTTTGGGAATTTAATCTATCGGACGGGATCCCATCCGAAAGTAAATCACATTTCGATGATTGTATAATAAGTCAAAATATATTTTCGACAATGCAGCTTGAAATAATTAGCCATTTTATCATTTTAAAATCGCATATACAAAAAAAATGTGTGTCCTTATTGCAGAAGTGTATGCTTCGGCAAGTCTATTCTTGTAGGACTTGGAATTTTGAAGTCACCAAAAAAACATTAACTTAATAGTAATAAGTCGAACTTTCGCAAGCTGGTTCCCGGAATATAATATATTATTTATCATTATTATATTATTTTTATTAGTCGCGGAACATATTCAAAATGGCGTCTAAACTAGCGGCGGGAATAGTATAATATATATGAAAAACTGATTTTATTCGAAACATAATTAAATTATCTACAAACTTTATTTGAACCATTTTTAAACTCAAAAGCTCACTTAGGTAAAAGTGAAAATAAACGATGATTATTCACGCCGGTTATTTTAACTTTTTCACTTTCAATTATAATTTTTCATGATTTTAAATCAAGATTTTGAGTAGGAAAAAATAAATTTAATGCAAAATGTCATTTTGCATAATATTTGTAAAAAAAACAAATATTATAGTACTGTTAATGAAGTTAATATTTCACTGGTTAATTTTAACGAAACTACCAAATTCGGCCTAAAAATCGGGATTCAAAGCGCGGACCACCAATCCTTACTGGCTCCGGCCCTCCTTGCACTCCTATCATTTCCATTAAAAGTTTATTAGTTATTTTATTATAAATTTCTGCAATTTATTTCTAATGAAAAATAGTAATATTCCTTGTAAAGGATGTTATATCTTCTATGCCCAAAATTAATTCACAATTAAATTTTACATCAGTTTACTAATACTGGTACTGCCAAGGGTGGGGGGACAAAATCCGGCAAGTGGGCCTAGAGGTCCTTTTAGCCAACCCCGGGGGTGGTCACCAATAGAGAAAGCTTATTAACCCTCCATGTCGAACCTTCTGGTTTTTTCTCATGAAATTGAGTTTAATAATAAAAAAATTGCCATATTTAATTTATTATGTATCCTAAATGAAAAAAATGATGAAACCAAATAAAAAAAAATATAAACTAATTAGAATTAATATAAAATCTGGTGCGGTACTGCGCATCACACAACTTTCTCTTACCGTCCTATAATAATTATCTTTTTAATATAATTTTAAAGAGTTCACATAAACACTGCTTGAAATAAACTCAGCAGCATTCACTTCTTCACATCTTCTCCCACTTAAGTGCAATAAAACAGTTTTTTAATCAATTTTAGAACAACCATTCTGTACACTACCTATATATTTTAACTTTGTCAAGTTGCAAATATATTTTAAAAGTTGCGGTTTACTTTCTATGGAAACATTTTCTTTCCATTAAATAATGTGAAAGTAGAAATTACTAAGTTAATTTCCGTTTTTATATTCTTAAATTACTTTATTACAGAGCTTATTGTTTACAACAGACTGGGGGAGTGGTGGGAGGATGTTCAGTCCGTCACCTTTCGGATGCGCTTGGTCTAGGGTCTTGTGCTCCTCATAAAATACACTGTATCTTTACTAATACTGGTCCGATTTTGATGATTCTTTTATTTTTTTTTTAGATAATTTAATAAACTTTCATACAAGTTTATACATAATTTTCCATAAAATCCAAGATTTTTAAGTTATGCGCAAATAAAATATTCTATTCATCATAACTTTTTTCCCTTCGTTTCCTCGGTGATGTACCAAATATATGAAAAGTTAAAGATCTTTATGAAAAATAATTTAGGCAAGTTTCATCAAAATCGTTAGAGCCTTTTTCAAGAAAATTGTAAAAAAGTGTAAAATCGAAGTGGCACTTCCGGTTAGTCGATTTTGACAAAAGTGTTGCTATAACATCGCATGCATATGCCTATCTTGAATACGTAATTTCAGTATCGTACAACTTTTCGTTGTTGAGCTAGACTGTTCACATACTTACAGACACACAGACCATTTTGCAAGACTTGGTTATTTGGATTCGAGGGACCTTAAAACGTGTATTTCCGTTGAAAACTCGAAAATATTCCGTTGAAAATTTTCACGATCGCAATACTTCCCCTTGCTATCTATATACTTGGTATATATGTAAGGGAGAGTAAAAATAGATAAATTGTTGCAATCGTTGACAAGTTCCATTTTTTTATCTGAGATTTAGGATACTCGGAAAGCAATTAATAATCTCCTAAAGGAGTGGGTAAAATATGAAGTATTCATTCATTCGTTGTCAACAAAATATTTTTTATAATTCGATCTTTTTTCTTCTTCTTTTTTAGCACTTCTTATGTTAGATTGAAAAATGGATTCAGCAATTTGATTTACATGCGATGAAGTTGTGATTTCCAACATCTGTGTATCACTGGGTGAGAAAGGTTTAAATTACTTAATTAAATGTAGTGAAGTTCTTTGTGACTATAGATGGAAAATTTGGTACAGTAAGTACTCCATAGTTTGCGGGAAAGAATGCATTCGCTCCTTTTGGGACAGCAACGAAAACTGGAATAGAGAAGTCAAAGATACAAGTTTGATGAAAATTACTTGATACGACGTACTATCGTTTGATTTTAAATTACATTGTATCTTTTTTGCTGAATTTGCGAAAACTTCAGATAAATCGAGAAAAAAGGAAAGAAAAAAAAATGGGTAAAGTCAGTGAAAAGTTCGAACACTTCACATTCATAAAATTGTGGAACATTATACCAAAATAAATGATAAGTTTTCATCATCTATCATGTGTAGGACTAATGAAATAAGATATTTGGTAGCGGCAGGAGGGAAACTTCATCAAAATTGTTACAAAGAATTTTTTAAGTCCGCCGTTTTGATCCGGATTGTGAAAATGCTTTCACTCATGTGTGCAACTCAATATTGGAAAACTTAAAGCTTACACAATTTTCCATAAATGAATTATTAGACTTTATCGAGAGTAAACTGGATTGTAAAAATAAGAAATGGTCAATAAAACATTGAAAATCAGATTAAAGGGATATTTTGAGAACCAATTAATTATTAGCGAAACTACAGCTTCCAAAATTACGTTTTTATTGAAGGGAGTACTAGAAAATCAATAAATGATGAATGCATAAATGAATACCTGATTTTTTTTTACCACTTTATTCAAAACTTCCACCCGAAAAAAAATTATTTCAAAAGATACAAAAAAAAAGTTTTTGCAATAAGTAATTGCCTTAACACCGATTTTAATATTAGGACAATTAATGGAGAAGGCACTTTTAATACCTTAGGATGGATTATGTTTGTCACTCTAAAATCCAGATTGCACATTGAAGACGAAAAATTCCGAATTCCAACTTCTGAGTCACCAGGTGAGGATGAGCTAGGACCAAAGTATTTCAAGCGAGAGAGGTATGGATTAGATTCGAATGAAAATATTATTTACTTTGGACATTGCTGAACCGGAGTCCATATATAAAATTAAATGCTTGAGCGATCTCTTTCCATGTGCACGGTCATATATTTAGTCTATTACAATACCATCTTGAAAAGGTTAATGAAAAAAATGCCAACTAAAAAAAAAACATAATTTTCATATTCAACCACTGTAATTATTACACTGCCTATCAAAGCGTATTATCTGAAGTTATAAAAGCCATCTATAATTCTATTATTGATTAATTAATATTTTTTTTATTATTTCTTTTACCAAAAAATAATATCTAAAGAATGTTTTTTTTTTTGCTTTATTTCTTTATTTACACCTGTCAAAAATATCTTATCAAAGTTGAAATAAATTACGGAAATTTATAATAAAATAACTAAAAGAATTTTAATAGAAATGATTTGACTACAAGGAGGGCTGGAGCCAGACGGGATTGGTGGTTTATGTTTTGAATCCCGATTTTTAGGCCGAATTTGGGAATTTTGTTAAAATTAGCCAGTGAAACAGTAACTTCAAAGTGTTATGATTTTTATTTGAGGATATTTTGCATTAAATTTATTTTTCCCACTAAAAATCTTGATTTAAAAATCATGAAAATATTTTCGCGCCGTTTATTTCCACTTTTTAGCTAAGTGAGCTTTTGACTGTAAACATGGTTCAAATAAAGTTCGTAAATAATTTGATTATGCTTCGAATAAAAGTAGTTATACATCTCTATGACTGATAACAACAAAGTTATAGAGTTTTTAAAAGTTATCCCCCGCCGCTGTGTAAGGCGCCTTTTTGAACATGTTCCGCGGCTCGAATTCTTAGGGACTTAGTAGGAGAAGTATGTTTTAATGAGTTCTAAAACATATTTGAAATTCAGCTTGCTCTCGATTCTTTCTATACCAAAGTGAAATATGACTGGGGTATTAATCGAAATTGTCTATTCAATGATTGATATCGCTGAACAAATTGTATATACAGCAACCGGATACCGAGCAATGCTCGGAAATTATTTTATTTGTTAACGAGGATAAAAAAATACAACAGTTAGGCATACATATTAATATGTATTGATATTGTTAAATATTATCGTTATTGAATTTAAACAGACCAGTGCGAACAAAAGAAATAAGGGTCGAGCAGGTAGAGAAGGGTAACTGACAGGCGATGACAGATGTCACCACATAAGTGATAAGGGATAAGTTAATTTAAAAATCCTACTGAGAAGTTAACACTGTAACAATGCCAAAAGCTGGAACATCTAATCAATTTTAAGAACTGGTCCCCTTAGGCTTGGCTGGCCTCGAGGAAAAAGTGGAAAAGGTATGATTAAATTAGACTAGTTGGATAATGGTTCGCAGATACCGGCTGTCAGGACAAGAGGTGGAGCCATCCGATGAAATCCCAGAATTTCCTCCCTCTATAAAACTAGTCGGCCAATGAACATCGTTTTGTACTCCGTCTTAGGCAGAATAAGAGA